>OX422140.1:303275882-303380130 GCA_949129095.1 Volucella bombylans
ACGAAAGGATCAGGCTAGTTGCAGAGTTGCTGAAGTGAAAATTTCGTTTCAATTTTGAAAAAAGTTTTCCATGGTTAACAGTATCTAATGCCTTTGAAAAATCTAGGAGCCCAAGAAAGGCTACCAGGTCGTGATCCATAGCATTTCTAAGATCATTTGTAATTTTCAGAATGGCAGAGACACAACTATGGTTTTTCCTGAAACTGACTGTTCGTCAATTTAAGGGTTACTGTTTTTGACAAAAGCACTAATTTGGATAGGAACGGAAGAATAGAAATAGGTATAAACTCTGGTGGTGACGAATGGGTAGCAGGCTTTTTTATCGGTATTACCTTAACAACCTTCCAGACAGAAGAGAAAGAGGATGTCATGATGATTTTGTTAAAAGTGTGTGTAAGGGTAGAAAGAATGTGGGGTTCTTATTTTGATAAAGTGTGGATGTATTTCATCAGAACTCATGGCTTTAGACTTTATCTGTAGGACGGCACACAGAACGTTGTTCTCATCTACTCTAGTAAACTGGAAGAAATCAGTTCTTTCACGGTTAGGAATAGGATCATCCGTACTGAGTTCGCCAACGTCATTCAAGGTACTTTGCACTTTCGCGAATTCCGAATTTAAAGAGTCAGGGTTTATTTTCTCGGATATTTTCCGCAGAGTTTTCGCTGGTAGATTTTTACCGAAACGCTTTGAGTACACCCGCTTCTTGGCTTGCCTAATTTTTATAGTAACACAGTTTCTCAGAGCCTGGAAAACTGCATGCAACTCAGGGAGTTTAAAACGTTTCCACCTTTTTTTAGGCTAGATTACGTTGTTTTATAACTTCTCGTATTTCAGGTGTAAACCATGTATTAGAGTTTGCTTGCATATTTTTGCTTTTTATAGGAACGTGTGAGCTAAAGAGATGACGTATGGTATTCTGTATGAAGTCTATTTGATCGTTGGCAGAAGTCATGAAGTAAACATCTTGCCAGTTAACCTGAACATCCTCTTCCAACTGGGTTTATTCCCCTAAAATCCTTATCCTTGTACACAGATGGTTGTGTTTGCTTCAGAGGATGTTTAAAGGTCGCAAAGATCAGGTCGTATTTTGAGAACGCAGGCGCGGACAACTGAGTAAAAAGAAGGGTGTTATCAAGGTTACTTGTGAGAAAAATATCCAATAGGGTTTATGAGGTGCTTGTGAAATATGTTGGATCAGTAGTGTTGATAGAACTTAGACAAAGAGTACTTATTTTGTTTGTAAATAACAGTGAGGTATTTTCTAGTAGATCACAGTTAAGGTCACCGAACAAGATGACATCGGTGTAGAGGGGCGACAAGTTTTCTAAGACTGTGTAAAGTTCGGATAGATCCACACTTTTATTGTAGCGGTAAGCAACAACGAACAAGAGTTTGCTATACCCATTGTTATTTATGTCAACAAATTATTAATCAACCAAAGAGGCAGAGTCAGAATCAGTTACAAACTCTACCTTTGTGCTGTCGCGGATGTAAATTGCCACTCCCTCGCCGACACGACTTTTCCGATCAGCTCGAAATAACTCGTACCCTTTGATGTTATACACAACGTTAGGAATATCAGGCTGAAACAAGGTTTCAGACACGCATACTATGTCAACCCTCGACCCACAAACACATAACGAAATTCTTCGATTTTTGCCCAAGGTTTTTGTGCATTAATATGACAAACTGAAAGTCCACTACATTGCTTGCAAAGAATCTCAATCATAACACGTCGAAAGACATAGTTATAAGAATTTAGAGTAGCTTAGAGTGCCTGTGTGGGGCCAGTAAGTTAGTTTAAATTGTTAAGTAATTTTAAGCTAGCATTTAAGCATTTTTTGTTAGTATGTAAGAGTTAATGATTAAGAAAATAAAATGCTTTAAAACTGAAAAACTGAACGCATATTATTGTTTATGTTAGCAGTTGCAGAAACATCGGAACCACTAATCATTTTCAATGAATGAAAATAAGTCTTCCACCCCAGGACAAAATAGACTCATAGCGTTAGAGAAAAATAGAAAAAGAGATATGTGACCAAAGCACATAATAAAATAGTTTTGCATGAGGAAAAAGAAAGCTAGCTAAAAAAAGTTTACAGAAATATAATAAATACGTAACAAAAAACACAGATTACTATACATCATTAGAATGATTATCTCCATCGGCATAGGCAACACTATCCCAATAGCAGTCAAAATAGGGCAGCGTTACGCTTTGCTTAAAACTCTCATACCAATTAAATGCCAAGTGAGTTTGGATATCGCTAGATTCTAGATTTTAGTTATAAATTTATATCTATTTATGCTCTGTTGAACAAAAATCTGCAGTACGGGGAAGATAGGAATATTTGCCTCTCACTCTGGTTACAATGAAATCCATAAGCACTTCATTCTTGAAAGCTCTCATAGGGACACCATGATATGTATAGGGTTTTCCAATAAGGACTTGACAAATTTTTTTTTAAATAAAACGCAAACCATTTTTTAGATATTTTAAAAACTTTATTATCGGTTTGAAGTACAATCAAAACATTTATGAATGGAACTCGACTTCGTTCATATGACCACCGCAGACACGTTTGCAGCGGTCGATTCGTTGGACCCAATTTTCAACGACTCGGCCACACATTTCGGCCGAAACGGCCGCTATTTCGCATTAAATGTTGGCTCTGAGCTCTTCCAACGTCGTCGGCGTGTAGGCATAAACAGTTATTTTTTGTGGATGAAGTGGTGATTCATGAAGCACATGTGGATTTTCACCCGACCAATAACGCATATTTTGCTTATTGACGATCTCATTGAGCCAAAAATGAACTTCGTCACTGAAGATGATTTTGCGATGAAATTCATCATCTCGGCGCATCTTCTCTAGAACCCAATCGCAGAACGTACGTCGCTTCAAATGATGTATCGGCTTCTTTTCTTGAATCAGCTTGATCTTGTATGGGTGTAAACCAAGATCCTTACGCAAAATACGCCATAATGTGGTCTGAGCGATGCCCAATTCTTGAGACTCATCTGACTTAACTGTTTGCACTAAACTTGTTATTGCCTGTCTACTAGGGCGAGAATTACGACCGAAAATTGGAGTTAACGCTCTTAAAGTTGCAGTCACCGACTCCGAATTTCGGTATTTTTTAATTTTTATAATTTGCAGACGTTGCTCGTTCATATACTTTAACATGATGAAAATCTTGAGTTTACTGAATAAATTGACAGCGACAGTTTGATGATTAGTGAAAGAGTGCGTTTACAAATTAAATTCAAAGTTGTCAAGTCCCTATTGGAAAACCCTCTATAAGTTAATAAAAGATAAAGTCAAACGTTTAAAAAAACAAAAAATTTCAGGCAGATTGCCTGCTCTTTATTCAACTTTATCATCTTAAGACTAAATGCAAATGATTACTTCACATGTAGTTATATTTTCAGTCTTGATTAGTAAGCTTTTTGCATATCTGAGCCGAAAGTTGGAACTGGAAATATTTCTTAGAATTAGTTGCATAGGTGCAATGTGCTGAAATAAAAATGAATTTCATTCGCAGGTTAATGGTATCTGGTTGATTCTAATTGATTTTTATAATTCATTCGACGTTAAGTTAAGTTTTTAAGTTTTGCCAACAGGGATTTCTGAAGATAATTACCATAGCGTTGCCATTTACCTACTTGAGTACCTACTTGAGGAACAAAATATAAAAAATAAAAAAAATAAGTTACATTTTTTATTTATTTTTATTTATTGTATCGAACAGTGTACAACTTTACGTAATAATATAATATATTAAAAGCAAGCAAGTCTGAAGACAATTCACTTCTGCGTCGTTCTCATCATTTAAAATTATAACAATCTCCTCTGTCGCTGTTTCGCCGAAAACATCTACGAGTACATCCCACATCTAAGGCTCAAATTTTAGTTCAACATGCTTGACGCAATTAGGCTATTTTTCACTATCAACTTTTTTAAGTGCTTATATTAATAGTGAAAGTTTTGTTTGATTACATATAAAAAGAAAAGAAAAGCAGAACCATAAACCAGAAAAATAAAATAAAACAAATAAGTAAAAAAATTAATGCAGTGGGGTGTAGAAAGCAAAAAGAAAATATTACACAGTGCGAGTATCCTACCTCACCCGCTCCTGATCGAAGCACTGTACCAGTAGTGACTGACTATATATAAAAACTGATAGATGGCGAGTTGTAAGTGAAAATTTTGTTAGGGCGTAACACCTACAGCAATTTGTTTCGGTAAACCAACGTCAAAATTCTCACTTCGCAACCTTGCTTAGCATTATCGGTATTTGCCTTTTTTATGTTTGGTAGTGGTTATAACTGAGGAACTCATTGTAGGCGTAGCCAATAAACGCGGGCTAAAAAGTAATTATTTTTCTGCGTACATCCACGTGTGTAAGTACAGACCAGCAGTCTGATCTGAAGCTACCTGGCTACGAACTAGTGCCATTATTCTTTTTTCACCTCGGTCTCGCCATTTACATGCGTAGTGATGTAGCTTACCAAACTCCACCACAATGTAATCTCTGTTCCAATCCAGAATTCAGTTTTTGTTTTTGTTTTTTTTTATATAATTTACGCGCGCCTAAGGGGTTAGATACCCTTTTACTGTTGCCAGGGCGCGGGCGGAAAGGTAGAAGGAGGAGAAAGGAAAATTGTTTTTTGTAGTGGTTTGAAACTCAGGTGTGTTTGCTTTCGATATTCGCTCTCCAGAGGGTGGGAGTCCGAATAGGACAGAGAGTTTTTTCTTCACTCAGAGTGATTCGAGGTATAATTCACAGTATTTTTTTTTTCGGTGCTTGTAACTCTACAACAGCCATGTCTACGTGTCAGCGTTATGCCTTCACACGCAGAATTTTTCTGTCTGAGTTCTAATTACACAAATGAAAACCTGATTTGCCATGGGCAGGATTCGAACCTGGACCCTCCGAGTGAGAAGCGATTGCTGGTACCACTACACCACGGCCACCCCAGTTAAATTCCATCTCCGTAAGCAATTATCCACTACTGCTTTATTTACAAAAGCTCAAAACTGGACAGCAATTCGACCTTCAAGGAGTTCAATGCGCTGTCTGACTCCATTCAAAGAATTGTATCCCTGTATTCTCATACTGAAATTGGTATTACAATCGATTCCAATATACACAATTCTGCGTGGCTTCGACATTCCGGGCAGACAACACCCGAATTACGGTGCGCTCAGAACCTCGCCGCGGAAAATAACTTTACCCAGCTTGTAAATGACTCCACCCAAGCGAATACCAGAGGCTTATAGTCATACCGCCAACACCTTGGACTTGTTTTGAAATTCTCACCTTGATATGGGCACTGTTGGTGTGCACTCCCCTCTAGGTTCGTCAGACCATATCAGTTAATTTCTCGTACACCCACCACACAGTTAGAGAAAAGATTCCTAAAAGAACCGTATGGCAGAATGGGAAAGCCAATTGTAGTTGACCATCGTCAACTCTGATAAAGTAAAGGGCTGCCATACAGTGCTCAAGGCACTATGCAGTCAGAACCGGGTAAGACTGTGATGGGTTCCAGGATACTGCGGTATTAAAGGAAATGAACAAGCGGACGAGCTTGCAAGAACAGAAGGGCTACTGGGCAATAGTGAGGTTGGCAACATCAAACCATCCCTTTGTATACTAAGGGGAACTATCACAAAGACTGCCATCCTAGGGTGGTCAAGTTTTGAAAGACACAGGGTATCCAAAGCCCTTTGGTAGCTTTTTGACGGCAAAAAATTTAGGAAGCCAATAAAAATAAACAGGGATAAGCTTAGGGTAGTAATAGGAACTTAAAAGGCCTTCTTGGCATTTGTAAAGAAATTGGATGTTTCACCAGGGAGATTGATTGGGTTTTTGATATTTGAATATAAATTCAACTGGTTCCACAGGGATTGCGATGGGCCCGTTTTGGAGCCTAGTGTTTGCGTGATGGCATATCCATCAAACCCCTGTCTCACCTAACCTAACGTAACAGTTTCTTTAATAAATTTAACTGGTCGTTATATTTCCTCTATAACGATATGGATACCGCTGCTGATATGATTACAGAAACTATTCTCATTGGAATGAAATGCTTTATCCCTCATCGGATGAAGAGTATCAAAAAAAAGGCGTGGTTCGACTCGCGCAGTAAAGATGCTGTTAGGGTTAGAGAACGTTTTTCGGTCGTACCAACCCGATAGAGGAAAACCCAAAAAATTTCAAACGAGCCAAGAATGACTGCAGGGCCTTTCTTATACGTGTGAAATTCCATTTCAACCAAAAAGTGAGGTAAAAAATACTACAATGTTCCAAAGGTAGTAACAACTTTTGGTTGTTCGTCAAAAACATTAAAAATTCTGCCTCATGCTCCATCCCAACGCCCTTTTACAATGACATTCCAGTTGTCAGTTATTTTGACAAGTCTTGTCTACGTTCTGCACACTTTGAGGCCAGCTCAACGCTTCCAGATTGTGCTTTGTCCCCGCCTACACTTGAGCGAGTCGAATAATCAATGGCACGAATCCACTTTCGCACTCGTGTAGTAGCAGGTGTACTTAAAGATCATAATATACACAAATCCGCTGGTCCAGATGGTATATCTCCTCTTCTTCTGAAAAGGTGTTCGTCCGCGCTGACAAAAGCACTGCGTAAGATTTTTCATCAATCTTACTCTTTAGAACTCTTTCCGAGCAAATGGAAAACAACATTTGTCCAGCCCGTCCCTAAAAAAGGAGAATCTTCTTCTTTGTCTTCGAACAGACCCATCGCACTTACGCCCCTTCTTTCTAAGATCGTGGAAACGCTGATAAACCGTCAGCTCATGAAATATCTCGAAACGCAAAAACTTGTTTATGATCGACAGTATGGTTTTCGTAGCAACAGGTCCACTGGTGATTTGATGACATGTCCCACCGAAGAACCAAAGCGTACATCAATCTGGCGAAAGCAAAATTGTTGCACTTGATATTTCTAAGGAATTTGACAAAGTTTGTCATCAGGCTCTTTTGCCAAATATGCGTGCTTTTGGGATCGATGGCTCCCTTCTTCATTGGATTAGAAATCACCATTCGGAACGTTCAATTCAAGTTGTCCTGGATGCTTTGAAGTCCGATATTTACAAAATAAATGCTAGTTGGCTCAAGGCTGCGTTCTGTCTACGACAGCCATTTTAATTTTCATTAATGATCTATTGTCTGGTACTTCTAATCCAATACTCTCTGCTTTTAATATTCGTCCCGCACTCACATCCCTGCTCTTCGGCAGTAGAATGGGAACGCCAACGTATGCTAAGCTCATTAAATTCCGATATTAATAGCATAACCAATTGGGGAGCTATCAACAGAGTGGAATTTAATACTTACAAGATTCAATGCTGTCTACTGTTATTAAAGAGAAATTTAAATACCAGCCCATTATCCATGATTGGTACTTACGAGTATAATGAATAGTCGAAACCGATTAACTTTACAGTTTTTTTAGTTTTTATTTCTATACGAAAAATAATAAAATTAAATAAATGAAAACTACTCGAAACTTTAATAATTTTTGTTATTAAATTAAGCTATGTCGCTACACATTGTATGTGTGTCAGTCACAACTTACGTTGGAATGGTGTAAAACATATTTCTTCCCCTCTGATCTGGCCTCAATAAGGCATTCATCTGCCCAAAATTGGAGTACAATGTCCACATCTGGTCACGTGCTCCTAAAACAGCTCTGCACCCGCTAGATAGGATTCAAATCGTTGCGATAAAACTCACACCATTCCACCCCTTCAAACCTTCAACAGTAATACCCGTCTTGCTACGAATGCGTATTAGTATACCCTCAAGCCCGCTTTTGAACGTGCTCTAAAATATCGGGATTCATTCCTAAGCCGTAGAATTCGCTTATGGAATCACTAACGAGCTCTGTCGTTATAACTGTGTACAAACATTTTGAGGGTGCACAAATCCCTTGACCGCGCGAGTTATGTACATAACGCATTATGTCCAGCGCCTAACAACAGAAGAGCAGCAACAGAAGCAAACGCAGCTTCCTAGAAATACAGAAACCACACAACCTGCTGTTAACAACAAGGCTGGGGATCCACTTGACTAAATGCAACAGAAGGAGAAAATCATCATTGTTAGGTATCTCTGGATCATCACTGACGAATACAAGAGAGAAACGAAGAGAGAAAACAACATGCTATCACTCTATGTATCATTGTTTTCATGTCAAATCGGTTTCATACCATATATGGTATTCTTGTTACTATGCTTGTTGAGCTGTTAACTGTCAATCGTCCTCTAATATATTTTTGTTGTTGCTTTCTTTTTCTTTTATGTACATACTATGTTAAGTGTCATCTTTTGTAAGAGAGTCAATTACAATCAGTTGGAGATTAGAGTTGAATAAAGAAATTTGTCTAACAAAAAATTTCTTTTCTCATCTTCAATTATTTCCGAAAAGGCGCGAAACCTTTAACTGGCGCAGTCGGTAGGATGATAAGTCCAGCATCGTAGTGAATCTATTTTAAGTAGCTACAATTTATAAGAACTTCAAGAACACACAACGAGAAGAATATTTTGAAGTGGTGGATTTCAATCCTTTAGTTCTTACCTACGTTAAAGAGTTTCGCGAGTTAAAAAACAAAATCTATATGCCGAAGTAGATTAAAACTATTTAACAATATTTACTTTTTCGAAGCCAGTATTTTTAAGACTCATCTGCTATACATACGGAGAGGTATTTACCCAAAATAGTACTGAAAAAAAAAAACAAGAACAAGAAGAACAACAAAAGAGGTGCACTTATTATAATATACGGAAGTAACTCTACTATATGGATTGATATCTGGAGCTAATACTAATTTGACTAAGGGGTGAGTGTAAATTTGTTGCTTTTATCAGTGATCCCTTATGCCTCCTATAAAAAAAAATTTCTAGAAATCATAAGATTAGAGCCAATTGCTTTTTAAATTGTAAAAGTTGGTGTAAAACTTCATTGAATTTATTTAAAGGTGTTAAAAGTGATTCGAAAAACAAAGTGCTTGACTCTAAATTTAGCGATATTGCTACCAAGATTGCAAGAAACGCTTTTTCTGATCCAAGTGGAGGTTCCAATTCGAATCCAAAAGTAAATTTAGAAAGTAGCGATTTATATAGTGCTCATACAATGGATTCGTACGCTATCGCGGTTGCTACGGATGCCTTTAACTCCCTCAGGATCCCTGATGCTGTTAAAGATCTTCCCAATTTTAATGGCAATCCTCGTTCATTGTATGAATTTATTATCAATGTGAAGGAGATTTTCAGCCTCTTGCCATAACGGGAACTGCATACGAAAGAATTATTTTCCGCGCAATCCCAAACAAGATCGTAAGACCAGCTAGCGACGTACTTACTATGCATGGAACATATTGCAATTGGAATGAAATTAAGGCTAATTTAATTGTGCATTACTCTGGTAAGCGCAATGAGACAAGTCTGATTCGTGATTTGTAACAGCTTAGGCAAAACCAAGGCACCGTAGAAAGCTTTTACGCAAAAATAATTGACATACTTTCAGCAATAACAAACCACGTGAACGTTCACGAAAGCGATGCGAATGTTATTAAGTCCAAATTATCTCTTTATCAGGAAATGTGCTTAAATACCTTCTTGTCTGGGCTTAACGAACCATTAAGGTCCACAGTTAGGTCAATGAGGCCTAACAAATTGGCAGGAGCACTCAATTATTGTCTTCAAGAACAGAACTGCCACTATTTTCAAAACCCCCCGAGCGTACAACCCAATACGTCGCATAGAGTAAGCCAAAATAGACCAGCATACACTAATTATCCAAGAAATTTTTACAGACCAACTCAAACACATTCTCAATAGTTCCAAAGACAGACTAATTTTACGGCCCATTACCCTTCAAGCACATAACCCTTAGAAAACCGAAAAACTAATCGCAGCCTTACAATAATAACTCAGGCTTTAGAAAACTTCCACAACATGAACCCATGGACACTTATAGTGCCCACACTAATAGAAGTTCTAAAAAGTCCCATACTCAACGCAATCAATTACATAACATCGATACAAATTACAGTCCCAATTTAAGAACTCCAAATCATATTCAGGAATATAATGAACCTCAAAATTATTTCATAATTCATGACAAACAAACCTCTTCTTACCAAACCATTCAACGTGAAGTAGACGAGGAAAATTTTCATTCACGTGCCTCGGAAAGCCAATAGGGTACTTAGGCATAAATAGTTACAATTCATATTTACTACCATATATAATCATTCATAGCATAAATGACAAAAAGCTAAAGTTCCTCATAGATACAGGAGTAACAAATCCTTCATTAGTCCTGGCATTGTTGACAAAACCAATGTGCTAACTATAGAACCTATGGAAATAAAAACAATATTTAATACGAAGTTTATAAATAAAAAGGTAGATATTAACGGGCTAAGAGAATGTAATACTAAGAAGGTTATATCGTTTTATATTTTTAAGTTCCATAACTATTCTGATGGATTAATCGGCACTGTTATAATGAAAGATCTTGGCATCAAAATAGATCTAAAGCATTCATTTCTTGAAACCGATCGTGCCAAAATTCGTATAAATTACAACCAAATTTAATGTCCAAAAGCTATACTGTCCCACTTATGTGTAAAATAGTTGGCCACCTACCTGTTGATATTGAGTTTGGTAGCATTTATATCAAACCAACTAGTATAAATGATTACTTGATAATACCTAAAGGGATTTACAAAGCCCACAATTGGTATTATTTCGTGGAAGTTATTTAGTTTAGTTTTAGTTTTAAATGCATTTTATTTACTTAATCATTAACTCTTACATACTAACAAAAAAATGCTTAAATGCTAGCTTAAAATTACTTAACAATCTTATACTAACTTACTGGCCCCACACAGGCACTCTAAGCTAATCTAAATTCTTATATCTATGTCTTTCGACTTCATTTACATTTTATTTATAAATCTTTATTTTGTGTACTTAGGGCTAAGAAAAAATTTATAACAAAAAACTTAGCATATGGACATTTTATTATTTTTTATAAAAGCTTAGTATCTAACTTAAAATAAACCTTAGCCTACCTAACCTAAATGCACAATACACACATAAACACACATAGGCATTATACACGATCATATACATATATCAGTATACACCTTTGTATACACTGATATATGTATCTGTTTCTTAAATGCTAACCTAAACCTATGTAAGCTGGCCATCGCTATTTACAAAGCAAATACATTGGTCAGCCCTGCCTCATTAGTGAGGCTGGTCCGTAATTGACGGAAACGACGACGAAACATCTTCTCCATCATTCAACCACCAGAAATGCTGGTGCTGCCGAACGACATCCCTCTTATCGCGATTCCCCACCGCCCTACTGAACCTGAGGCGATCCACACTGCCGTGTGCGACGTCTCTGTCGTAGTTGAGTCGCCTGTCCCCAGCTGTCCGAGCGACATGGAAGATTAACGGCACCGCTGATTTATCCTGGATCAACCCTATCTGATCAAGGTAGAGGAATGCTTCCCGTGGAACGAAGCCGTCAAAACGCACACTCTCGTGGTAAAGGTAATTGGGGTAGTAAGCCCCAGATATCAGGTTATTCGTCGACGTCATTGCTCTTGCAATGTGCCTTCGAGTCAGCTTAATTACGAAGTTGTCCACTCGTATTAGATTCGCCCTGTTATAAAGGACCTTATTAGGATAAAATTTCTTGTACTCCGATTCTGGTGTTCTGTACAAGCGAAGACAAGCCCTAAGACAAGCCCTCTCAAACACCCGAATCTTTTCCATTAAGCTTGCTCGTAGATTGAACCACACGGGACAACCAAATACCAGCATGGGCCTGATAAGGGCCATGTAGCAGATTACCTTTACCCTCGCATCGAGTTGGCTGCTATAAAACAGTCTCTTTGTAAGGGCAAAAGCACCTTTAGCTCTGGCCAGAGCAGCATCTACATTTTTGCCAAAATACAGAAACTGATCTAGCCAGATTCCAAGGTATCTGACTACATTTCGACAGGCAAGAGGCTGTCCGTGTTGTCCAATAATCGAGAACTTTCTCCAATTTTTTCTGGTATCCCTAGAGGCTCTAGACAACGGCGTCCTAAAGAGAATGGTTTCCGACTTCTGAAAGTTGATTTTCAACTTCCAGTCATCGCAAAATCGTCTTATCTTATCGAAGTCACGCTGCAAGAGAGTATTAATGACCTCGATTTTTGAGCCTGTTCTGTACGCTATCACATCGTCTGCGTACGCAATAGTATGGGGAAGTGAACCTATCAAGTCGCTTGTATAAATGTTAAATAGGATCGGCGAATTGACCGCGCCTTGCTGAAGACCATTTTTAATTTGAAATATTCCAACAGAAGTCACATCGCCATTTTTCACGATGAACTGTCTGTTGGTTAGCTTATTATAGAGAATGTACAAGAGTGGTTTACTGATCCCCAGCCTATTCAGCTTATAGAAAAGACCCTCTAACCATACGGTGTCGAAGGCCTTCTCCAAGTCAACAAGGCAGGCACCAGTGCACTGTTTCTTGCCTTTGTTCCATTGGATATCAGAAACCAGTTTAGACGCGGCATGTGAGATATCATGTCCCGCCTTAAAACCGAATTGATTATCCGGAACTATATGTTTGTCCTCAGCCCACCTAGACAGAGCTCTATTGATTAATTTTTCAAAAACCTTACTGATATTCGGAAGGAGACTTATCGACCGGAGATTCGCCGGATTGGATATATCCTTCCCCTTTTTGGGGATAGGTTGAACCACCGCCGTTTTCCAATGCGCTGGATAATGTGCATTATTCATTGCATTATTAAACAGGGTGGTGTAAATGTCCACCGCTTCTAGAGGAAGATGTCGAAGCACGATGTTCGGAATACCATCGGTCCCCACTGATTTCTTAGCCCTGATTGTGTCGAAGATCTTACGGAGTTCTTCCTTCGAAATGAACGGGGGTAGGTCACTCTCTTTGGTCATGACATTATTTGCCATATTTTCGTCGCTGAACCGGGTGAAACCAGAGCCCTCGGATCGCCAGTTCCCTATTTCATTTCGAATGCAGAAGTCGTGCAGCAAGACGCGACTGTCCAGGTCATAATTAGGGCCAATGATATCAATGGCCTTGTATACTTCCTGGAAAGTCGCCCCTATGGTCTCAACCTTCTCCTGTGGATCCTCTATTAAAAAGAAGTCGTCATCATCAGCGGCCTCATTTGGATCAATACCTGCTTTTGTCAGTAACCGTTCGTTGTCTGTTGTCCGGGCTATTTTAAGACACTGAAGGTCGTTTTGATTTTTTCTCCGAAATAGTTTATTTATTTGCGGAAACATATTCGGGTTGCTGGTGTTTACAGCCCGAACCTTGTTGTTCCAATACAAACTTACAGAAATTCTGTAATTTTCTTTTACTAGCGTTTGAATATTTTTAATTGACGACTTCAGTGTCCTAATCTCCGGGTCTCGTCGGTCAGTTAACTGTCTGTACAAATTTTTAAGTCTTGTCAGAAGTCTACTTTTCTGTCGGTGCAGTGCGTCAATAGTAGGATTGCGGAACAGGTCTTCGTTAGATGTACGTCGATACCGCGGTATTGTAGTGTCCATAGTTTGTTTAATTGTCTCGTCCATTTGTTTTAGGTAATTGTCGATCTCCTCGTTTGACAAATTCCTATTGGACGGTGAGTGGTGCGTGTTCGAGGAGAGTGCTCTTGTCAAGGTTGCGGAGAAGCGTGTCCATCAAGTCTTACTGTAGTTTTAAGAATATTTTTGGACAAACTCCTCCAATTCCGCAATTTCGTTAGGAACTGTAATTTCGGTGCTAAAACTGCGCAGACAGTTTAGCGTTTGTAAATTCGTACCTGTCAGTCGTATACGTTCGTCGTACAGCAGTAGATCCAAATAAGACCCGCCTCTGGGAAACGACCGTCGCTTTAAGACCGAGTCTGTACATGACATCGTGCTGACCCCACCAATCGAGTAGTAGGTTCCCTCTAGTATTTGGCAAATTATTTCCCCAATCGCTGTGTCTAGCGTTGAAATCCCCGCCGATTGTAAAATAATTCTCCCCCGATTCCAGCCTCAGAAGTCGAAAAAGCGTGTCGAGCTCTGAAATAAATAGGGTGGATTGTGAAGTATCAGGTGCATAAATAGAGGCCAAGTACAGCCGCTTTCCACTGCGGAGCGGGATGTACACGACGACTGCCTCCAACACACTCTGTGAAATTTTATACCTTCTTTAATGAAGATCGCGACACCGCCTCCACGTTTGGATCTGGGCCGGTTTCTTCTTCTAACGATATAATTATTGTACTCCAGTTTGTGCTTATCGGTTAGCTTAGTTTCGCTAGCGAAAAGCACATCAGGAGTTTGGTCTTGTAGCAATTTAAACATTGCGGCTCTTCGTTCAATCCTAATCAGTGAATTAACATTCACCGCAAGGACCTTCAAAGTTTGCTCCACCATGTGCGTACCCATTACTACATGTGTTGCGTTAGGCCCGGCAGCAGCGCGTAGATCTGGTCCACCCGCTTGGCCTGTTCTTGAACCTGCTTTTGCAGCTGAGCCATCTGCCCTTGGATTGCGAGCAAGATGGCCAGCATGTTAGGTGCAGATTCCGTTGTTCTCGGCGTTGACTTTACCGTAGCCCCCCTACCTGACGCCATTTGGGCGTTGAAAATTTGGGACGTGACGGCTGGTGTTTGAAACCTAACAGGTGAACGTTTGACCTCCACCTTCTGCTGCCGAGCCAGTTTTGCTTTCTTAATGTCAGCGAACTTAGGACAACCCCGATAGTTTGCGGTGTGTCCCACATTTCCACATAACACGCACGAGAGCTGCGACCTATCGGATGCTCCATCGGATCGGATGCGGACATTCTTCGGAACTGTGGTTTTTAGCGCACTTCACGCATCGAGGCTGCATTTGGCAGTTCGACGCGGCGTGCCCGTACCTCTGGCAGCGAACGCATTGTATAACGCCTTCGCTTCTTCTTAGTTTTTCCCAGTGAACCACCTGATAGTCTAGGACATTGATACTCCTTAGACTATCCAGACGGCTTTCGGGACTGAGTTGCACCCGGAAGAACGGCAGACTCCGTTTCTCCCGCCTAACTCTAGCTGTGGTAAATGGCTTTACCCCTACAAACTTGAGTCCTTCGCACTCCTTCTCTTTGAGCAGTGCCAGGATCTCCTCAGGATCAGAAGACGGTTCCAACCACTTCAGCAGCATAGACTGCCGCTTTTCACACTTCGGTGTGAATGAGAAGTGCTCCGTCGTCGTTTCCCTTAGGAGCTCTTTCACTTTCGCGTAGCCCTCTACTGTATTACAGTGGATGGCATGGTGATCGTTCCCCAATCTCTTTATATTAAAATTATTGCCAATGACCAACTTACACAGGTCCTTGGTTTCATTTACCTCTAATTTATAGGTCATCCTCATCTTCCGATTCGGATGACACTAGAGAGGCAAAGTTGTTATTGCCCCCCTCATAACGGACCTCATCTGCTGTTTCAACGGCATTTATCCTTTTTTTTCTTAGGTTAGGAGGGGTTTTCAAACTCCCCCTCCTTTTAATGGCTTTAACGGCACTGGCAACACTATTACTGTCTTTTCCAACTCCCGTTATGGGAAGAGCGGAGTGCTCTCCACCATCCATCACGTGATTTGTTAATTGTTTTTGTTGTGTTTTAATCATACTTTGTGTAGAACGAAGAGCAAAAAAAAAGAAAAAACAGAATTTCCAAGTTTGACGTGGGGGATTGAACCCGTATCCCACGCTTCGATGTCCGACGCCGCTAGCCGCTGGGCTACCGAGTGAATTAAAAAAAATTACAGCTAATTATGTCTAAAGCTAAACTGAATTACTTATGAAGAAGCCGAATTACGTCAACACGTCTATCCTCTGTCGAGGTCTATGAACGACTGTGAAAAAAAAATTTGTTTACAAAAACTTAGCATATGGACATTTTTTTATTTTTTATAAAAACTTAGTATCTAACTTAAAATAAACCTTAGCCTACCTAACCTAAATGCACAATACACACATAAACATACATAGACATTATACACAATCATATACATATATCAGTATACACCTTTGTATACACTGATATATGTATATGTTTCTTCAATGCTAACCTAAACCTATATAAGCTGGCCATCGCTATTTACTGAGCAAAAAAATTGGTCAGCTCTACCTCATTAGTGAGGCTCGTCCGTAATTGACGGAAACGACGACGAAACATCTTCCCCATCATCCAACCACCAGAAATCCTGGTGCTGCCGAACGAAATCCTTCTTATCGCGATTCCTCACAGCCCTACTGAACCTGAGGCGATCCACAGTGCCGTGTGCGACGTCTCTGTTGTAGTTGAGTCGCCTTACTCGTACATTGAACCACACGGGACAACCAAATACCAGCATGGGCCTGATAAAGGCCATGTAGCAGATTAAAGGATATCAGAAACCAGTTTAGACGCGGCATGTGAGATATCATGTCCCGCCTTAAAACCGAATTGATTATCCGGAACTATATGTTTGTCCTCAGCCCACCTAGACAGAGCTCTATTGATTAATTTTTCAAAAACCTTACTGATATTCGGAAGGAGACTTATCGACCGGAGATTCGCCGGATTGGATATATCCTTCCCCTTTTTGGGGATAGGTTGAACCACCGCCGTTTTCCAATGCGCTGGATAATGTGCATTATTCATTGCATTATTAAACAGGGTGGTGTAAATGTCCACCGCTTCTAGAGGAAGATGTCGAAGCACGATGTTCGGAATACCATCGGTCCCCACTGATTTCTTAGCCCTGATTGTGTCGAAGATCTTACGGAGTTCTTCCTTCGAAATGAACGGGGGTAGGTCACTCTCTTTGGTCATGACATTATTTGCCATATTTTCGTCGCTGAACCGGGTGAAACCAGAGCCCTCGGATCGCCAGTTCCCTATTTCATTTCGAATGCAGAAGTCGTGCAGCAAGACGCGACTGTCCAGGTCATAATTAGGGCCAATGATATCAATGGCCTTGTATACTTCCTGGAAAGTCGCCCCTATGGTCTCAACCTTCTCCTGTGGATCCTCTATTAAAAAGAAGTCATCATCATCAGCGGCCTCATTTGGATCAATACCTGCTTTTGTCAGTAACCGTTCGTTGTCTGTTGTCCGGGCTATTTTAAGACACTGAAGGTCGTTTTGATTTTTTCTCCGAAATAGTTTATTTATTTGCGGAAACATATTCGGGTTGCTGGTGTTTACAGCCCGAACCTTGTTGTTCCAATACAAACTTACAGAAATTCTGTAATTTTCTTTTACTAGCGTTTGAATATTTTTAATTGACGACTTCAGTGTCCTAATCTCCGGGTCTCGTCGGTCAGTTAACTGTCTGTACAAATTTTTAAGTCTTGTCAGAAGTCTACTTTTCTGTCGGTGCAGTGCGTCAATAGTAGGATTGCGGAACAGGTCTTCGTTAGATGTACGTCGATACCGCGGTATTGTAGTGTCCATAGTTTGTTTAATTGTCTCGTCCATTTGTTTTAGGTAATTGTCGATCTCCTCGTTTGACAAATTCCTATTGGACGGTGAGTGGTGCGTGTTCGAGGAGAGTGCTCTTGTCAAGGTTGCGGAGAAGCGTGTCCATCAAGTCTTACTGTAGTTTTAAGAATATTTTTGGACAAACTCCTCCAATTCCGCAATTTCGTTAGGAACTGTAATTTCGGTGCTAAAACTGCGCAGACAGTTTAGCGTTTGTAAATTCGTACCTGTCAGTCGTATACGTTCGT
The DNA here is from genome assembly GCA_949129095.1 of Volucella bombylans. Classification (NCBI taxonomy): domain Eukaryota; kingdom Metazoa; phylum Arthropoda; class Insecta; order Diptera; family Syrphidae; genus Volucella; species Volucella bombylans. The sequence goes on from OX422140.1 coordinate 303,293,711, forward strand.
CGTACAGCAGTAGATCCAAATAAGACCCGCCTCTGGGAAACGACCGTCGCTTTAAGACCGAGTCTGTACATGACATCGTGCTGACCCCACCAATCGAGTAGTAGGTTCCCTCTAGTATTTGGCAAATTATTTCCCCAATCGCTGTGTCTAGCGTTGAAATCCCCGCCGATTGTAAAATAATTCTCCCCCGATTCCAGCCTCAGAAGTCGAAAAAGCGTGTCGAGCTCTGAAATAAATAGGGTGGATTGTGAAGTATCAGGTGCATAAATAGAGGCCAAGTACAGCCGCTTTCCACTGCGGAGCGGGATGTACACGACGACTGCCTCCAACACACTCTGTGAAATTTTATACCTTCTTTAATGAAGATCGCGACACCGCCTCCACGTTTGAATCTGGGCCGGTTTCTTCTTCTAACGATATAATTATTGTACTCCAGTTTGTGCTTATCGGTTAGCTTAGTTTCGCTAGCGAAAAGCACATCAGGAGTTTGGTCTTGTAGCAATTTAAACATTGCGGCTCTTCGTTCAATCCTAATCAGTGAATTAACATTCACCGCAAGGACCTTCAAAGTTTGCTCCACCATGTGCGTACCCATTACTACATGTGTTGCGTTAGGCCCGGCAGCAGCGCGTAGATCTGGTCCACCCGCTTGGCCTGTTCTTGAACCTGCTTTTGCAGCTGAGCCATCTGCCCTTGGATTGCGAGCAAGATGGCCAGCATGTTAGGTGCAGATTCCGTTGTTCTCGGCGTTGACTTTACCGTAGCCCCCCTACCTGACGCCATTTGGGCGTTGAAAATTTGGGACGTGACGGCTGGTGTTTGAAACCTAACAGGTGAACGTTTGACCTCCACCTTCTGCTGCCGAGCCAGTTTTGCTTTCTTAATGTCAGCGAACTTAGGACAACCCCGATAGTTTGCGGTGTGTCCCACATTTCCACATAACACGCACGAGAGCTGCGACCTATCGGATGCTCCATCGGATCGGATGCGGACATTCTTCGGAACTGTGGTTTTTAGCGCACTTCACGCATCGAGGCTGCATTTGGCAGTTCGACGCGGCGTGCCCGTACCTCTGGCAGCGAACGCATTGTATAACGCCTTCGCTTCTTCTTAGTTTTTCCCAGTGAACCACCTGATAGTCTAGGACATTGATACTCCTTAGACTATCCAGACGGCTTTCGGGACTGAGTTGCACCCGGAAGAACGGCAGACTCCGTTTCTCCCGCCTAACTCTAGCTGTGGTAAATGGCTTTACCCCTACAAACTTGAGTCCTTCGCACTCCTTCTCTTTGAGCAGTGCCAGGATCTCCTCAGGATCAGAAGACGGTTCCAACCACTTCAGCAGCATAGACTGCCGCTTTTCACACTTCGGTGTGAATGAGAAGTGCTCCGTCGTCGTTTCCCTTAGGAGCTCTTTCACTTTCGCGTAGCCCTCTACTGTATTACAGTGGATGGCATGGTGATCGTTCCCCAATCTCTTTATATTAAAATTATTGCCAATGACCAACTTACACAGGTCCTTGGTTTCATTTACCTCTAATTTATAGGTCATCCTCATCTTCCGATTCGGATGACACTAGAGAGGCAAAGTTGTTATTGCCCCCCTCATAACGGACCTCATCTGCTGTTTCAACGGCATTTATCCTTTTTTTTCTTAGGTTAGGAGGGGTTTTCAAACTCCCCCTCCTTTTAATGGCTTTAACGGCACTGGCAACACTATTACTGTCTTTTCCAACTCCCGTTATGGGAAGAGCGGAGTGCTCTCCACCATCCATCACGTGATTTGTTAATTGTTTTTGTTGTGTTTTAATCATACTTTGTGTAGAACGAAGAGCAAAAAAAAAGAAAAAACAGAATTTCCAAGTTTGACGTGGGGGATTGAACCCGTATCCCACGCTTCGATGTCCGACGCCGCTAGCCGCTGGGCTACCGAGTGAATTAAAAAAAATTACAGCTAATTATGTCTAAAGCTAAACTGAATTACTTATGAAGAAGCCGAATTACGTCAACACGTCTATCCTCTGTCGAGGTCTATGAACGACTGTGAAAAAAAAATTTGTTTACAAAAACTTAGCATATGGACATTTTTTTATTTTTTATAAAAACTTAGTATCTAACTTAAAATAAACCTTAGCCTACCTAACCTAAATGCACAATACACACATAAACATACATAGACATTATACACAATCATATACATATATCAGTATACACCTTTGTATACACTGATATATGTATATGTTTCTTCAATGCTAACCTAAACCTATATAAGCTGGCCATCGCTATTTACTGAGCAAAAAAATTGGTCAGCTCTACCTCATTAGTGAGGCTCGTCCGTAATTGACGGAAACGACGACGAAACATCTTCCCCATCATCCAACCACCAGAAATCCTGGTGCTGCCGAACGAAATCCTTCTTATCGCGATTCCTCACAGCCCTACTGAACCTGAGGCGATCCACAGTGCCGTGTGCGACGTCTCTGTTGTAGTTGAGTCGCCTTACTCGTACATTGAACCACACGGGACAACCAAATACCAGCATGGGCCTGATAAAGGCCATGTAGCAGATTACCTTTACCCTCGCATCGAGTTGGCTGCTGTTCGTGAACAAAATGTATTAAGAATATACATGTATTTTTACTAAAAATAATTATTTCATTTTTGTTTTAAAATTGTAATTCATGTTTAAACTGAGCTAAATTGATTGAAGTTGTACTCTTATTTTATCTAATGTAACCCAGTACACGTAACGTAAAGTTATGATTTTTAGTAATGTATAACACTTATTGTAAAAAGTAAAAATGGAAGTAATTTCCGAAAGACTAATAAAATATCTTCTTTCTTTGCTGTAATGCTTGAATCGAAAAGTCGTGTTTCATTTAAGACCGCATTTTCTCTACCCATTTTTTAACCCCACACATAGTAATCAAAGAGAAAAACCCTACACACCAGAACATTTGGTCCTTTACGAACCGGATAAGTAATAATCGCAAACTACACAAAACATTTAACACATTAAACAATTAAATTTGATTAAAAAATTAGAAGAAAAAAGTGCAAGGACAAATGCAAATATATATATATATATAAATAAAGATAATTAATAGACTACATACGGCATTAAACATTTAAAAGAAAAATAAAATAAAAAGTGCAAGTGCAAGTGCAAGTGCAAGAACAAAGTGCAAGTGTACAAAAAATAAAAAATATATATAGATATATATAAAACATAAAGTACATACACAGATTCCCTCGCGGTCGGTGTCTTGCCCCTTGTCTTTCTTCTTTTTAAGACTTACAGACTCTCTCGGTGGTTGTGCAGAAATCGCATTTCCCGCGCCGTGTAAAAAATTAATTTTAACTTTAACCTCAACTGTCACCAGCTGGGCAAAGTTAATCAAAGGTCGTAAGTTGCTGAAATAAAATATTAATTAATTAATGCTATTTTAATAAACAGCTGTATTTAATAAGATTTAATAAATACTTGATACATACAAACATTGTTTTGTAATTAGTTTTCAAATAAAAACCTTTAAAATGTCGAAATTGTCCACGGGTGCAGATCAGAAAGGCGCTCTGGAGCAGATTCTTCGTGACCACTCCAAATTCAAAAAGACTGGAGCTTCACGTCGTACAGCCAGCTATCTGTCAGGTCGTCTTCTTATTCTAGAAGGGAACTTCAAGAATGCGCTTGGTCTTCAAGCGAAGATTCGACGAGGAGAAATTGAAGAAGGTCTGGAAGAAGAAAATTTTGATGAAATTTTTGATCTGCTTCAAGAAACATATTTCACTTACCGAGGTATATTGGTCGACGCTATCGACAATGCCAAGTTAGCGTCCAAGGAGAAGATTGTGGAAGGTGAATCCACAGACGCTTCTTGTAATGAACTTTCATTGCCTCAAATCCAAATTCCACATTTTGAGGGCTCGTACACGAAGTGGCGGGCTTTCCACGATGTATTTGTATCTTTAGTCCACACAAATAAAAGGCTGAGTGAAATCCAAAAGCTTCACTATTTGAAGTCGTCTCTTACAGGTGAAGCTGCTCGTTTGTTGCAGCATTTAGGTTTGTACTCGTATTCTGGCAATTATGACAAAGCATGGGAACTGCTTGTCGCCAGATACGAGTACGACCACAAGCGAGTGTTGGTAAACGCTCATTTTCAACTTTTTTTTGAGCAGCAGCAGTTGACAAAGGAGACGGCAAACAACATCAAGTCTCTACTGGACATATCCCAGGAATTTTTCCACGCTCTGGGAAACTTAGGATTGCCGGTTGGTTCTTGGGATGACATTTTAATTTATATTCTGGTGCAAAAATTACCTGCTTTTACTCAGCGTTTGTGGGAGGAGAAGTTGGGTAGTTCGAAGGAGTTGCCAACACTGAGACAATTTACAGAGTTCCTGGAGACACGTTTTCGAACCTTGGAAGCAGTAGCTGGAATGAGTGGCATCAAGGTCAGCGGTTCTTCTGTATATAAGGCTGTTGCGGTCGTGAGGAAAACGGTGTTGCACGTCGGGAAGAAGCAGTTTGCATGCCAGGTATGTGGTAGAGGTCAGCACTCCCTTCGAACTTATCAGAAGTTTATTGCCATGGAGATCTGTGAACGATCTAAGGCAGTGGACAAAATCGGGGTTTGTCGCAACTGTTTGACGTACAGTCACAAGCCGAACCATTGTCAAAGCAGTGTGCGCTGCTATTACTGCAAGCAGGCACACCATTCTCTGCTGCATGTTAATAATCTCAGCTCTAAACCTACAAGTGATTATAAAAATATAACAACAGGTACACAAACATTTCATATAAGGTCAAAATTTAACCCACCTAAAGTAGCCTCTTCTGAAGTACATCAGCCAAGTGTTCTTCTGGCAACAGCAGTTGTTCGAGTTAGGTCATCAAATGAAAATTATTTTAATCTGAGGCCGTTAGTTGATCCTGGATCGGAAGCAACGTTTATTACTGAATCCGCTGTCCAGTTATTAGGGCTTCATCAGCGACGAACGATCATTCAGGTATATAGATTGGGAAAAGTTAGCAGTGGTTCATGTCAACGGTATGTAAGTCTTACCTTTGGGTCTCTGGTAACACCTTTCGAGATAAATACCCCAGCCTATGTGTTCAAAACTGGGAACATATTCAAGGTTTGAAGTTAGCTGATCCACAATTTAATAAGGCTGCGACTGTTGATATTCTCCTGGGAGCCGACGTTTACTCTGAGTTTATTCTAGGTTCCATTATACGCGGTGATGATGAAAGATCGCCAATCGCACAGGAATCAGAGTTAGGTTGGCTTATCCTTGGGAAGGTTATTTCACAAAATAAAGAACCTGTCCATAGCTTCTTGCAGGTACTCGATAACGACACTCATCTGCGAAGGTCCTGGGAACGGAAAGAGTTGCCTTTCAACACTAAGGAAACTGCGAAAGAGAAAACTTCTGAAAAGAATCATATCAACACAACAAAAGGATTGGACGATGGACGATATGAGGTATCGTTGCCATTTAAAGACGGATGTAAGCCTGGGTTTGGTGCCTCGAAGTTAGGTGCCTTACGTAGGTTTCATCAACTGGAAGGAAGGTTCCAGAAAAACCCCACACAACACAAGGAGCTTTCCAAGTGTTTACAGGAATGCAAGGAGCTTCGTCAGATGCAAGAGGTTGACAAAAAGAATACCTTACTGGATACACCACACCACTTTTTCATTCATAAGCATGCGGTATTCAAGAAGTCAAACAAAACCACGAAGTTTCTTCGAAATTTTGTATACTACAAACGTTTTGTTCGAAACTGCCGCGCACAAGCTGGAAAAAGAAACAGAGGTCCACTGAAGGTAGACGCAATCGGCCCAAGACTTTTCGAAATTCGTCAAGTAGACACCGCCGTGGTGATGTGGAGCGAAAAATATCTGCCCAGGATGAGACAGCGCCCTGGACAAGATGGAAGCCGGGATCGAAACGCGGACACTTAATTCTCTTCAAGGACGAAAAACTACCGCCGTTGCAGTTGAATTTCCGACGAATTATTGGCGCACATCCCGGAAAAGACGGACTTGCTCGAGCGGTTACGGTACGAAACGAAATAGGAGAACTTAATCGGTCGCTTTGAAAATTTTGCTACTTGCAATCAAATATTGCAAGCGAAAAGCGAGAAATTTTAAACTACACAACACAACATTTAAACAACACAACATTTAAACAACACAACACAACATTTAAAGACATTTCTTTACGTTAAAAAAAAAAGAATTTATCAAATTAATCAAACATAATAATACAAACTTATTCTATCCTAAGATCCTCACACTACACAACACAACACACATACAGTCCACTCTAAATCACACAAAATCAATCATTCCGGACAACGCTGTGGAGTTCCGAAACTCCAAAATGCCGACGGGAATTGGAGAATCAAAACCCCGACGGAATTTGAAGCTTCTTAGTGAACACTCAACGTTATCCACAGAAAACACATCATTCATACCAGACAACGTTGCAGAGTTCCAAAATTCCAAAATGCCGACGGAAATTGGAGAATCAAAACCCCGACGGCACTTGAAAATTTTCATTAAATACTCAACGTTGTCCACTCAACCCAACACAACACTTTAACATTTATTCCTTTTTTTCTAAAAATTTCAACTTAAAACACTCAAATGTAAAATAAATAACTTAAACTATCATAAATAAACAAAATAAATAATAATAATAAATACGTAAATAAAAAAAATGAATATGTCAAAAAAAAACTTACTGAAGATGAATTGCAACAACAATTCAATACGAAGGCGGATTCATGGCTTTACACAAAAATGTGTAAGAACGCTAATTCGGCCATCATCAAAACACTAACCGTTCGCGAAAATTTCGTCTCACAGCATCGCACTGCACAACCAAAAATTGCGTACGCGGAGAACAGTTATCGTACAAAATAACACCACACATTATACCGAAGTTGTTGGGAAAATAATTACAATGAACTTTTACTTTTTTTTTCATTTCCCTTTCTTTTTTCTTTTGTTTTGCACTGCACACGAATATCACTTTCGCGAAACAATGACAAACAATCGATGTACATATGTATATCAATATGTACACACTCACGTATATACGACTCGCGCCGGTGTGTACAAATCAAAAACGAAATCGAATTCCGCGAAGGAAGGGGAGCAGACAAAAAGGATTAGAGAAATAATTAATTAAACACGCTTACCTTTTTATTAACAAAAAAAAAGCTAAAAAGGCGACAACAAAAACTAAACAAAAAATCTAACAACACTCCCGACGCGATTTGACCTAGTTTTGGTCAATGATCAAAACAAACTATTGCACTAGGCGAATTACGCATATTTTATCTTGCTCGTTTGTTATATCGTCGTCCTTGTCACCTACATGTAATGTTTCAAATTATTAATTTACACGATTTTGTCTCATTTACATGTAGCTAGTCAACACCCTCACACAACACACAACTTTTATGTCAAAAGAGGTACAGTAAAGTACAAGAGCGAGGACACTTGCGGACGATATTCGTCCACTGGGCGGGAGTTTGTTCATGAACAAAATGTATTAAGAATATACTCGTACATGTATTTTTAGTAAAAATAATTATTTCATTTTTGTTTTAAAATTGTAATTCATGTTTAAACTGAGCTAAATTGATTGAAATTGTACTCTTATTTTATCTAATGTAACCCAGTAAGCGTAACGTAAAGTTTTGATTTTTAGTAGTGTATAACACTTATTGTAAAAAGTAAAAATGTAGGTAAGTTCCGAAAGACTAATAAAAGATCTTCTTTGCTGTTACCCCTGAAGAAGAAAAGACGTGTTTGATTTAAAACCCGCATTTTTAACCCATTTTTTAACCCCACACGTATTTAGCAAAACCCTACACACCCCAAACAGCTGCTATAAAACAGTCTCTTTGTAAGGGCAAAAGCACCTTTAGCTCTGGCCGGAGCAGCATCTACATTTTTGCAAAAATACAGAAACTGATCTAGCCAGATGCCAAGATACCTGACTGCATTTCGACAGGCAAGAGGCTGTCGGTGTTGTCCAATGATTGAGAACTTTCGCCAATTTTTTCTGGTATCCCTAGAGGCTCCAGACAACGGCGTCCTAAAGAGAATGGTTTCCGACTTCTAAAAGTTGATTTTCAGCTTCCAGTCATCGCAAAATCGTCTTATCTCATCGAAGTCACGCTGTAAGAGGGTATTAAAGACCTCGATTTTTGGACCTATTCTGTACACTATCAAATCGTCTGCGTACACAATAGTATGGGGAAGTGAACCTATCAAGTCGCTTGTAAAAATGTTGAAAAGGATCGGCGAATTGACTGCGCCTTGCTGAAGACCATTTTTAATTTGAAATATTCCAACAGAAGTCACATCGCCATTTTTCACTATGAACTGTCTGTTGGTTAGCATATTATAAAGAATGTGCAAGAGTGGTTTACTGATCCCCAACCGAGTCAGCTTATAGAAAATACCCTCTAACCATACGGTGTCGAAGGCCTTCTCCAAGTAAACAAGGCAGGCACCAGTGCATTGTTTTTTGCCTTTATTCCGTTGGATATCGAACACCAGTTTAGACGCGGCATGTGAGATATCATGTCCCGCCTTAAAACCGAATTGATTATCCGGAATTATATGTTTGTCCTCAACCCACCTAGACAGAGCTCTATTGATTAATTTTTCAAAAACCTTACTGATATTCGGAAGGAGACTTATCGACCGGAGATTCGCCGGATTTGATATATCCTTTCCCTTTTTGGGGATAGGTTGAACCACCGCCGTTTTCCAATGCGCTGGATAATGTGCATTATTCATTGCATTATTAAACAGGGTGGTGTAAATGTCCGCCGCTTCTAGAGGAAGATGTCGAACCACGACCTGGAGAATTGAGTCCTTTTGCACAATTTCTACCTTCGAAATGAAATAATGAATTGGCGATTCGAGAGCTCGGGTTTTACCCAGTTCAGTGACGAGAATATGGCAAATAATGTCATCACCAATGAAATGGTACTACCACTGTTCATTTCGAAGGCAGAGCTCCAAACGATCTTCGAATCGCTTAGAAGTAAGAAATCAGTGGGAACCGATGAAATACCGAACATTGTGCTTCGACATCTCCCACTAGAAGCGGTGGACACTTATACCACCCTGTTTAATAATGCAATGAATAATGCACATTATCCAGCGCATTGGAAAACAGCGGTGGTACATCCCATCCCCAAAAGGGATAAAGACACTTCCCATCCGGCGAATCTCCGCTCGATCAGTCTTCTTCCAAACATCAGTAAAGTTTTCGAGAAAGTGATCAATAGAGTCCTGACTAAGTGGATTGAGGACAAAAATATAGTTCCGGATAATCAATTCGGTTTCAAGGCGGGGCATGATATCATTCATGCTGCGTCTAAACTGGTTTCTGATATCCAATGGAACAAAGGCTAGAACCAGTGCACTGGTGCCTGCCTGATTGACTTGGAGAAGGCTTTTGATACCGTATGGCTAGAGGGACTCTTTTTCAAACTGGACAGGTTGGACATTAGTAAACCACTGCTGTATATTATTTTTGATATGCTCTCCAGTAGACCGTTCATCGTGAAGAATGGCGATGTGACTTCTGCTGGAACATTTAACATTAAAAACGGTCTGCAACAAGGTGCGGTAAATTCGCCGATCCTATTCAACATTTACACAAGTGATTTGATAGGTTCACTTCACCATGCCATAGCGTACGCAGACGACTTAATCGCGTACAGAACAGGTCCAAAGGTTGAGGTCATTAATATACTCTTGCAACGTGACTTCGATAAAATTAAACGATATTGCGATGACTGGACGTTGAAAATAAATTTTCAGAAGTCGGAAACAATTTTGTTTAGGACGCCTTTGTCTGGGGCCTCTAGGGATACTAAAAAAAATTGGCGAAAGTTCTCGATCGTGGTGCAGCACGGGCAGCCACTTGCTTGTCGAAATGTAGTCAGATACCTTGGGATCGTGTGTTTGAGAGGGCTTGTCTCAGGACTTGTCTTCGCTTATACAGAACACCAGAGTCTGAGTACATAAAATTCTATCCTAATGAGATCTTGTACAATAGGGCGAACCTAATAAGAGTGGACAATTTCGTCATTAAGTTGACTCGAAGGCACATTGCAAGAGCAATGACCTCATCGAACAACCTGATCTCCGGGGCTTACTACCCTAATTATATGTATCATGAGAGAGTTCGCTTTGACGGCTTTGTTCCTCCAGAAGCGTTCCTCTACCTAGATACGAAAGGTCTGATCCAGGACAGTTTGGCGGTGCCGCTAATCTTCCAAGTTGCTCGAACAGCTGCGGACAGGCGACTCAACTACGACAGAGTCGTCGCACATGGCAGTGCGGAGCGTCTCCGGTTCAGTAGGGCGGTAGGGAGTCGCGACATAAGGGATGTTGCACGGCAGCACAGGACCTCATTCCTTCTGTCCCGCTACTCCCGCTATTCCCGCTGTCCAATACCTCGTCCGTATCCTTCCTCTTTTTTCCCTTTGTCTTAGGCTCTATATTTTTTTTTTTTTTTTTGTATATTTTTCCTATAACGCGACTCTGCAAAAAAGCTACTCTAATTTAATATATTTTTTTTTTTTTTAAACTCCAAAAAAAAAAAATTGCTTTTTGCAATTTCCTAATTAAAGATTTTCGCACAAGAAACTACTAAAATGACCCTCTCTATTGCTGGTCGTCCAAAAAAGTGACTTTCAGATCTTCTACGATCCACAGCTCCCGCCAGACACACACACACATTCACACGCACATTCTCTCTCACATCCATTCAGCCGTAGTGGACCCAGCGACGGGATTTCTAGCTACCACACTAGCAAGCTTTGCCAGTGTTTGCCCCCGTGTCCGACTAGGCCTCTCACACATACCATTTTCCACATTCATACCAAACTCCTCAGTCTCGGAGTTCGCTCCCACTTCCAGTAATGACTGGGAACTCCACTGAGCGAGTTTGTGGAAGCTGTGGATCCTAGCTATTGCCTACTCTTAGGTTCTACAAAAAAAGAAATTGCGAAAAGCAGAGTTTCTTTTGCATCTGCTAGCCGGGTAATTTTCCCCCATCGGATTACACTAATAAAATTTTTGTTACAATTAAACGATCGCGAAGGAGAAAGGAAATGCGATGGAATGGTAGCTGGAGTGTCGGGGAGAAAGGAAAAGAATATAGATACAATCCGGAAGGGATTGTATCTCGATCCAACCATCCATTGGATCGCCGCCCCTCACAAAAGAAAAGTACAGTGCATGTGAAAATTATACTTTCCATATTTTTAACCGCGGATCCCTAACTACTCCGGTGGACCGGCGTTCAGATTTGGGGGGGTGGGGACTGACAAATAGCGTGTCACTCCTTACAATTATTTATTTATTTTTTTTTGTCATTGGGCCCTTCTGCCCTCTGGTCCCTCTGCCAGTTTGTACTTTTGTACCATCGTTGTTGGTGATGGTTTTTGCATGTTTGTTTCTTTTATGTCTGTTTTCCTGTTCCCTCGGTGGAGGCGGTCTTATTACTTGGCCGTCCGCCTACACGCCTCTGCTGCTCCTCCGGCGCTCCATCGGTGGGGTGCTGGCTTAAAAAGGGGTCGTCATCCCTTCCCCCATCGAACCTAACTTTTAAAGCTGGTGCGTCGTTGGGGTGTGCCCGATTATACTGGCCATCCGCCTGCACACCACTGTTGCTCCTTTGTTGCTCCCTCGTTGGGGTGTTGCTATACAAGAGATCGTCGTCTCTTCACCCATCGATCAAGTGGCTTGGTTCGTACACCCCTCGGTAGCATAATGGGGTGTACTCTTCGCCTTCTGTTGTTTGGCTTTCGTTGGGGTGTAGGTTCCAGGGATCGTCTTCCCCCACCCGTCATCATCGTGTTGGGGTGTCTGGATTGAAAGGACCGTCCGTCCCCACCCGTCGGCGACTTTCTGATGCTGCCCGTTGCGAGTCTCCCGTCTATTTATGGGCTCCGACAACGGTGTTCCTGGCGGACCTCTTGTCGCACCCTGGGGTTCCTCCCGTGAACCTATGTGGGTTTTTTTCCGAGGTCTGGGATTGGTGGGCCACTGGCTGATGGGACCATGGCTGCCCTCCACCTCCGCCAGAGCTCGGTGTTCCCACTCAAAGAAAAGAGGGACCGAAGGGACTTGCAAGGAAAACGAGAGCCAAACTTGTTGCGGCAAAATTTCCCGCAACAAACCCCACCCTCACCTCCTAGGAAATGGGCTTGCATTCCTAAGAAGCGCAAACCATTTCCCGAGGCTAAAGGTTTCTTAGGAGAGACATTCCCATCAAGGCCAATACTGCTAGTCTATGCAAAACAAACTAAAATTATGACCCAATCGGTGTTTCAAGCTACCGCCAATTTCCTACGTATATCCTGCCTCAACATCTCGAATCTCCTACCTAACTCCGGTGAATCTGAGTCCCTAAGAACATGTTGGCCAAGTGCTTCGGTGGCCCAGTGGTAGTGGTGTCGGCCGATAAAGCAGAGGTCGCGGGTACGATCCCCGAAACATATAACATATCAAATAGCGGGACCAGCAGATGGCTTGTTGTCTTCAGATGATCAGGCCGTAATGTCGGCCCATTCTCATTCTAGGAAACCAGAAATTACCGCTAAGAGGAGGAGGAAGCTGAGGCCTTCTCCTAATTTTGTGAAACGCCCTTCCCTTTCAACGTGTACTGAAAAGCTGCCTGGTAGAGTGAGGGAAGAGGCGCCAACAACATCGACAAGGGCAGCAGCACAACAAAGAAATAGAGAAGAAATTGAGAAATACGATTTCCCATACGTATCTGACGGCGGAGAAGGACACTATATGGGAGGTTGTAACACTTTCGTAACACAGACGACGAAGAGGAAGAAATGCAAGCAATGTATAGCAGTATCAACGAGCTGCAACTTAAGGTACTGGCTATTAAAGAAAAGCAAAATGCCAGGAGACAGAAGGAGCAGCTACTCCATGACTCACAGAAGCAGTCACAAATAAGCGAGTCTCTACCGCAAAAAAACATACAGAAAAATTCGATACAACAACAAAACATACAAACGCAGCAACAACAACAAAGATCACAACAACATAAGCAACAACAACAGCAGCAACAGCAAAAGCAGCAGCAGAAGCAGAAACAACAGCTACAACAAAAGCAACAAAAGCAACAACAACAACAGCAACAACAAAAACAACCACAGAAATCAACTAAGCAACGAGTACCTCCAATCAACACATTCAAGATGGAGTTGAAAGATACGATAGAATTATGTAAGTCGGCCATAGGCAATAATTTTTTTGTTAAAAGACTTAGTTTAGATAGGCACGCGATTCACTGCAATACAGTGGAGCGCTATCACAAAATTAAAAACCTGTTAAGGGATTCGACGACGGAGTTCTTCTCCTTCACACCGAAAGGTGAAAAGCTGCAGACAATGCTGCTGGGGGGATTAGAACCGTCGACTGATCCGGAGGAGCTCCTTGCACTGCTGAAAGAGAAGGAGTGCGAAGAGCTCAAATTCGTAGGGGTTAAGCCATTCGTCACGGCTAGAGCCAAAAGGGGAAGCGGAAACTACCATTCTTCCTGGTTCAGCTAAGTCCCAACAGCAAACTGGATGGTCTAAGGAGCATCAAAGTCCTAGATTACCAGGTTGTACACTGGGAAAAATTAAAGAGGAGCGAAAACATTTTACAATGTGTTCGCTGCCAAAGGTTCGGGCACGCCGCGAACTGCGAAATGCAGCCTCGATGCGTGAAGTGCGGAAAGAACCTCAAGTCCGAGGAATGCGCTCTCGGCAAGGACGGAGCGTCAGAAAAAAGCAAACTCTCTTGTGCGTTATGTAGGAACACGGGACACACCGCAAATTATCGGGGTTGTCCCAAATTCCAATACATCAAAAGAGTAAATCTGGCTCGGCAGCAGAAAGTGGAAGTTAAACGTCCACTCGTGCAGACACAAACACCAGCCGTTACTCCCCTCGTTACCTACGCCCAAATGGCGGCAGGTAGGGGAAATACGGTACAACAACCAAAGGTAGCTTCTCAGGCCCCAGCGCCTGGAGCACCGGAAACTGTACCTGACATGCTGGCTATCTTGCTCTCTATTTAGGGGCAGATGGCTCAGCTTCAGCGTCAAATACAGGAACAAGCTAAGCGGGTAGATCAAATATACGCGCTGCTGCCGGGCCTAACGCACCTCCATTCGTAATGGCTACGTACATGGCGGAGCAAACCCTGAAGGTCCTTACAGTGAATTTTAATTCACTGATTAGGTTCGAACGAAGAGCCACACTGTTTAAGTTGCTTAAAGACCAAGCCCCCGATGTGCTTTTGGTTAGCGAAACTAAGCTTACCAAAAGACACAAAATGAGGCACAGAAGATACAAAATAGTACGGAGAAACTCCATTCAGGGAGGAGGCGTTGCGATCTTTGTAAGAAAAGGTATACGTTTCAAAATAGTATACAGTCTTGTAGTACGTAGGTTCCAGGTGCTGGAAGCATGCATCGTGTATATCCCTCTCCGCAGTGGAAAGCGGTTATACATGGTGTCTGTTTATGCACCCAAGGCTACTCAATCCACTTTATTCATTTCAGAGCTCGAGACACTTTTTCGATTCCTAAGACTGGAATTGGAGGAGAACTACTTTATTATCGGCGGAGATTTTAACGCCAAACATAGAGATTGGGGAAATAATACACCAAATACTAGAGGGAACCTACTATTCAATTGGTGGGGTCAGCACAGTATAATGTATCGACTCGGCCTTAAAGCGACGGATAGTCCGTCGTTTCCTAGACACGGGTCCTATTTGGATCTCCTGCTGTTCGACACACGAATACACCTGACATGCACAAACCAACAAACCATAAACTGTCTACGCACTTTTGTGTATGACAGTGACCATTGCGGTCTCAGCACTGAAATAACCGTTCCGAACGAAGCTGCGGAATTGGACGAGTTTGTTCAAAAACATTGCTACAACTATAGTAGGGTGCGTTGGACACACTTCTCCAGAACACTGACGAGAGCACTCTCCTCGAATTCGCTCTACCCACCGTCCAATAGAAATCTGTTAAGCGAGGAGATTGACAGGTATCTAAAACTAATGGACGAGACAATTAAACGAACAATGGACAAAACGATACCTCGGTATCAATACACTGACAATGAAGACTTATTCCGCAACGCAACTATTGACGCATTGCACGACATAAAAGTAGACTGCTGTCGAGACTAAAAACCTTGTACACACAGTTTACTGACAGACATAACCCGGAGATCATGACACTGAAGTCGTCGATTAAAAACCTCCAAACATTAATAAAAGAAAATTCCAGAGCTGTAAACACCAGCAACCCGAATATGTTACCGCAAATAAATAAAATATAATAATAATCAGAATGACCTTCCATGTCTTAAAATGGCCCGAACGACGAACAACGAACGAATACTGGTAGCAGCGGGCATAGATCCAAATGAGGCTGTTGATGATGACAAGTTCGTTGTGATCGAGTATCCACAAGAGCAGGTAGAGGCTATAGGAGCGACTTTCCAGGAAGTGTACAAGCCGAATGTTATCATTGGCCAGAACCACGATCTGGAGAATCGAGTCCTTGTGCACAATTTCTACCTTCGAAATGAGATTGTGAATTGGCGATTCGAGAGCTCGGGTTTCACCCAGCTCAGTGACGAGAATATGGCAAATAATGTCATCACCAACGATAGGGTACTACCCCCGTTCATTTCGAAGGAAGAGCTGCAAACGATCTTCGAATCTCTTTGAAGTAAGAAATCAGTGGGAACCGATGAAATACCGAACATTGTTCTTCGATATCTCCCTCTAGAATGCACATTATTCAGGACAATGGAAAACGGCGGTGGTACATCCCATCCCCAAAAGGGATAAAGACACTTCCAATCCGGCGAATCTCCGCTCGATCAGCCTTCTTCCAAACATCAGTAAGGTTTTCGATGAGGTGATCAATAGAGTCCTGACTAAGTGGGTTGAGGACAAGCATATAGTTCTGGATAATCAATTCGGTTTCAAGGCGGGGCATGATATCATTCATGCTGCGTCTAAACTGGTTTCTGATATCCAATGGAACAAAGCCAAGAACCAGTGCACTGGTGCCTGCCTGATTGGCTTAGAGGAGGCCTTCTATACCGTATGGTTAGACGGACTCTTTTTCAACGTGGACAGGTTGCGCATTATTAAACCACTGCTGTATATTCTTTTCGATATGCTCTCCAGTGGACAGTTCATCGTGAAGAATGGCGATGTGACTTCTGCTGGAACATTTAACATTAAAAACGGTCTGCAACAAGGTGCGGTAAATTCGCTGATCCTGTTCAACATTTACACGGGTGTTCTGTTAGGTTCACTTCACCATGCCATAGCGTACGCAGACGACATAATCACGTACAGATCAGGTCCAAAGATGGAGTCATTAATATACTTTTGCAGCGTGACTTTGACAAAATTAAGCGATATTGCTATGACTGGAAGTTGAAAATCAACTTTCAAAAGTCGGAAACCATTCTGTTTATCAGGCCCATGCTTATATTTGGATGTCCCTTGTGGTTCAACGTGAGAGCAAGTTTATTGGAAAAGATTCGGGTGTTTGAGAGGGCTTGTCTTAGGACTTGTCTTCGCTTATACAGAACACCAGAGTCTGAGTATATCAAATTCTATCCTAATGAGATCTTGTACAATAAGGCGAACTTAATAAAGTGGACAATTTCGTCATTAAGTTGACCCGAAGGCACGTTGCAACAGCAATGAACTCATCGAAGTATCACGAGAGAGTTCGCTTTGATGGCTTTATTCCTCCAGAAGCGTTCCTGTATTTAGATAACAAAAGTCTGATCCAGGACAGATTGGCGGTGCCGCTAAACTTCCACGTCGCTCGAACAGCTGCGGACAGGCGACTCAACTACGACAGAGACGTCGCACATGGCAGTGCGGAGCGTCTCCGGTTCAGTAGGGCGGTAGGGATTCGCGACGTGAGGGATGTTGTGCGGCAGCACCAACACTTTTGGTGGCTTGTTGAAGGGGAGGATGCTTCGTCGTCGAACTCCTCCAGTGATAGTTAGCTTCATGTGAAGCAAGGTGGCCAGCCTAATTTTTGTTAGCCATGGTCGGCTTACATAGTTTTAGGTAGGTTTAAGTTAGATTTTAAGAAAAAAAATATATAAAAACAAAAAAATAAATAAAAATAAAAAATTAAAAATAACTAATATATATATACATACACATATATGTAAATACTATGTATATATATAGTATGTATATATATATGTACGTATGCATTAGATGTAAGTAGGCTAAGTAGGTTAAGATTTAGTTTTTAAGTAGTTTATACGTAGGTTTAGTTTTAATTTTTATAGATAAAGAAGTCCAGACACTAAGTTTTTTTAATTAAAATTCATTTTCTTAGCTTTAATAAATGTAAAAATAAAAGTAAAATTAGACTGTAAGATTCGTCGAAAGACATACTTTAAATGTTAGGTATAACTTAGAGTGCCCGCATGGGCCCAGTAAGTTAGAATAAGATTATTTGTAAATTATTTAAGCTAATTTTTAAGCTTTTTTTTGTGTAGCATGTAAGAGTAATTTAAGTATATAATTAAAAATGCATTTAAACTGAAAAACTGAAGCTTCTGTTGTCTCAAGTCTTTGATTATAAAATATAATTCATTTCCATTAATCATTATTAATAATTATATTTATCAGATTAGTTGATTTTCTACGAGGATTACTTCAATTTCTTGGGTCATTAGATCGGTCAGTGTTGTAATTAATGTTCGGTTCTTATGAAAAAAAAAGTTAAATGGAATTTATTTAGTATCCTAGTAGAAATTTCATAGAATGAACCATTATTTATTGCCCAATATGTCTAACTGAAAACAAAAAGCTGAAAGGAAAAAATTACTAAAGTCATCAACCTGCATAATTGGAGACAGCGACAACTGGATTCCTCATACATATTACAAGCTCATGCAATGGTTTTTAGTATTTAATTAACTTTGCTGCATATATGTATATGTATACATAGCAAAATTGGTTTAAACAAACCCAGGAAAGTCTTTATTATTTTATAGCTCTATTTAGTGTTTATGCTCAATCAGCGTAATCAAGCTCAATACTTTTATATCTAGTAGAATACGGGTTAACAATAACAAAAATACATAGAAGCTTCAAATATCAACATTTATGATGCAAATATGTGTTAAGGATTTGTTTTATTCATCGTACGGTAAAAACTTTATCAAGTTTTGTTCATAAAGTGGTACGAATACAAGCCCAAACGAACGGCTGTACAAACTAAATGCAATTAGAGCGCACCGCCAGTGTAGGTATCTCTGTAAATACTTATTGCACTTCGAGAACCCTTAGGTATGATTACTATCATATCCTGTGGTAGCAATTTTGAGTTTTTGTGCAAATTTAAATATTCAAATTATGGAAATATTTATGAAATGGCAGTATTATTATTCTGAGGTAGAACATAGATATTTGCTAGTATATTCACAGTTCAATGACTAGTCAGACAACTATTATATTTTATTAAGTGCTCAATGAAGCGGATATCCGTTAAAAGTTCATAATTACATTTTGCCGTGCATGTGCAATTTTTCCGTTCAGTGTTAATTATGCAACCAACGTGATATTATTATTGCTGATGTTACATTTACTTATAGATGTAGTGATGCAGTTGATCATATACACTCAATTCCGGAGTATATGTGTGTTACCTACATTCAAATTTGAATATCTTAATCTTTGCTTATATTCTTGATGTACTATTTTACATAACTTCTTTGAATAACGGCTGTAAGCCATCCTAAGCCGTTGATGAAAATAGTAGGAAGTTTCTAATATCCAAGCAGTATATTTTCGGTCTGCTGGATGAATCAACACTTCGCTATGCTTGATGAATAGCTATTTAATATTGATCTAAAGATGAGAGTTTGCCAAATCTGCTTATATATTTGCAGCTGAATATCCACTGCTACAAAAGTATGTAATGCTGAATGCATTAAAACACAGATAAGCCATTATAGGTTGACCTGAACGAAAAAAATGCTTCAGTAGGATAACTTTAAGCGGAATGATTCCCTTGGTCATCGAACGGTCCATCCCACGACTGGTTACAAATCCAGAGTTATTGCATCAATATTTTCGCGTTAGTGGTGCAAGGCGCTATCCAGCCCATACGATCTAACAAGCGTGCAATCGTGGATAAAATGAATCGATTTGTCGGCTGTTGGTATTTCGGAATGGTATAATGAAATTACATTTTATTTGAGTCACTGAATACCTAAAGTCCTGACATAAGCCATCCACAAGATATGATACATCTTCTCCCAGTAAAGGCACACCAATAGTTTTCATCTGAGTGAAATTCCAGTAATATTTTACTGCAGTGATTGGCTCATCATCAGGTGATTATTTAATGAGATTAGAAACTTCAAAGTGTTATTACAAAGTGCCATGCTAGAACAAGGGTACATTCGAGTTGGATGTGAAGTCTCGACTTTCCTCAAGAGGAAGCATGCTCTCTCTCTATCCCATTTTTCAAAAAACTTAACACATGCTCAGGCACTTAAAGTGTATTCATACCCACTTGTGAGCGTTACGTTCTTAAAAAAAAACAAAAAAAAACTGGAAAACAGTTATGTTAATATACTCGTATATCGCCTGAAATCAATATTCAGAGCATCGTTTGTGTATAACATGACAGCGTTTCTTGAAAAATTACTAAAAATTGGGCAACTGGAATGATATTGATTAAAATCAGCTGCGTTAAATTCACTATAAATATCGCTGAATGACTTGAACTCATAAAAAAATTCTCTGAAACCTGGTTAAGTTGGGTAGGTGGGCGCTCAATAATTAATCAGCCACTGCTTACAGAACCTCTTAGAAGACTTCTACATTTAGGATGGTTAAACTCGACTCAATTTTTTCTTTGTTACTATGAAAAATAATATCAAAGGCCCTAATGATGATGGAGGATGCAGGACGTGCGTCTTTACGACTAAACTTAAATATGGAAAACGATTGATGTAACGCTGAATGAATTAAACATTGCTTCATTATCAAGGATTTGTGCATTAAGCTTAACCAAACTTTCAAACAGTTATATAGCTTCAGAGAATGGCACTGCGGATAGTGCAGCACACTTACATTCTGACTAATTTAAATGTATGTACAATATTATAACATAGCATTTCACGTTGCTTTGCTTTAGGTGACGCTACAGTCCAAGTTCGGTAAAGTTGATCTAGTTGGAAACCAAAACCAGATCCATCGGCGTAGACATCAATGAACTCAACCACAGTAATACGCCAGCCATGAAAAAGACTACAGTCGACTCTCGATAATTTGACACTCGTTAATTTGAATCTCTCGTTAATTTGAAATTTTTTCCCGGTCACTTGCAAAATACTCGATAAATTGAATACAATCAATATTAATTGGTCCCCTCGGTAATTTGAAGTCGAAGAAATAAACACTGAAGGAATACAGTTTAACATCTTACCCGACGACATTCAACAATTTGAAGTCAGGCTTTCCTACTCTCTATAACTTGAAGCGTTTTTCATGAACCGGCCTGTCATTTGTTTACATATATGTTCAGACCTGTGGAATGAGATATGCATATGCATAGGTTCGCAGTCTAGTTTTCTTTCAAACGTTGAAGTGGGTTACGTTAATTTTTTATTTGTGTACGAGTATTTTAAAGTATCAAAATGAGTTCAAGAAAAAACAAGTGTCTTTCCATAAGTGAAAAAAAGCGTGTGATTGAAGCTAGGGAAGAACAGAAAATTACGGACTTTTTTTCAAAATGAACATGTTTGAAGGAATAAATCACGCACTTTAATCAAACTCTCGTTTACTTGAATTTTTCCTTCCTTCCTCTTGTTTATTTGAACACTTGCTATTTTGAAACCTTGGTAATTTGAAAATTTTCTCTGGTCCCTTGAGTTTCAAATTATCGAGAGTCGACTGTATTTCCTTTCATAGGCGGGATAAGAACATTTACTGAGACGCAAAAAAAAATATTGTAATAATTTTGAAATTAATATAAGAATATGAAGATTAATGCTTTGACCGTTCTCACTACGATGTAATCTCCATGATTCTTCCTGATTGAAATCTGATTGAGCTGTTTTACCAACCAGTCGAAGCTGTTCGATATTGTTTGATACTTCGCATTCACGCAAGTATATCTTTAACTCGGTCGAATGAAAAAAAGGCTAACTATGATGATATAACAGCTTTTGCTCAAATCGCAAATCTCTATATGAATAAACTTACCAAAGGAGGTGTCGTTCTGAGATGAAAGTAACACAATTTAACCATTTCCTCTTCTGTATTCGCCGTTGTCATCGGTTCTCCAAACCTATGACTCTAGCTGAGCAATATATGCAGATAATTCCTTTCATAATTTTAAATCAAATCCAATATATTAGCTGTAGAAAATACGAGTAATAGATTTTTCCTCGAAGTTTTTGAATTTAAATATTACATACCCGGGTGTAGGAAAGAAGGGATCCGGAAATGAGGTTTTAGAGCTATATCCATCTACTTTCGAACAATGGATAACCCAGTAATGAGTAACATCCATTAACAGTTGAAAATCAAAAATTCCAGCCTTCAAGAATTCAGGTAGACCATAAAGCAGGACAAGGAGATAAAAAATTACGACTAGAATAAAACATTTCAGAACAATTTTTTACTAATTAAGACAACAAAAACTTTAACATTGGAAAATGACCATGATTTTGGTTTCTGTTGCATTCTGAATGTAAAAAAGTTGAAATAAATTTTTTTTAATTTCGCGTATGGTAATGAATCGCAAATGGCATCTTAAATTCAAATGAAGGTCAACAGTCGAGAATATAGGATACGGGTATTCAGTAAAAATTATTCATAATCGCAAATACGATCGGAAACGCTATGAAATATTCAATAAAATATCATTACACAAACATTGCCAATCAATTCACTTATGCAAATACAGAGTACACATATGGAAATATGCCTGAGTAATATAAAATTGAGAAGCTTTGCATTTGGGATGTGTAAGTCCTTAATCCTGTATGGTACATTTTCCTTCATCAAATGTGTACCCAGGATTCGTAACTTACGAGGCGAGTTGGAGGCGGAGTTTTTTAGCGATTGACGTCGGTACATGCGAATTTCGGCATTTAAATAAATTTTATATTACGGTGATGTATTTTTTGATTTCATACATAATATGTGATATACATACATGCATATACTTATATCCATATTAAATATTGAATGCGTTTTTACTCGGGTAGAGTTTTTTATTCTTCCTGTTTACTTCTAAAAAGGATTGAAATAGCAGGCTGAAAGGAAATAGTTAAGTTATCTCTCACATGCATAAGAAGCATAGCAATGGCAGACCAATGAGTGGAGGCGGGGCTACAATTTTGTATAATTCATTATTTACGGTCCGTCGTCTCACGCTTTAAATGGTCGACCACGTCCCAATAATCGTGGCGAGTATATTTGAGAGGTTTTTCACGCCTCAGTTAAACAAACATCTTCTTTGATGAATTATAAAACGCTCTCCAGCGAAATCTGACTTACTTACATGCAATATTTTAAAAACTGTGCAGGTTTAAATGGCATCGATTTTTTTGTTCGTTGAGATTTATGACATAGATTTCTGTAAGATATTTCTAATGGGTTATGTTTACGTGCCACATAGTGATTTTCCTTTCACTGAGTTAGGTTATATTACGCAAAAGTTTCAATAAAAATTAATATTGATGACTTTGCGTTGGTCTTATTATTTCTCTCAATTCTGTGCCCACACATTTTCAAGCAGGATGTCGTCGCTCATTCCACAGTATTCATTCCACCAATATGTATTCCACCTGTCCCTTCATGACAATCTTATACGAGTATATATGTACAATATGTACTTTTACCTTTTGATGATGATATGAAATTAATACATTCTCCCAAAAAGCTGCGATTTCAGAAAATTTTATCTAGAGACTTTGCTCTGCACTCTTTAAGTAGATGATAATAAAAGCGCTTTAGTCAAGTCAATCAGCACAGCTACGATCCAATTAAAAAGTACTATTGCAGGATACTGCGTTAAAAAAAAATCTGCAGTATAGAGAAGATAGGAATATTTGCCTCTCACTCTGGTTACAATAAAGCACTTCGTTTTTGAAAACTCTCAGAAGGATACCATGATACGTAAATTTGTCGGCAGGATTTTCTGAAGATAATGTCCATAGGGTTGCCATATACCATCTCGGAGCTTTTGTCTGCACATGACTTCTCTAATTGGCTTTCTTCCTAGTGTTTTCAAAGTATATTCAAAATATCCAAGCGCAATAGATCACCTGAAAGCGAGGACAGCAGCCTGTCCTTGGATATTAACCCTAGATTACTAATCCTCGTCGAATCGACTACGCCTCTTTCAATTTTTCTTGTTTTCTTTTTGCTCTTTGTTCTAATCTCGCCCATTCCCCATATAAGCTCATTTTGTATTGATCTTTCCAAGGTGAAACATGCAACACCGCTGTTTACGCAGCCGTTATCCAAATATGTCCACTTCCCGAAGTCGAATCGACGAAGGTTAGTAATAACGTGACTTTTTGCTTATTTGAAAATTATTTTTTTATTTTTCTTTTTCAAATTTGTGCTAAATTTTTTATCAGATGAACAACGAACAAATATGCAGGTATTTACAAAAGTTAACAGCTGATTCTGGGAATGAAGAAAATTCAGGAAGTGAGATAGAAGATGCAGTTTATGAAGAGGATTTGCAGTTGTCGGATAGTGATAGTGATGTCGATTTGGAAGAAAGAGCGAACAGTACTGAGTCTCTTTCTAAATTAACAAATATAACATACGCTCAAGAAAGTACTCAAAGCGCAAAATCAGAAGTAAATACTTCAATAGTTAGTTTTTCTACCCCAGGTTTAAGGGGGAAGAATAAGCACAAGTGGTCCACCTTACGCGATAAGCCTGCAAAATTACCGGGCAGAAATATTATTCACGTAAAACCAGGACCTTCGCGTAATTGTCGAAAATTGTTGGATCCATTGACTTGTTTTGAACTATTTATCACTCGTGATATAATTGGTAAAATTGTCAATTATACGAACACAGAAATTGAAGTTCAGTCCCAAAAGTATGAGCAAATACGTTCGACGCAATCACCTGAACTTCAAAATAGTAGAAGCAGACTTAATGGAACATCCATGATTTGCTTTGACGGCCCTCTTACTCTTCGATCTTATAAGCCTAAGGCTGACAAAGTTGTATTTTTATTATCTACATCTGAAGAAGAGAGTAACATAAATCCAGTCACAAAGAAACCAAATATAGTTGAGTTTTATAATAAAACTAAAGGTGGGGTCGACACTTTGCACCAAATGTGCTCTGTTATGACGTGTAGCCGTAAGACCAAAAGACAGCCTCAATGAATTTTCTACGGCATTTTAAATATTGCTTTTCTTAACAGTTATGTAATTTACTGCGCAAATATTTTTTTGTGAAAACAAGGAGCCACTCTCACGTCGAAAATTTATGAAGGAATTACATAATTCTTTGACCAAAGAATGGATGGAAAAACGGTTGCAGAATAACTCAATTCCAACTTCTCTCAAAGAAGTCATTACTAACATATTGGAAACGAATGCTGCAAAACCACCAGAAACTAGTTCTGGTCAGCCAGAAAATAAAAACAGAAAGACTTGTGCCTTTTGTCCATCCTCAAAGAGAAGGATGAGTAAAGCACAATTTGCCAAGTGCGGAAAAACCATTTGCGGCGACCACAAAGTTGAGTTTTCAGTTTCAGTTTTAAATGCATTTTATTTACTTAATCATTAACTCTTACATACTAACAAAAAATGCTTAAATACTAGCTTAAAATTACTTAACAATCTTAAACTAACTTACTGGCCCCACACAGGCACTCTAAGCTAATCTAAATTCTTATAACTATGTCTTTCGACTTTATTTACATTTTACTTAGAACTATTTATTTTGAATACTTAAGGATATGAAAAAATATTTGTTAAGAAAAACTTAGCATATGGACATAATTTTTTATTTTTTATAAAAACTTAGTATCTAACTTAAAATAAACCTTAGCCTACCTAACCTAAATGCACAATACACACATAAACACACATGGACATTATGCACAATCATATACATACATCAGTATACACCTTTGTATACACTGATATATGTATATGTTTCTCAAATGCTAACCTAAACCTAAGCTGGCCATCGCTATTTACTGAGCAAATAGATTGGTCAGCTCTGCGTCATTAGTGAGGCTGGTCCGTAATTGACGGAAACGACGACGAAACATCTTGCCCATCATTCAACCACCAGAAATGCTGGTACTGCCGAACGACATCCCTCCTACCGCGATTCCCCACAGCCCTACTGAACCTGAGGCGATCCACACTGCCGCGTGCGACGTCTCTGTTGTAGTTGAATCGCCTGTCCCCAGCTGTCCGAGCGACATGGAAGATTAACGGCACCGCTGATCTATCCTGGATCAACCCTATCTGATCTAGGTAGAGGTTTGCTTCCGGTGGAACGAATCCGTCAGAGCGCACACTCTCGTGGTAAAGGTAATTGGGGTAGTAAGCCCCAGATATCAGGTAATTCGTCGAGGTAATTGCTCTTGCAATGTGCCTTCGAGTCAGCTTAATTACGAAGTTGTCCACTCGTATTAGGTTCGCCCTATTATCAAGGACCTCATTAGGATAAAATTTCTTGTACTCCGACTCTGGTGTTCTGTACAAACGAAGACAAGCCCTAAGACAAGCCCTCTCAAACACCCGAATCTTTTCCATTAAGCTTGCTCGTACATTGAACCACACGGGACAACCAAATATTAGCATGGGCCTGATAAGGGCCATGTAGCAGATTACCTTTACCCTCGCATCGAGTTGGCTGTTATAAAACAGTCTCTTTGTAAGGGCAAAAGCACCTTTAGCTCTGGCCAGAGCAGCATCTACATTTTTGCCAAAATACAGAAACCGATCTAGCCAGATTCCAAGGTATCTGACTACATTTCGACAGGCAAGAGGTTGTCCGTGTTGTCCAATGATAGAGAACTTTCGCCAATTTTTTCTGGTATCCCTAGAGGCTCCAGACAACGTCGTCCTAAAGAGAATGGTTTCCGACTTCTGAAAGTTGATTTTCAGCTTCCAGTCATCGCAAAATCGTCTTATCTTATAGAAGTCACACTGTAAGAGAGTATTAATGACCTCGATTTTTGGACCTTTTCTGTACGCTATCAAATCGTCTGCGTACGCAATAGTATGGGGAAGTGAACCTATCAAGTCGCTTGTATAAATGTTAAATAGGATCGGCGAATAGACCGCGTCCTGCTGAAGACCATTTTTAATTTGAAATATTCCAACAGAAGTCACATCACCATTCTTCACGATGAACTGTCTGTTAGTTAGCATATTATAAAGAATGTACAAGAGTGGTTTACTGATCCCCAGCCTAGTCAGCTTATAGAAAAGGCCCTCTAACCATACGGTGTCGAAAGCCTTCTCCAAGTCAACAAGGTAGGCACCAGTACATTGTTTTTTGCCTTTATTCCATTGGATATCGGACACCAGTTTAGACGCGGCATGTGAGATATCATGTCCCGCCTTAAAACCGAATTAATTATCCGGAACAATATGTTTGTCCTCAACCCACCTAGACAGAGCTCTATTGATTAATTTTTCAAAAACCTTACTGATATTCGGAAGGAGACTTATCGACCGGAGATTCGCTGGATTGGATATATCCTTTCCATTTTTGGGGATATGTTGAACCACCGCCGTTTTCCAATGCGCTGGATAATGTGCATTATTCATTGCATTACTAAACAGGGTGGTGTAAATGTCCACCGCTTCTAGAGGAAGATGTCGAAGCACGATGTTCGGAATACCATCGGTGCCCACCGATTTCTTAGCCCTGATTGTGTCGAAGATCTCATGGAGTCCTTCCTTCGAAATGAACGGGGGTAGGTCACCCTCTCTGGCAATGACATTATTTGCCATATTTTCGTCGCTAAACCGGGTGAAACCAGAGCCGTTGTATGGCCAATTCTCTATTTCATTTCGAATGTAGCAGTTGTCCACCAAGACGCGATTGTCCAGGTCGTAATTAGGGCCAATGTTATCAATGGCCTTGTATACTTCCTCGAAAGTCGCCCCTATGGCCCCAACCTTCTCCTGTGGATCCTCGATCACAAAAAAGTCGTCATCATCAGCGGCCTCATTTGGATAAATGCCTGCTATTGTTAGTAACCGTTCGTTGTCTGTTGTCCGGGTTATTTTAAGACACTGAAGGTCATTTTGATTTTTTCTCCGAAATACTTTATTTATTTGCGGAAACATATTCGGGTTACTGGTGTTTACAGCCCGAACCTTGTTGTTCCAATACATACTTACTGAAATTCTGTAATTTTCTTTTATTAGCGTTTGGATATTTTTAATCGACGAATTCAGTGTCTTAATCTCCGGGTTTTCTCGGTCACTTAACTGTCTGTACAAGTTTTTAAGTCATGTCAGAAGTCTACTTTTCTGTCGGTGCAGTTCGTCAATAGTAGGATTGCGGAACAGGACTTCGTTAGTCGTACGTCGATACCGCGGTATTGTAGTGTCCATAGTTTGTTTAATTGCCTCGTCCATTTGTTTTAGGTAATTGTCGATCTCCTCCTTTGACAAATTACTATTGGACGGTGGGTGGATCGTGTTCGAGGAGAGCGCTCTAGTCAAGGTTGCGGAGAAGCGTGTCCATCGAGTCTTACTGTAGTTGTAAGTATATATTTTGACGAACTCCTCCAATTCCGCAATTTCGTTGGGAACCGTAATTTCGGTACTAAAACCGCAATGGTCGCTGTCACGAATGTGCGCAGACAGTTTAACGTTTGTAAATTCGTACCTATTAGTCGTATACGTTCGTCGTACAGCCGTAGATCCAAATAAGACCCGCCTCTGGGAAACGACGGGTTATCCGTCGCTTTAAGACCGAGTCTGTACATGACATCGTGCTGACCCCACCAATCGAGTAGTAGGTTCCCTCTAGTATTTGGCAAATTATTTCCCCAATCTCTGTGTCTAGCGTTGAAATCCCCGCCGATTATAAAATAATTCTCCCCCGATTCCAGCCTCAGAAGTCGAAAAAGCGTGTCGAGCTCTGTAATTAATAGGGTTGATTGTGAAGTATCAGGTGCATAAATAGAGGCCAAGTACAGCCGCTTTCCACTGCGGAGCGGGATGTAAACGACGACAGTCTCCAACTCCCGGAACCTGCGCAACACGCCCTTGTACACTCTGTGAAATTTTATACCTTCTTTAATGAAAATCGCGACACCGCCTCCACGTTAGGATCTGGGCCGCTTTCTTCTTCTAAAGATATAATTATTGTACTCTAGTTTGTGCTTATCGGTTAGCTTGGTTTCGCTAGCGAAAAGCACATCAGGAGTTTGGTCTTGTAGCAATTAAAACATCGCGGCTCTTCGTCCGATCCTAATCGGTGAATTAACATTCACCGCAAGGACCTTCCTCCACCATGTGCCTACCCATTACGACATGTGTTGCGTTAGGCCCGGCAGCAACGCGTAGATCTGGTCCACCCGCTTGGCCTGTTCTTGAACCTGCTTTTGCAGTTGCACGATCTGCCCTTGGATTGCGAGCAAGATGGCTAGCATATTGGGTGCAGCTTCCGTTGTTCTCGGCATCGGCGCCGGAGAAGCAACAGTCGCTTGTTGTACCGTAGCCCCCTACCTGACGCCATTTGGGAGTAGGAAATTTGGGGCGTGACGGCTGGTGTTTGTAAGCTCACACCTCTAATTTATAGGTGTTGATAGGAGGCACCTTCTCCTTCTTCTTCTTTTGCTGCTGCTGTTGCTGTTGTTGCTTTTGTTGTTGCTGCTGCTGCTGTTGTTGTTGTTGTTGCTGCTGCTGTTTTTTCAGCTTCAGTGGTTTCAGCTGTTGTTGTTTTTGCAGCTGTTGCGGTTTCTGCTGCTGCTGTTGTTTCTGCTGCTGCTTCTGCTGGTGGTTTTGTTGTTTTTGTTCTTGGTGGGAGCTTTCTGCTTCTAGTTGCTCCCTCTGCCTGCATGCAGCTTGCCTCTGCTTAATAGCAAGCACTTTTTCATTCAGCTTTTGTATGCTGCTGGTAAGGTCTTTTAACTCTTCATCCTCATCTTCAGATTCAGATGCCGCTAGTGAGGCAAAGCTGTTGTTTCCTCCCTTATAATACACCTCATCAGAAATGTACATCGATGCATCATCTGATTGTTTTTTAGTTTGTTGACGTGTTCTTACTATCTCAGCTGCTAAAGCAGCACCAATTTTCATTTTTGTTAAACTACTCGTAGGAGTAGTTTTTAATATCCTCCGCCTTTTAATGGCTTTCGCCACGGCACCGGCAACACTATTGTTGGAAGAGCGGAGTGCTCCCCACCATCCATCACGTGGTTTCCTTATCACTTTATTATTTGCTTATATAATTTAAGAAAAAAAAAAAAAAAAAAACAACAAACAAAGTTCCAAGTTCTGGGATCGAACCCGTATCCCAGGATTTGCTTATCGACGCCGCTCATTTTTTCATTTCATTTTAAATGCATTTTTATTTTTTTCAATTTAGTAACACTTACACGCTATACAAAAAAACGCTTAAAAATTAGCTTAATTAACTTAAAATTATCTTATTCTAACTTACTGGCCCCATGCGGGCACTCTAAATTAAATATAATACTTATTTAATGTCTTTAGACGTTTCGTACGATTATAAATCTTTTTTTTTTCTATATTTATTCAAACTAAAACTAAGAAAACATTTTATTTAATACAAAAACTTAGTATACGGACTTTCTTTTTTATAAAATCTTAAAAACTAAAACTTACAAAACTATCTACATATAAATAAATCTTAACCTACTTAACCTACTTAAACTAACTTATTGTATATATCATACAATTTTTTATTTTTTTTTGTCCCTAGATGCGTTACCCGTTCTTCCGTTCTTTTAGAGAAGCTGTTACTCATCTAAGTTCCTTATAAATTTTTTTTGTTTTTAATTTTTTTTTATAATTTTTTTTTGTTTTTTATTATTTTTTTCTCTTATATCTACCTTAATCCTACTTAAATCTATGTAAGCCGGCCATGACTAAAAAAATTAGGCTAACCGTCTTTGCTTCTGAGTGAAGCTATATTGTACTAGAGGAATTCGACGAAGACACTTCCTCTCCTCCCATAAGCCACTAAAATTGTTGGTGCTGCCGTGCAACAACCCTTATGTCGCGACTCTTTATTTTATTTTATTTATTTCTTTATTTATTTATTTAAGTAATCATTAAGTAGAAGTAAGACTTGGTCTTTTTAGAGTACTAACAAAATAATTTTACATTAGTAATTCACATAGATACATATTTATATTAAAAGAAACTAAGAAAGAATTAAAAATAAATTAAAAAGAAAAACGATAATAGAAAACTAAAAGAAAACTACTGCTGTTCAGAGAAATATTTAAATATAGCTATCCTAAATTGAGTCGCTCCCGTTGCTCGTTTTATGTGTTCAGGCAAGGAATTCCATAGCCTAATGGCGTAAGTAAAGAAAAGACGCGACGAATGAGTGTAATTAAAAGGTTGAATTATAATATTAGATATTCTAGCCGACTGTGTAAATTGTAGTTTTTCATAAAGATACCGTGGTGATTTCGAATATATGATTTTATGCAAGAAAATACAGTTTCTGGTATCTAGATATTGTGTCAGCGAACAGCCTAAAATACTGTTTTGGTAAACAGATACATGATCATATCTTTTGAGACCATATACATATCGAATCATTCCATTAAAAGCAACCTGCAATTTGTTTTTCGATGCAGAATCAAGCTTGCAGTATATTACATCACTAATGGGAACTAACAACGTTTTCATTAATTTTAGCTTAGTAGCACGGGGGATAAAGCGGGCACATGTCCATAACTTGCGAAGGCAGCCATAGATACGGCCTATTATATAATTTATATGGTCATTGCAAGAGAGATTACAGTTTAATATAAAACCTAAGCTGGTGACTTTATCAACAAATTTAATTTGTATATTCGATAACATAATAGGAGGTAATATTTCTGGCTTATAAACCTTTTTTGAAATTAAAATTGCCTGGGTCTTAGATGGATTTAAAGTAAGTCCATTTTCAGTAGACAATTTGTGTATACCTTTGAGGTCCTCATTTATTCGATGGAAAAGATCCTCTACTAGTCCAATAGGTCTTGAAAAATAAATTTGTATGTCATCGGCACAAAGGTGAAAAGATACACTATTACATACATAGGTTATATCATTTATAAAAATACAAAATAGAAGAGGACCTAAGATAGAACCTTGAGGTACACCTTCACGCAGATATCTGATATCTGAAAAATCTTTACCAATCATTACTCTCTGGGAACGATTGCTTATATACGAACCTATCAATTTGACTGCGCTATCACTAAAGCCGAAATAATGGCGAAGCTTTTTACATAAGATGCTGTGGTTAACCCTGTCAAATGCTTTGGAGAAGTCTAGCAAGCATAGGACCGTCAGGTTACTTTGATCATACTGTTGCCTTATATCATCAAGAATTTTAACCATTGCAGTAGCACAGCTATGTTGGGATCTAAAACCTGACTGAAAAGGACAAAGCAGAGAATTTCTATTTAAATGACCGATTATCTGTTTTGCCAGTATCTTCTCAAAAACTTTTGACAGGGTTGGAAGGATACTTATAGGCCGAAAATCAGTAGGAAGTGAGGGCCGTGATTTCTTAGCAACAGGTATAATTCTAGCAGCCTTCCAATTATCAGGGAAAGTAGAAGAAGCTAAGCAATAATTAATTATATGCGTTAGTGTACGTAATAAGTGAGGGAAAATCATTTTTACAAAGCGGAGGGGGATGCCATCTTCACCCACGGCATTCGATTTAAGGGCAACTATACTTTCAACAACATCATTCTCGTTTACTGCTTCAAAATCATAATTAAGATCGCATAGAAGTTCTTCTTGTAAGGAGAACTTAGGATTGTTATCTGTACTTGTTAGAAAAGAGCAATTAAGAATATTTGGATCTAATTTGGATTGTCGAAATCAGAAACACAATTTTTACCAACACCTATTTTACGTAAGTTTGTCCAAAGCTGTTTGGAAGGAAGCGAATCGTTTAATGTAGATTCAAAATAATTACGCTTAGCACAGCGAGTGACGAAAGTACATTGATTACGGTATAGACAGTAAATTTCCCAGTTTCTAAACGTAGGGCTTCGTCTCCAATTTCTATATTTTTTTCTGCGGTTATTTATTGCATTCAGTACTTCGTGAGTGAACCACGGACATTTCAAATTTCTTACGAGTATTTGTCTTATCCGCAGCGGCACATGATTATTAAAAAGATCCTCAATTTTCAACTGAAAAAAGTTAAGCTTACTCGTATTATTAGCATTGTCAAGATACAAACAGTGTTCCCATGGTATTGCACATGCTTCCCTATGTAGTGAGTGAACGTCAATAGATTTAAAATCCCTGTAGGTGTATGTATGCGGGATTGGAACATGTGAAAAATCAATATTATAAGAACAAAACAACAAATCATGGTCAGATATTCCTTCAAGAGTAAGTTGATCAAAAAGGAGAACTTTAGATGCATCAGAGACTATTAACAAATCTAATAAACTAGGATTGCCGTTTGGAGCATATCGAGTAGGATGAGAGTTTATAACAACAAGACCATTGGATAGCACCAGGTCAAAAAGTTTGTGTGATAGAGCATCATGTCTACCAAGTTCAGTGTTAAAATCTCCACACACAATGATGTGTTCATATAACTGAGCGAAATTGGCTAACGCCGAGAAAAACGAATCTGTCGAAAAGCGTCTACTTGGGTTATACACACAAGATACAATACATTTAACACAACCATCTGACACCTCTGACATTAAATATTCAATTCCATTATGTTCGGATTTACCAATCACTTTACACCTTAATGTTGATTTGTAATAGATTGCTACCTCACCTCCAATTGTGTTTGTTATTCTGTCATTGTGATACAACTTATAACCAACCATATCGAAGATATGATCCTGCATTTCTGGCTCAATCATGTCGGAGATATGATCATGGATATCAGGCTTAAACCACGTTTCACTCACACAAATAACATCAACATCCGAGCCCTCAAAAACAAATTTTAAGTAATCTAGCTTATCAGAATTAAGACTACGTGCATTGAGGTGACACACCAAGAAACCCGGACGAATCTTAGATAAAATCCGTATCATAGTGCGCACAGTATTATTACCCACCCCACTGACCATGGACGATGTTCTACTTGACATAATCAAACAAGAAATAAGCAACGGACGAACGACTCAAAAGGAATTCAAGTTTTTGAAAATGAGCTAAACAGCAGAAGATGAACAAATATATATATATAAAAGTTAAAGAAAAGCAAAAATATAAAGGTTGTAATAAAAATAAGAAAATAAAAAAAATTAAATAAGATTTAATATTTTTTCTTTCATAGTTAATTACGATGTTGTTTTTGTTTTTTCCCCCGCAGCAGCAATATTCATACCCTCGGTTCTGTTATTATAATTTCTGTTGGCATTGATTTTCACTAAATCATTCAGCTCCCCTATGTGGTCAATCATTTTGCTCTTCCATCAAATCTATTCGACCAGAACTGTTGAATGGTTTGAATTTTAGAGAGAAATTCATCGCGAATGATATTTATTTCCTCTGATATGTGAGCAGTTATCAAAAGACGATGTTTTTCCAGGCGGTCATCAAGCAATTCGAGCGTCAGATTAGCAACACCATAGGTGGGTTTGGTCGTCATAGGTGAAATTGGTTGTGACGGTGTTGATGCCTTTTCTTTGAAGAGCTTTAGCTCTGGTTCCAATTCCAGCTGAATGCGAGTGCGATATAATCAGTGGCGGGTAAACAAATGAGACTCAGAAAGAGAAGAGAAGAGCGGCGAAGAGATAAGACAATGAAGCACCAAAAACAAAAATGTCGGCGGAGATTTTCTTCTTTTTGTAAATAATTTAACACTGCACACAATGAATATAATAATAATTATGTTTCTCCGTAAGATACTTCTGATTTTTATTTATCGTTAGCGCTCACTATTAAATTCAACTAGGGATCATATATCCGAAAAATAAAATACAATTGCGGACGGGGTAAAAACTACGACCTACTCATGCGAATACATTGCACATCCTACCATTGCACTCCCTACCGCCCTACTGAACCGGAGACGCTCCGCACTGCCATGTGCGACGTCTCTGTCGTAGTTGAGTCGCCTGTCCGCAGCTGTTCGAGCAACGTGGAAGATTAGCGGCACCGCCAATCTGTCCTGGATCAGACCTTTCATATCTAGGTAGAGGAACGCTTCTGGAGGAACAAAGCCGTCAAAGCGAACTCTCTCATGATGTATATAGTTAGGGTAGTAAGCCCCGGAGATCAGGTTGTTCGATGAGGTCATTGCTCTTGCAATGTGCCTTCGAGTCAACTTAATGACGAAATTGTCCACTCTTATTAGGTTCGCCCTATTGTACAAGACCTCATTTACTCAGACTCTGGTGTTCTGTATAAGCGAAGACAAGTCCTGAGACAAGCCCTCTCAAACACCCGAATCTTTTCCAATAAACTTGCTCTTACGTTGAACCTCACGGGACATCCAAACACAAGCATAGGCCTGATAAGGGCCATGTAGCAGATAACCTTTACCCTCACATCGAGTTGGCTGTTATAAAACAGTCTCTTTGTAAGGGCAAAAACACCTTTGGCTCTGGCCAGGGCAACATCTATATGTTTGTTAAAATACAGATATTGATCTAGCCAGATCCCAAGGTATCTGACTACATTTCGACAAGAAAGTGGCTGTCCGTGCTGCCCCACGATCGAGAACTTTCGCCAATTCTTTTTGGTATCCCTAGAGGCCCCAGACAAAGGCGTCCTAAACAAAATGGTTTCCAACTTCTGAACATTGATTTTCAACTTCCAGTCATCGCAATATCGTTTAATTTTATCAAAGTTGAACAAACAAACCAAATTGATGTTGACTCGCTGATGTCTCACAAACAAGTGACTTTATTTTTCATTATAATAAAACATTACATCTACTCGTAATGCAAGAAGCTAGCGTGTGACCAAAATTATAAAAAAATATTAATTTAAGCCGTGGGTACAGGTAAAATGCACAAACCACACGGGCTTGTATTACAAATTGTCAGTACAGAGAAAATTTGGTTTCCACAGTTTTGATGTTGCCTATCACACGGTAGCTCTCGTTACAACAAACTTAATCTAGATATTTACATTGTATACATAAAATATGATCCAAGTTTGAACATACTCCTCCTTCTTGAGGGTTTCCAACTCTCAACTTATAAAGCGGCTTCAAAGCGAGCGGCTATGCGTCTTGGTGATGGTCTTGGTTTCCTGAAGCGGTAAAAATAAAACATAATCAACCCAATGATACTCGTAGCAGCCAATAGCAATTAAGTCAAGCCGTAATGGTGGTAGTCATGAAAATTCATTGACATTCGCTCGCCGTTTGCTTCGGACTCGTTTATAAAATCTTCAACCCTTTTTCTAAGATTAGTGAATTGAGTTTCATCGATACCCTCTATTTCTGGTGGAGCGGCAGCTTCAATGGAGGAATTGCGAGTTGAAATCCAGCTGTTTAGGTTAGCGCTTGGAATGAATGATTTTGTTACCGCGGTTCGACCATTGATGATTGTATTCCCAATTTTCAGAGTACAAGGTGTTTTGAATTCGATGACCCCATTGCCTATCAGCGACATGCTTCTGGTTACTCCTTGGCAAATGAGATGACCTGTTTTGTTGGAAACTAATGAAAATTCCAACTATTTGATTTTTTAAGACCTATCCATCGATCTTGTGGTGGAGATTCATTTAGAATACAAGCAGTCAACGCGTCATCCTCATGGTTTAGAAGAGCCATTTCGCAGGTTTTGACGTTTCCCTCGTGAAATTGAGTTGGAAGCAGGTGCGTACACAGGTAGTTCCTTTCTGAAACTATCTTGCAAGATGATAACTCCATTTCAGTAAGTCCAAAGAATTTTTCCCTTGCAAGAGTAACTGCTAAATAGGGCTTTGATATGCTAATCAAAGCGCTTGTGCTGTTGTGAATAATCGGAACTGAAATGAGATTGAACAATTGAAATTCTTGATTGCCTGAAAGTGGTATAAGCATTTCAAATACGATGGTGTAATTTAAGGTGCGCCCCTTTACTGTTGTCAATTTGAACATGTCTAATACTGACACGCTTGGTAGGCTTAATGTCGATGGAAGGTTTCCTTGAATGAGTTGCAATTGTTGACTGAGCTACGCCGGCGTTATCAGTTGTGGATTAATCTTAGCGTGATTCAGATTAAGTATAACATCAAGAAGAATATCTTGCGTGCGTTCGAAATTTGTCACAACTAGGATTAAGTAAGAAGTCAAAGATGACAAGAGTTGGTTAACGCTGAGAGCATTCTGTGTTTTTTCAATGCCATTAAACGTCTTTGCCAAATAATTGTTCAATGCCTGGAACTGTTGGTGAATTTCGATCGTGTTTCGTTTAAGGATGTTTAAAGTTGAAAATGAAATAGAGCTCTGTTTTTTAATTAGATTTGCCAAATGAGATTCCTGTTGGTTTGCCAGGTTAATCTGACCTTGAATATGCTAAGCATGTTCCTGGTCAAGTACACCAAACAAACTATGAGCTACGTTGCCTACAAAGTCGAACGGAGATCTGGCTAGTCTTATTCTTTCGTGGCTGGAAGTATTGAAACCGTGAATGAGCTCATTATTATGATCAATAACAAGAATTCTGTGCCGAAAATTGTCGATAGTAGGTCTGCAATAACCTCTTTCAGATACTTCCTTTATCCATCTGCCGAAGATATGACTTTAGTTCTCTGAATTCAAGCCAATAGTTCGTTAAGTTGTAGTACACGTAAACGCTCCAAAAACTATTAACCATCCTTAGACTTCCAACATCTTCAAAATACATGCCTACTGCATCATCCAGTTTGCCGAAGGCAAGGCGATTGTCTGCAAAGGTTGCGTAAGTAGGCATGACCAACAATGCAACAAGAACCATTGAAAGTAATGATCTCTTTGTTAACTTTCTGCTCCTTAAGGTTATTGATGTTTGTGGGATTTTCTGTTTATCGCTGAAACCCTCTTCTTTATTTAACGATTCCCTTGTATTATTGTTGAAGGAAGGGAGTGTCTCTTCACTTGGCAACGGACACAAGTTATGGATGGCGCGTTGAAGGACCCCTCCTTGAGTCTTTATATTGGCCACACGAACTAGTCCGTCCTTGCCCTTTATAACCTCAACTACCCGTCCCAATTTCCATTTAGTCGGTGGGGTATTGGCTTCCTTCAAGAGAACAAGGGTGTTTGGAGTTAAATTTTGGGACTGTGTTCTCCACTTGCATCTTTGTTGAAGAAGGTGCAAATACTCACAAGACCACCTTTTCCAAAAGGATTGTTGCACGTGCTGGATTTGTCGATACTTATTAAGGCTACTCACATGCTTGTCGGTGATGTCAGGCTCTGGTTTTGCCAGAAATGGTGTTCCTATTAGAAAATGACCTGGTGTTAAGGCTTCCAAGTCGTTTGGATCCGAGGACAGTGGGGTCAAGGGCCTCGAGTTTAAAATAGCTTCAATCTGAACTGATATTGTCGTTAGCTCCTCGTAGGTCAAGGAAGCTTCGCCTAAGTATCGTCCCATTAGTCCCTTTGCCGACTTCACCACTGACTCCCAGAGTCCTCCAAAGTGAGGCGAACGTGGAGGAATATTCCTATTTGACAAAATGATGATTGAATTGCTGTTTCCCTTTTACATGACCACAGTGTAGGCTTTAGTTTATCCAATTCATTTTTTGCACCCACAAAGTTCGTAGCATTGTCGCAGAAAATAGTGTGACACAATCCCCTTCTGCCTATGAATCTTTTAAGACAATTGATAAATGCTTCTGATGTTAGGTCACCAACCACCTCTATGTGTACAGCCTTCGTTGAGAAACACACAAAAATTTCCAAATAAGATTTTGAAGGGATCTCACCTCGCACCTTGTAGTGGGATTTTATCGGACCAGAAAAGTCTACCCCGGTGTAGTGAAAGGGTCTAGATGGCGAAACCCTCTCCTTTGGCAGATTTCCCATAAGCTGCATGATTGACTTTGGCCTTGATCTGACACATTTTATGCAACTTCTTATCACTGTTTTGGCTTCCCTTCCCACACTAAAGATCCAGTATTGTTGTCGAGAAATCGCTATAAGCGCTCTATGAGAAACGTGCAAATTTGTTCTATGCAAATATGTTAGAAGTAAATTTGTAATAATATTGTTTTTTGGCAACAATATTTGGTTCTTAGCATCCGGTAAAAGTTTTGAGTTTACTAATCTTCCCCCAACGCGAATCAATTTACATTTTTGATCGAAGAACGGAGTTAATGCTAATAAAATGGATTGGGTACTCACACTATTGTTCATTTGCAACGTATTGTAATCTTCTGGAAATGCCATCCGTTGGGTATATACCATCATCAAACGAGAGCCTTCTTTCATCTCGGCCACTGAGAGCATACCACTCCTTCGTAAAAGTTTTGGAATTTGAGAATTTTTTATGAATCTGCCACAAAATGAAAATATTTTCTGTAAAGTGTAGAATGAATTTCTATGATTTATACGGCTTAAAATGGTTGAATCTGAAGAACCAGTCAATGCTATTCTAGTCTTACGTTGCTCAGGTAAAATTTCGGGCACAGTGTACTTACTTGGTTCCCATAAAGTTTCGTCTATTTTAAGAAAAGCTGGGCCTTGAAACCATGCAGATGAAGTCTGTAGATCCTCAAGATTACATCCCCTTGAAATTAAATCAGCAGGGTTAATTTCTCCTTTCACGTAGTTCCACTGCTGTGCCTGGGTCTTCGATTGAATTTTTGCCACTCTATTGGCTACATATGTTTCCCAAACATATGAAGGAGCGCGTACCCATGCCAGAACGACTGTTGAATCCGTATAATACGCTATCTTTTGAATGTCCTTCTTAAGAATAAGAATCAATCGTTCCACCAACTCAACCATAAGTACAGCGGCTGCTAGTTCGAGACGTGCTATTGTTACAACCTTCAATGGGCATATACGGGACTTAGAACACAGCAGAGTTGAATGAATTCGACCCGTTTTGTCAATACATCTTATGTATATACATGCTCCAAATGCAACCATACTACTGTCTGAGAATGCATGTAGTTCAATTATTTGGGGCGATGTACACATCACAAAGCGAGAAATACCTATATTTTCGATTTTGGTAAATTGTTCCACATACCTCGTCCATTTGTTCGCCAAATTTGAAGGAAGATGGTCATCCCAAGAGAGTTCAGTTTTCCATAAATCCTGCATAAATAGTTTACCGAGCATTATTACCGGACTTAATAAGCTCAGAGGATCGAACAATCGTGCTAAATCCGACAAAACAGTCCTGCGTGTTACTGGTGAGTTGTGAGTGAGTTTTTCTGAATTATAGCAAAATTTGAATTCATCTAATGTTGGATCCCAGATCAAGCCTAATGTCTTAATAACTTCAGACTGGTGAAATTTGACTAATCTCTCCTTATGTTCCTCCGGAAGGTTTTTCAAAATTTCCTTATCACTAGCACAAAATTTTCTTAACTCGAAATTACCTTTTCGTAATACGATCTTGACTCAAGCAACTTTCTCGCTTCAGACATCGTATCTGCCCCTGCCAATAGATCGTCTACGTAAATTTGGTTCCTTATTAATTCAGATGCCGTCTTGTTATCACCGATAGTGTCATCTGCAAGTTGTACAAGGCACCGTGTTGGCAAATAAGGCGCAGAAGCTGATCCATATGTTAATGTGTTTAGTTTGTAGGTTCTGAGCTGTTCATCGCG
This sequence comes from Volucella bombylans, assembly GCA_949129095.1. Classification (NCBI taxonomy): domain Eukaryota; kingdom Metazoa; phylum Arthropoda; class Insecta; order Diptera; family Syrphidae; genus Volucella; species Volucella bombylans. The sequence goes on from OX422140.1 coordinate 303,333,768, forward strand.
CTGAGATCTCCAAAGAATCAACTGAAACGCATGGTCTTCGGGCCTTACTAGGACTTGACGATACATTTTTCTAATATTGGCAGTAAAGGCATATTTGTTCATTCTGAAATTTACAACGATTGAAAATAAATCCGGTTGAACTGTTGGTCCAACGCTTAGAATATCGTTAAGAGAAATGCCGGAAGTTGTTTTGGCTGAGCAATCAAATACAACACAAAGAATAGTCGATGAGCTTTCTGGCTTAATAACACTGTGATGGGGAATGTAGAAGTGAAGCCCTGGAATCTCGTTATCATTTATTGGGTTCATGTGACCCAAACTCGTATTCTGCCATAAAATCCGTGTAAAGACTTCGTAATTTAGTATCTCTCTCTAGTTTTCTTTCTAGCGAAAGAAACCTTTTTCTAGCAGTTTCCCGAGAATTACCTAAATTACGAGGACTCCCTTTGAAAGGTAGACTTACTACAAACTGTCCGTCCATCGAGAATTTTGTTGTCTTCTTAAAGAACTCCTCGCAATCATGTTCTTCAGAGCTAATTGGCTTGATAGGTGCGTCATGACTTTCCGTTTCCCCAAAATTTCGCAACCAGTTTGTCCAAGGATGTAGAAGATTTAGTTGCGATAGTGCAAACAGCATGTTGACTTGTCGATCGAACACCTCCTGCAACTATCCACCCCAGTGTTGTATTCCGAAGCGTAGGTAAATGATCTCCTACTTTCATTTCTCCTGACAAAATAAGATCAAAAAATATTTCTGCTTATAGGGGTATCCGAGCGATACTTTGAAAGTCCTAACGGCTGCACTAGCGATGTGGTTATAAAATGCATCTGGGATCCAGAATCTAGCAACACACGACAAGGCACTCGTGTTCCGCACGATGAAATCACATTAACTAATGCTGTAGCTAAATAGATTTGTCGCGGTTTTGACTTCGAACCCACCGATGCATTAACCGATCGACTTTCGACCCATCGGCCTAACTGCTGTGGTGGGCTATCTGTTGGTTGACTACTATCAATTGGTTTAATTACCTTTTTATGCTGAACTGAGGGTTTGGATTCCCTTTTCCGATGCAATAAAGAGTTGTGTTTCCCATTGCATTCTCGGCAGCCCTGAGACTGACACGAATTTGAAAAATGACCGGATTTTAAACAATTCCGACACACACGAAGACGTTTCACAGCCTTCTCACGATCGCCACCTGAAAGAGATAAAAATGTTTGATAAGTATATATTTTATGACTACCTGAGTTGCACATAGGACAATCGTCCTTATTTGTTGCCACAACTGTGACTCGTTTCCTTTTCTCGTCTTTGATGGTCTCTAGGATGAGAAATCTTGTTTCCCAGAATTTTCAGGAATTGTTCCAATGTTGGGCTGTTCCTTGTGCCATCCAAAGACTGCTCGAAAATAGTCCGATTTTCACGATCCAGTTTTTGCAGCATGATATGGACGATGATGGGATCCCAGTTCTCGGTTTCAAAACCCAAATTCTGAATAGCTTGCATGGTTTCTTTGAGTGTATCATGGAGCTTTTTAATAGCTAATGCCGTCCCTGCGGCAGTAGGCAATCCCAAGTGTCGGGTCAATTGTGCAGATAACAAAAGCCTTTTATTGTCATACCGATCAACCAATGATTTCCATGCGATTTCATAGTTGTCATCTGTGGGCTGAAGATGTTGAATTATATTGTGCGCTTCGCCTGCTACGTTGGCTCTCAGAAAGTACAATTTCTGAGCGTTAGAAATTGGTTGGTCGTTGATTAACTGTTTAAAAAGGTCATGAAATTGACGCCAGTTAAGGTAACCGCCATCGAATTTTGGAAGCTCTATCTTCGGAAGTTTGACTGCTGTACTATTTGATATGGTTTTGTTAGGCATATTGGGCATTTCATCTTTGGGCAACTCAGCTAATCGCAGCTCCAGCTGCTCCTGAAGGGTCGAAATACATCTCAATATCGCTCTCGGTTGCTTCGTCATCAAGCCTTTTAAATGAAATTGACATTTGGTTTGATATTTCTTGAAGGCTCTTCACTTTAATGCTAAACAACTTTGGATTCGATTTGTTCAGGCTCGGTTTGCATTTCTCCAGTGATGTCTGGAAGATTTTACAGAGGGTTTTAAATCTATTTTGTGCTGGAGGTGCAATTTTATAATGTTGTGAACTTGATGGATCTTTTTCCCTGGCCGGTGGTGTTGAGGATGGTGCTGCTGATGGCCTTCCCTGCTCCTGACCTGCTGCCTCTTGTGTGAGATTATTCGTAAGGCGCAATGAAATGTCCGTCTTCATTGACTCATAAACTATCTTTATCTGGTCATAGTATCCCTTGACGAAGTAATCGTGCGCTGTAGATTCGGCGTAATAATCTCGAATTTCACTGTCATTGAAATCGAAATGATCCCACAAGTCTTCCAGCTTCTTTATCCGATGTTGTAATTTTTCTTCTGTCTTGCGCTCTTCCCCGTCCTTACCGTAGTTGCGGGCAAGAGTGCAAATTTCCCTTCCAACCTTTTCTTGCAGATTGGTTAGTTGTTCCAGTGATGCACCATGTTAATTTTTTTTATTATTATTATTTTAACTTCACTTTCACTAACACGAGTGTTTTTCTAATTTTCACAATTTACAGGCCACTAAAATACTTTTAGTCGAGTCCTGTCACGGTCGCCAAATTGATGTTTACTCACTGATGTCTCACAAACAAGTGACTTTATTTTTCATTATAATAAAACATTACATATAATGCGAGAAGCTAGCGTGTGACCAAAATTATAAAAAAATATTAATTTGAGCCGTGGGACCAGGTAAAATGCACAAACCACACGGGCTTGTATTACAAATTGTCAGTACAGAGAATATTTGGTTCCCACAGTTTTGATGTTGCCTCGTTACAACAAACTTAATCTAGATATTTACATTGTATACATAAAATATGATCCAAGTTTGAACGGAAGTCACGTTGCAAGAGTATATCAATGACCTCAATCTTTGGACCTGATCTGTACGCGATTAAGTCGTCTGCGTACGCTATGGCATGGTGAAGTGTCTACTGGAGAGCATATCAAAAAGAATATACAGCAGTGGTTTACTAATGCCCAAACTGTCCAGCTTGAAAAAGAGTCCCTCTAGCCATACGGTATCAAAAGCCTTCTCCAAGTCAATCAGGCAGGCACCAGTGCACTGTTTCTTGCCTTTGTTCCATTGGAAGTCAGAAACCAGTTTCGACGCAGCATGAATAACATCATGCCCCGCCTTGAAACCGAATTGATTATCCGGAACTATATGTTTGTCCTCAATCCACTTAGTCAGGACTATATTGATCACCTTCTCGAAAAACTTACTGATGTCTGGAAGGAGACTGATCGACCGGAGATTCGCCGGATTGGATGTGTCTTTATCCCTTTTGGGGATAGGGTGTACCACCGCTTTTTTCCAATGCGCTGGATAATGCGCATTATTCATTGCATTATTAAACAGGGTGATATAAATGTCCACCGCTTCTAGTGGGAGATGTCGAAGCACAATGCTCGGTATTTCATCGGTTCCCACTGATTTCTTACTTCTAAGCGATTCGAAGATTGTTTGGAGCTCTGCCGTTGAAATGAACGGTGGTAGTATCATTTCATTGGTGCTGACATTATTTGCCATATTCTCGTCACTGAACTGGGTGAAACCCGAGCTCTCGAATCGCCAATTCACAATTTCATTTCGAAGGTAGAAATTGTGCACAAGGACTCGATTTTCCAGATCGTAGTTCGGGCCAATGATGTCATTCGCCTTGTATACTTCCTGGAAAGTCGGCCCTATAGCCTCTACCTGCTCCTGCGGATTCTCGATCACAAAGAAGTTGTCATCATCAACAGCCTCATTTGGATCTATGCCTGCTGCTATAAGTATGTTCTCGTTGTCCGTCGCACGGACGATTTTAAGACACGAATGGTCGTTTTGATCTTTTCTCCGAAATATTTTAATTATTTGCGGGAACATATTCGGGTTGCTGGTGTTTACAGCCCGAATTTTGTTGTTCCAATACAAACTTACAGATGCTCTGTAATTTTCTTTTATTAATGTTTGGAGGTTTTTGATCGACGAATTTAGCGTCATAATCTCTGAGTTATGTCTATCAGTAAACTGTCTGTACAAGGTTTTCAGCCTTGACAGCAGCCTGCTTTTATGTCGGTGCAGTGCGTCAATGGTTACGTTGCGGAATAAGTCTTCATTGTCAGTGTATTGATACCGAGGTATCGTTTTGTCCATTGTTCGTTTAATTGTCTCGTCCATTGTCTCGTCCATTAGTTTTAGATATCTGTCAATCTCCTCGTTTGACAGATTTCTATTGGACGGTGGGTAGAGCGAATTCGAGGAGAGTACTCTCGTCATTGTTCTGGAGAAGTGTGTCCAACGCACCCTACTATAATTGTACGCACGCCTTTGAACAAACTCGTCCAATTCCGCAGCTTCGTTCGGAACGGTTATTTCGGTACTGAGTCCGCAATGGTCACTGTCATACACTAAAGTTCGTAGACAGTTTATGGTTTGTTGGTTTGTGCATGTCGGGTTTATTCGTGTGTCGAGCAGCAGGAGATCCAACTAAGACCCGTGTCTAGGAAACGACGGACTATCCGTCGCCATAAGGCCGAGTCGATACATTATACTGTGCTGACCCCACCAATTGAATAGTAGGTTCCCTCTAGTATTTGGTGTATTATTTCCCCAATCACTATGTTTGGCGTTGAAATCTCCGCCGATAACAAAATAGTTGTCTTCCAATTCCAGACTCAGGAATCGAAAAGTATCTCGAGCTTTGAGATGAATAAAGTGGATTGAGTAGCCTTAGGTGCATAATCAGACAGCATGTATAACCGCTTTCCACTACGGAGAGGGATATACACGATGCATGCTTCCAGCACCTGGAACCTACGTACTACCCGACAGTATATTCTTTTAAAACGTATACCTTTTCGTACGAAAATCGCAACGCCTCCTCCCTGAATAGAGTTGGGTCGGTTTCTCCGTACTATTTTATATCTTTTGTGCCTCATTTTGTGTCTCTTGGTAAGCTTAGTTTCGCTAACCAAGAGCACATCAGGGGCTTGGTCTTTAAGCAACTTAAATAGTGTGGCTCTTCGTTCGAACTTAATCAGTGAATTAACATTCACTGCAAGGACCTTCAGAGTTTGCTCCGCCATGTACGTACCCATTACGACTGGAGGTGCGTCAGGCCTGGTAGCAGGGCGTATATTTTATCTACCCGTTTAGCCTGTTCCTGTATTTGACGCTGCAGCTGAGCCATCTGCCCCTGAATAGAGAGCAAGATAGCCAGCATCTCAGGTACGGGTTCCGGTTCTCTAGGCGCTGGGGCCTGAGAAGCTACCTTTGGTTGTTGTACCGTATTTCCCCTATCTGCCGCCATTTGGGCGTGGGTAACATGGGGATTAACGGCTGGTGTTTGTGTCTGCACGAGTGGACATTTAATTTCCACTTTCTGCTGCCGAGCCAGATTTACTCTTTTGATGTATTGGAATTTGGGACAACCCGGATAATTTGCGGTGTGTCCCGTGTTCCTACATAACGCACAAGAGAGCTGGCTTTTTTCTGACGCTCCGTCCTTGCCTAGAGCGCATTCCGCGGACTTGTGGTTCTTTCCGCACTTCACGCATCGAGGCTGCATTTCGCAGTTCGACGCGGCGTGCCCGAATCTTTGGCAACGAACACATTGTAAAATGTCTTCGCTCCTCTTTAATTTTTCCCAGTGTACAACCTGGTAGTCTAGGACTTTAATACTCCTTAGACCATCCAGATTGCTGGTGGGACTCAGCTGAACCAGGAAGAACGGTAATTTCCGCTTCTCCCTTTTGGCTCTAGCCGTGATGAATGGCTTAACCCCTACGAATTTGAGCTCTTCGCACTCCTTCTCTTTCAGCAGTGCAAGGAGCTCCTCCGGATCAGTCGACGGTTCTAATTCCCTCAGCAGCATTGTCTGCAGCTTTTCACCTTTCGGTGTGAAGGAGAAGAACTTCGTCGTCGAATCCCTTAACAAGTTTTTAATTTTATGATAGCGCTTCACTGTATTGCTATGGATCGCGTGCCTGTCTAAACTAAGTCTGTTAACAAAAAAATTATTGCCTATGGCCGACTTACTCGTACATAGTTCAATGGTTTTCTTTAGTTCCATCTTATATGTGTTTATAGGTGGAACTCTTTGCTTTGTAGTGTTTTGTTGTTTCTGCTGCGGTTGTTGTTGTTGTTGCTGCTGCTGCTTTTGTTGTTGTTGCTGCTTCAGTTGTTGTTTTTGTTGTAGCTGCTCTTGTTGTTGTGGCTGGAGTTTATTTTATTTTTGTTGGTGTTGTTGTTGCACTGATGTTTTTGTGTTCGTTTTCATTTTTAAATGTTGTTGTACGGACTGCTTCTGGGCTTGCTGCGTCTGCTGTTGCTGTTGGCCTTGCTTTTGGGAGTACTCTTGTGCTTCCCTCTTTCTTCTTGCCATTTGTTTTTCTTTTATGGCTAGTACCCTTTTTTCTAGCATTTTGATACTGCTACTTAAAGATGCCACTTCTTCGTCTTCATCTTCCGATTCGGAAGCCGCCAAAGACGCGAAGCTGTTATCACCGAGGTAGTGACCTTCACCACCCTCTGAGACATATGAATAGTCGTCAGAATCTTGCCTAGAGTGTGTATTATCTGCTGCCGTTGTCGTCGAGCGCACTCCTTCTCGCGATCCACCAGGCAGCTTTTCAGTGGACGTTGAAAGGGAGGGGCGCTTTACCAAGTTGGGAATTGGCCTTAGCCTCCTTCTTCTCTTCATTTTCGATTCGGCTGCTACTACTGTTTGGTTGGAAGTAGTTGCCAATTCATCGCCTGATTTTTCTGGTGGTTCCGTTCTTGGCCTAGCTCACCAGATTCCATCGCGTGATGTTGTTTACCACTTTTTTATTATTTTTCAATTAGAAATAACAAAAAAAAAAAAAAGAACGAACGATATATTTTATTCGACCCGGAGTCGAACCCGTAACCTGGTAACCGGGCACACTACCCACTAGGCTATTTGGGGCCCTATGTGAAACTTTGTCCAATGTCTTTTTTGTAGAATTCACTCACTCAAACAAAACCGAAACACGTCTATGCTCTGTCGAGGTCTATGAACGACTTTATCGACGCCGCTAACTGAGTCATATAATAATAAAGTCATAAAAGTTCAACCAATTTGTTTTATAAGGATAACTGTATCACTATTATTTTATGTTATTATTGTTTTTTTTTTACACTCAAGGAAAATCCGAACACGTTTACACTCTGCGGAGATCTGCGAACGACTGACCACAAAGTTGAAGCGTGCCACTCATGCACAAAAAATAAACTTGAATTTTTTTTGTTTTTTTGTTTGTTTTACCATTAAATTATGTTTTATTTATAAAAAATAAAAGTAATGAATTTTATATTTTTGAATATTAATTTTATTGTTTATTACACAACTGCCTGTGTTTGAAGAGACTGTTTTTAAAACAAAAAAAAAAAAGATAAAGTCTGTGTAGTATTACTACTTATAACACTGGACAATAAATAAATTAATAATAATGAGGTTAGTAAAAATCGTTTTTCTTTGAGAAGTTTAAAAAAAATGGTATTTTTTATGTTTCGTAGTCGAATCGACGAGGATTAGTAATAACAGCCAACTGAAATAGGTTAGTAATCTAGGGGAAATACCGTCGGATAATGAATAACGCAAACAGTTCTCATAAAAAGGACTCTAGTGCTAACTACTGGAGTCCATTACAATATCTACCTGATAGTATATGGACGAAATAGTCACGGTTAGTGAAAAAAGAGTGATGTACCACCAATCAAACTCCTCAAAAAATCTAGTGATTATGTTCACAGTGTAATAGGATCACTAAACATCTCCGATTACTGTATAAAAAGAATATCCATCGGAATAAAAATTATTTGTGAGTCCCTTACATCTTACAAATCAGTGTTCCACAAGTTAAAGCCGGAAAACTGTCGGTTCTTCTCATATGATCTCCGCAGCGAGAAAGCTTTTAAAATGGTTCTCTATAGAATGGGCGAAATGGACGCAAATACATTAAAAAATGAACTCGCTAAAATGGGATTAAAATCCATTAACATTAAAAAGATAACGAAAACGTACGAACGATATAGTGATGTTTTATACTTAATTTCGCTAGAAAATGGTTCAATTAAAATGTTTGACTTGAAAATATATTATCGGTCTATCCTACATATCCAGATGAACTGGAGTATTCAAAGAAAACTCAAAGCCAAACTGACCCAATGTCACAACTGCCATAAGTTCGGGCATGGTGAGTGAAATTGAAACGTCAAAGCGTACTGTACCAATTGTTCTGGTCAACAAAAGACTATTTCATGCGTTAATGTTGCCGTAAAAAAATGTGCTAACTGCAGCGGCTGTCATAAACCTACGGATCCAATCTGTGTCAATAGAATAAAGTATTTCGAGATGAAAGAAAAAACTTTAAAACAAAAGCCAAAAGCACCTTACAACAACACATCGCACTTCTCAGGCCGTGCTCACACAAATGCTGTGCACACACAGAAACATTTTTCTTTCACTTCCATGTGCCTCAGCCGCATCATCTTCCGCAAGACAACAGTACTTATGGTAGCACTAGCTCTCACCCACACTCCTAAGCACAAGCGGTACCACGAAATGTGTGGGAGAAGAAGAATATGAATGAGAGCAGCTCTTCCAACAATGCTTCCAGCAATATTCCAAGCAACATTTCTAATCAACATCCACTGTTTACGATCGAGGAACTAAACTCTTTAGCATTGGAAATGATTACAAATTTATCTACGTGTAAATCTAAGGTAAAATAATTTCAAGCTATTGCACATTTAGCAACTAAGTTTCTGTATAGTAATGATAAGTAATATAGTTACATTAAAATTATTACTTGGAACGCGAGAGGGATTCGATTTAAATAACAGCAACATTGAAGTTGCTTTGGTTACTGAGACTTGGCTCAAACAAGGTATACATCTATCAACACTTGAATTTAAATGCTACCGTAATGATAGATTCAATATGACTAGGGGCGGTGTTGTGATTCTTATCAGAATATCAATCCAACATTCGCTCTTACCTATTGTCAAAACGCGTTATGTTGAAAATGGGGGGGTTGAAATAAAATTAAGGAATCAAAAGTCAGTTAAGTTTTTTTGTGTATATTTTCCGGCTAAAACTGCATCAGACGAGAAAAGAACTAGTCATAAAAATGATTTGAGAAGACTTTTCACCTTAAACGGTGACTTCCTAATTGGAGGAGATCTAAATTCCAGGCATAGGAATTGGGGTTGTGTTAGAGCGATTGCATGGAGAAATTTACTTTCTGATTTTCTTGTTATGTTGCCAATCTCTGTTCTGTTTCCTCATAGTCCAACCTATATCCCAGCTAGTTCTCGTGGTAGTCCATCCGTCCTTGATTTATTCGTTACAAATGTGCCTTGTTACATAACAAAAGAAATTCCCAAAAAGTTACCTTCCCAAATACTAAACCTAATCAAACTGAGGAATATTTGTAGACGTAATTGGCAACGGTATCGCCTACCTATATTCAGGCACCAAATGACATACCTATAATCAAATAAGCATAAAAGAGTTCCGGAACGTAAAATGGAACAAAAAACTCAATATACTTGATAAAAACGGAAAACCTTTCTGGAGCATCGTCAAATTAGTAAAAAAACAAAAGCAGACAATTACCTTTTCTCAAAAGCGCTTCAAACACATACTTTACAGATGTCGAGAAAGCCAATGTACTTGCCGTAAACTTTTCCAACAATCATATTGTCTCATAAAACTTAGGTGATGCACACACCAACACTCTTGTAAGCAACACCATTCAAACTTCTTTAGAAGAAAGGTTAAATCCTCCTTCCTCCACTATTTTTGTTACCGAAGAAGATATAAAATTTATATTAAATAACATTGGGTATAGAAAAATAGGAGGACTTGATATGTTAAGAAACATTTATTTAAAGCAATTGCCCAAATCAGGTATAAAATACATAGCATTCATTATAAACGCATGTCTAAAAATTCAAATAATTTCCTGATAAATGGAAATTTGCAAAAGTAGTACCCATATTAAAAGCTGGTATACCTCCAGAAAGTGTGGAAAGTTATAGACCTATCAGTCAACTAAGCAACCTTAGTAAGGTATACCTACGAGATATATTCTCGAGAAAATCTTAAAGTTCACAGATGATCATACAATTTTTCCCAACGAACAGTTTGGTTTTAGGCTTCATCACAGTACATCCCATCAGGCCCTGAGAATATGCAACTGCATTAAAAGAAATAGGTCAGAAGGAAAATCTACTGGCATGGTTTTATTGTACATTGAAAAGGCATTTGACTCTGTGTGGCATGAGGGTTTGATATATAAAATGGTACATTTAAACTTTCCTCCATATCTCTGTAAAATAGCCCAAAGTTTCCTGTCCAGTCGTCGTTTCAACGTTCATGTTAATAGTAGAATCTCTAACCTAATATACTTCCAATCGGGTGTACCACAAGGCAAAATCCTTTATAACATTTATACATCTGATACACCAAAGTTACCGCACTCTGATATAGCCATATTTGCAGATGACACCGCAATATTTGCATCTCATGAATTTGCTCTTAATATTGAAAGGAATCTCAAAAATGGAATGGAAATATTATTAAAATATTAACACAAATGGAAAATCAAGCTAAACGAGGTAAGCACTCTGGCTATTTTTTTCACTCCCAACTTCAACGGAATGGAAGCTTAATAATACGTTTAAAAGAAGATGTAGATTTGCTGATAATCTGTAAATGAATTATGTACTTATGATTAGTAAATGTTAGGTATACATATTTATTAGTATTATTTATGTTAATAATTTATTGTTACTTATTTATTGAATATTTGTGTATATATGTACATCTTTATGTATGTATTCTTGTTTGTTTTTTTTTTTTGTAAAGAGAATTTAGTCATTTTTGGCTCTTTATTATTTATTTATTTATGTATTATTCTACTTATTCATGTTTTGTATATTTATTCACACTTATTTATATGTTTATTCATCGTTTTATGTACATACATATACGTAAGTTTATCGCGATATGTATCTCTGGATATGCAATTCTTTTTTTTTATATTGAAGATTTTGTTTTTGTTTTTCCTTCAAATTTTTGGCCTGTTTTTTCTCCACACATTTTTAATAGAATTAAAAATAATGCTTTAGTAAAAAGATAAAATGTCAAATCCTCAAATCCTCAAATCTCTGTAAAATGTGCAATAACAATATTTCTGTAATACGAGTATATATTTAAGTACGAAATAAAAATCTAGCTATCTGTTTATTGTAGCATACCCTGTTCAACAAAAATCTGCAGTATAGAGAAGATAGGAATATTTGCCTCACACTCTGGTTACAATGAAATGCATAAGTACTTCGTTCTTGAAAACCCTCATAGGGATACCATGATACGTAAATTTGTCGGCAGGATTTTCTGAAGACAATAACCGTAGGGTTGCCATATACGTGTTTTGATGATATTATGTTTTTGAGAAAAAAAATTAGGTATATAAGTCACATTTTTCGTTTATTTGTATATATTACACCAAACAGTGTAAAACGTTACATAATAAAAACAAACTAACCCACAGAAAATTTACTGCTGCTGTCGTTCTCTTCATTTAAAGTTTTAACAATATCCTCTGTTGCTGTTTCAGCGAAATCACCTCCATCCTACATCTTAGGCTTAATTTCGGGAATTGATTAATTTAGAGACCAAACTTCACAAATTTTGAGAGACTTCCATACATTCTGCTAGAACTTGGCCGCGTGTATGATTATTTCCCTCTAATCACACCGAAAAATATTTACTATTGATATTGATTAATGCGATACGTTTGCAAGTATTTGATTTACATCGTTTCACTTAATCTTTAAACATTATTTGTAAGACATTATGATTATTATTATTATTATTATTATTATTATCAATACTCATTTGAAATAGCTATAGCCCTTCATAATAAAAACCAAAGAAAATTAAAATCTCCTACGAGAACGATGAAAAATGCCTTCTTTCATTAGATAACTGTGTCACAAAACTTTTATTGTAAGTACCTATATAACATCAGAAAAGTGTTGCCATTAGTCGGACTTTATTCTTCTAAAAATACCTGCAATTTATGAAAAATCGAGACTTTTAGGCTTCAGATATATAATAAACTCAGACCACGAATCTCGTAATTGAACTAGAATTTGGTTTTGAGCCTAATTACTAAACTCCCAACATACATATGTTTGTTTGATTTTAAGCATCTATAATACTTCCTATTGTATCTTAAATGTATTTTAAACCAATCATATTTACCTGTTCTAAATACTATACAATGTTTAATATATTGCTCATATTTACATAAAAATTGGGAAACCCGATATACTCGTATGTATGTCTTATGAAAATCGGTCCGGTAGAATATTTGTATAATTAGTCACAACATAAATAAGCGTATGGTTAATTCATATATGGCAACACCTACGACTCTTTTCGATTAGTTAAGGCGTAAAACGGGCTTTTAGAAACAACAAAATACATGCGAAAGAACAGTATCGCTTTGTTAAAATTAATACTGGTAACCCAGGATCTGTTAGAAAATCCAGAGGATACCAATGCCGGATACATATTCAATTGATAATTCTGTGCGCGACTTCGGGGCAGATTGGTCACATTGGGGTTGTATCAGATTGTTAGAGGAGTAACAACAAGAATTTCATATAGGGGTAAAAACAATTAAATAAATTCACAGTTATTCTGAAAAACTGAATTTGTGGTGCGACAAAATGTAAGCACGTTTCAATGAATTTGCATTCAGCCATTATAAAACCGGTCTCTTTTTTGTTTTTTGTAAGAAAATCATCTGTTCGTTCTTTTAAGAACTAAATATAATTTTTTTAATTGAAAATGGGTAAAGGAAAATGGCTAAACAGTAGCGAAATTCAAGTAGCTCTCAATCTTCAAAAAGAAAATCAGTGGAATCGCAAAACGGTAATGCAGATGTCTAAAAGTAATTATAAATTTGTTTAAAGATCACGGGAATTACGGCAAAGTAGTGGAAGGCCGAGATCTATAACGCCCAGAGAAAAACGAGCTATTTTGTGTACAACATCTAATTCCGACATTACTGCTAGACAAATTGCAGAAAGGCCGGCGTTAAAGCTAATTTCCGTAACGTACAGAGGATTGATGATTGATACCCTAACGTATATTTACAATTACGGCCAAGTAAGATTCTCATTCAATAAATATTCTTTCTTTTGCTAGGGCGCACATGCGTTTTTCTGTTGCTGCAATTAAGACATCATTGTCGAAAGAAGAAATTACCATGCACGCACTTGCAATTTTCTGACGTAGACAAAAAAAAAAACACACATTTTGATGAGATCGAACGGCTAAATAGCACTAGTTTACAGTGGAAAGGCATCCGAAATAATTTTATCTAATTTCTGCTTACCATGCTGAATGCGAGTTGATAAATAAAAGTCGTTTATTAATTTCAGTTTTCACGATACCTGAAATTTCCCGAATTTAACAATTCTCCTCTCATGTAACTTGATAATAATGTAATTTGCTCAGTTAGTTGGCATCAAATGTAAAAAATATTGTTTTAGTTGTAATGCTCTTCTTTAGTACTACAAAGACAAAAGTGATAAAGTAAATAACAGATATATTTTAAAGGAATATGTCTCGATAATGTATAAATAATCCTGACAATTTTTGTTACATTTGTGGTGATGTTATATTTAGTAAACAAAGGTATTCCATATCATCAACAATAAAAAGAGCATATTTTTACATCATTGCGTTTCGCAGTGCCAATGCAGTGGCGAAAATCAACAAATCACGGATTGTTATTTCTGCCCGACAACTCACATATTTTTAAAAGACAAGGGTTTTTCTAAAAAAAAGGAAGAATGTCATAGCGTATGGAAATACACCATCTTCTACTTGTCCTCTTCCGCACAGCAATCTTCACCCAACCCCGAAACGTCCGGACATTTGCGATGACCAAGGTGAAATCACACTTTCTCAACCATCAAATTTCTCAATGTCAGAATGCGAAGTACCGAGTACATCATCACAGGTACAAAGAATATGTAATGCAAGCCGAATTAAATGGTCTTCAAAGGGACTTAGAACTACCAAAAAACAAAGCAGAACTTCTAGGTTCGAGGGTCTAACAATGGAACCTTTAAGAAAGTGGTGGACTATAACAACTTTCCGAAATGGTTGAAAGTTTAGTTTTTTGTAAAAATGTGAATGGTTCGACGGGAATCCTTAATATTATATATATATACAAAACGAATGGAGATTTTTCATAGGCAGTTCTAAGCTAAGTTTAAAAGCTGTTACATGACCGAAATATTCAACCTATTCAGATCGCCTTGAAAAGGTTCAGAGGAATACTTGGAGGAACTACTTGGAATCAAATCTCTGAAATCCCGACGAAAGATTCATGATGTAATGTTTGTGAGAGACTTACTGTGCTACCATATAAGATGCACTTCTCTTCTCTCGATGGTACACATTTATGCTCCATCTAGACCCTTCTTTTTCAGCAAAGTCATAGAACTTATTACGGTCAAAATGAACCCATATCCAGAGCCATACTAGCTTTCAATAGTATTTATAGAGATAACTTTAAATCTAAGCTAATGCATATATTTATATTTTAATAAAAAAAAGTGCTTCCTATTATTATGTAGATACTCTAAATTTGTAACGTCTGTTAGCTATGTAACAATGATTGTAGATGAATACAAAAAAAATATATTTTACTTTCGATTCCTATTGATCACGCGGTCCATATGAAAGAGTCTTATGAAAATATCAAAACCCTTTTACTTCGCATTAAGTATGATGAACAGCACTGGCAAATGTGCGGAGATTTGAAAGTCGTAACGCTGCTGCTTGGACTAGAATTAGGGTACACGAAATTTCGTTGCTTTATTTGCGAATGGGAGAGCAGTGATAAAAAAGAGCATTATAAAAAATAGGTATGGCCTCAACGTCAGGCACTTCAAACCGGCCAAAAAAAAGTAATACTTCTGCCACTCAACATGACTGATGAAAAGTATTGTCTTGAGTTCAGTTTCAGTTTTAAATGCATTTTATTTTCTTAACACTAACTCTTACATTCTAACAAAAAATGCTTAAATGCTAGCTTACAATTACTTAACAAACTTATACTAACTTACTGGCCCCACACAGGCACTCTAAGCTACTCTGAATACTTATATCTATGTCTTTCGACTGCAGTTACATTTTATTTATAAATACTTATTTTCTATACTTAAAGCTAAGAAAAAAATTTGTTTACAAAACTTAGAATATGGACTTTTTTTATTTTTTATAAAAACTTAGTATCTAACTTAAAATAAACCTTAGCCTACCTAACCTAAATGCACAATACACACATAAACACACATAGACATTGTACACAATCATATACATACATCAGTATACACCTTTGTATACACTGATACATGTATATGTTTCTTAAATGCTAACCTAAACCTATGTAAGCTGGCCATCGCTATTTACTGAGCAAATAGATTGGTCAGCTCTGCCTCATTAGTGAGGCTGTTCCGTAATTGACGGAAACGATGACGAAACATCTTCTCCATCATTCAACCACCAGAAATGCTGGTGCTGCCGAACGACATCCCTCTTATCGCGATTCCCCACCGCCCTACTGAACCTGAGGCGATCCACACTGCCGTGTGCGACGTCTCTGTTGTAGTTGAGTCGCCTGTCCCCAGCTGTCCGAGCGACATGGAAGATTAACGGCACCGCTGATCTATCCTGGATCAACCCTATCTGATCTAGGTAGAGGAATGCTTCCGGTGGAATGAAGCCGTCAGAGCGCACACTCTCGTGGTAAAGGTGATTGGGGTAGTAAGCCCCAGATATCAGGTTATTCGTCGAGGTCATTGCTCTTGCAATGTGCCTTCGAGTCAGCTTAATTACGAAGTTGTCCACTCGTATTCGGTTCGCCCTGTTGTAAAGTACCTCATTAGGATAAAATTTCTTGTACTCCGACTCTGGTGTTCTGTACAAGCGAAGACAAGCCCTAAGGCAAGCCCTCTCAAACACCCGAATCCTTTCCATTAAGCTTGCTCGTACACTGAACCACACGGGACAACCAAATACCAGCATGGGCCTGATAAGAGCCATGTAGTAGATTACTTTTACCCTCGCACCGAGTTGGCTGCTATAAAACAGTCTCTTTGTAAGGGCAAAAGCACCTTTAGCTCTGGCCAGAGCAGCATCTACATTTTTGCCAAAATACAGAAACTGATCTAGCCAGATTCCAAGGTATCTGACTACATTTCGACAGGCAAGAGGCTGTCCGTGTTGTCCAATAATCGAGAACTTTCTCCAATTTTTTCTGGTATCCCTAGAGGCTCTAGACAATGGCGTCCTAAAGAGAATGGTTCCCGACTTCTGAAAGTTGATTTTCAACTTCCAGTCATCGCAAAATCGTCTTATCTTATCGAAGTCACTTTGCAAGAGAGTATTAATGACCTCGATTTTTTTACCTGTTCTGTACGCTATCAAATCGTCTGCGTACGCAATAGTATGGGGAAGTGAACCTATCAAGTCGCTTGTAAAAATGTTGAATAGGATCGGCGAATTGACCGCGCCTTGCTGAAGACCATTTTTAATCTGAAATATTCCAACAGAAGTCACATCACCATTCTTCACGATGAACTGTCTATTGGTTAGCATATTATAAAGAATGTACAAGAGAGGTTTACTGATGCCCAGCCTAGTCAGCTTATAGAAAAGACCCTCTAACCATACGGTGTCGAAGGCCTTCTCCAAGTCAACAAGGCAGGCACCAGCGCATTGTTTCTTGCGTTTGTTCCATTGGATGTCAGAAACCAGTTTAGACGCGGCATGTGAGATATCATGTCCCGCCTTAAAACCGAATTGATTATCCGGAACTATATGTTTGTCTTCAGCCCACCTAGACAGAGCTCTATTGATTACTTTTTCAAAAACCTTACTGATATTCGGAAGGAGACTTATATAGATATATCCTTTCCCTTTTTGGGGATAGGTTGAACCACCGCCGTTTTCCAATGCGCTGGATAATATGCATTATTCATTGCATTATTAAACAGGGTGGTGTAAATGTCCACCGCTTCTAGAGGAAGATGTCAAAGCACGATGTTCGGAATACCATCGGTCCCTACTGATTTCTTAGCCCTGATTGTGTCGAAGATCTCATGGAGTTCTTCCCTCGAAATGAACGGGGGTAGGTCACCCTCTTTGGTCGTGACATTATTTGCCATATTTTCGTCGCTAAACCGGGTGAAACCAGAGCCCTCGGATCGCCAGTTCCCTATTTCATTTCGAATGCAGAAGTCGTGCAGCAAGACGCGACTGTCCAGGTCATAATTAGGGTCAATGATATCAATGGCCTTGTATACTTCCTGGAAAGTCGCCCCTATGGTCTCAACCTTCTCCTGTGGATCCTCGATCACAAAGAAGGCGTCATCATCAGCGGCCTCATTTGGATCAATACCTGCTATTGTCAGTAACCGTTCGTTGTCTGTTGTCCGGGCTATTTTAAGACACTGAAGGTCGTTTTGATTTTTTCTCCGAAATAGTTTATTTATTTGCGGAAACATATTCGGGTTGCTGGTGTTTACAGCTCGAACCTTGTTGTTCCAATACAAACTTACAGAAGTTCTGTAATTCTCTTTTATTAGCGTTTGAATATTTTTAATCGACGACTTCAGTGTCCTAATCTCCGGGTCTTGTCTGTCAGTTAACTGTGTGTACAAGTTTTTAAGTCTTGTCAGAAGTCTACTTTTCTGTCGGTGCAGTGCGTCAATAGTAGGATTGCGGAACAGGTCTTCGTTAGTCGTACGTCGATACCGCGGTATTGTAGTGTCCATAGTTTGTTTAATTGCCTCGTCCATTTGTTTTAGGTAATTGTCGATCTCCTCGTTTGACAAATTCCTATTGGGCGGTGGGTTAAGCGTGTTCGAAGAGAGCGCTTTTGTCAAGGTTGCGGAGAAGCGTGTCCATCGAGTCTTACTGTAGTTGTAAGAATATCTTTGGACAAACTCCTCCAATTCCGCAATTTCGTTGGGAACTGTAATTTCGGTGCTAAAACCGCAATGGTCGCTGTCAAACACGAATGTGCGCAGACAGTTTAGCGTTTGTATATTCGTACCTGTGAGTCGTATGCGTTCATCGTACAGCAGCAGATCCAAATAAGACCCGCCTCTGGGAAACGACGGGTTATCCGTCGCTTTAAGACCGAGTCTGTACATGACATCGTGCTGACCCCACCAATCGAGTAGTAGGTTCCCTCTAGTATTTGGCAAATTATTTCCCCAATCTCTGTGTCTAGCGTTGAAATCCCCGCCAATTATAAAATAATTCTCCACCGATTCCAGCCTCAGAAGTCGAAAAAGGGTGTCGAGCTCTGTAATGAATAGGGTGGATTGTGAAGTATCAGGTGCATAAACAGAGGCCAAGTACAGCCGCTTTCCACTGCGGAGCGGGATGTAAACAACGACTGCCTCCAACACCCGGAACCTGCGCAACACGCCCTTGTACACTCTGTGAAATTTTATACCTTCTTTAATGAAGATCGCGACACCGCCTCCACGTTTGGATCTGGGCCGGTTTCTTCTTCTAACGATATAATTATTGTACTCCAGTTTGTGCTTATCGGTTAGCTTAGTTTCGCTAGCGAAAAGCACATCAGGAGTTTGGTCTTGTAGCAATTTAAACATTGCGGCTCTTCGTTCAATCCTAATCAGTGAATTGACATTCACTGCAAGGATCTTCAAAGTTTTCTCCACCATGTGCGTACCCATTACGACAAGTGTTGCGTTAGGCCCGGCAGCAGCGTGTAGATCTGGTCCACCCGCTTGGCCTGTTCTTGAGCCTGCTTTTGCAGCTGAGCCATCTGCCCTTGGATTGCAAGCAAGATGGCCAGCATATTGGGTGCAGCTTCCGTTGTTCTCGGCGTTGGCGCCGGAGAAGCAACAGTCGCTTGCTGTACCGTAGCCCCCCTACCAGACGCCATTTGGGCGTAGGAAATTTGGGACGTGACGGCTGGTGTTTGAAACCTGACAGGTGAACCTTTGACCTCCACCTTCTGCTGCCGAGCCGGTTTTGCTTTTTTAATGTCAGCGAACTTAGGACAACCCCGATAGTTTGCGGTGTGTCCCACGTTTCCACATAACACGCACGAGAGCTGCGACCTATCGGATGCTCCGTCAACACCCAGAGGACATTCTTCGGAACTGTGGTTCTTAGCGCACTTCACGCATCCAGGCTGCATTTGGCAGTTCGACGCGGCGTGCCCGAACCTCTGGCAGCGAACGCATTGTATAACGCCTTCGCTCCTTTTTAGTTTTTCCCAGTGAACCACCTGGCAGTCTAGGACATTGATACTCCTTAGACTATCCAGACGGCTTTCGGGACTGAGCTGCACCAGGAAGAACGGCAGACTCCGTTTCTCCCGCCTGGCTCTAGCTGTGGTAAACGGCTTTACCCCCACAAACTTGAGTCCGTCGCACTCCTTCTCTTTGAGCAGTGCCAGGATATCCTCAGGATCAGAATACGGTTCTAACCCCTTCAGCAGCATAAATTGCCGCTTTTCACACTTCGGTGTGAATGAGTAATGCTCCGTCGTCGTTTCCTTTAGGAGCTCTTTTACTTTCGCGTAGCCCTCCACTGTAGTGCAGTGGATGGCATGGCGATCGTTCCCCAATCTCTTTATGTTAAAACTATTACCAATGACCAGCTTACAAAGATCTTTGGTTGCATTTACCTCTAAGTTATAGGTGTTGATAGGAGGCACCTTCTCCTTCTTCTTCTTCTGCTGATGCTGTTGTTGTTATTGCTGCTGTTGCAAGTATTGTCTTGACAATGAACAAGAATGGAGCTGCTTTTGAATACATTTGCCAAAATTTTCATAGATTAAGTGAAGCTAAGATAATGATTTCAACGCTGTTTTAGAAGGTAAAGAAAAAACGCCTGGGAAAAAATATTCTTGGGAAACAAGAGGAGTAACTACTATCCTCAACTCATTACAAATACTCGTATGTTATCATCCTACAAAAAACTGGGTTGTAACATGTCCTTGAAAATTCAGTTTTTACATTCTCATTTGGATTTTTTCCCGGACAATTATAAGGCTTTTAGTGATGAATATGGTGAGCGCTTTCTTCAGTACAACACAAACATGGAAAAACGATATCAGGGCGAGTGGAACGTTTTAATTCTTGGCGGATTATTGCTGGGCTCTTTGTCGAGATGAATAGCGGAGTGAAAAAACGAAGCCGCAATTCAACTAATTATTAAAAAACAGTAAGATTTTTCAAAAAAATTGTGCTTTTTTTCAAAAAACCTAAACTAATTTCGGAATATAATTATTATTTTCGTATTCAGCAAATGAAAATTAATAAAACAACTTGCTTTATATGCATAATACTTTTTTAAAGTCAAGATTTGTAGACCAGAGTAATTGCGGCAATTAACAAACTGTATTTTGTTGACGATTGTTTTGTTATGTATTTGGCACATTGTCTGACACCGAGGAGTTGTTAACTGTAAAGTCCAATCGAACCCTATTATTGACACAGAAAAATTAATACGAGAAGTCAAAAGAATACAGTAGAAGAAATTCAAAGGAGAAACTTTGGTGTGAAATATACGCAAATATAATCGAAATTGGACGGAACTTTTAGCAAGAAAAAAACTAATTAAAAGCATGCATGTGACTATAGCAAGGTTTTGACTTTCAGCAAGAGGAAAGCTAATTAAAGGTGTGCATACCAGTATAGTAAGATTTTATTTGAATAGTCTTAAAATAATACATATAAATATACATAAACTATACATGTGGGATACGGATATCCTTAGATCCGCTAGTTGAACTTTTACCATATCAGCTTAAGAGAAATGAGAAAACATACAGTCGAACGATCTAGTCAAGAGGTGGAAGTGGATGTAAAAACAAGTGAAATTAATTCATTTTTTGATTACTCGTCTTTTATTTTTAATTCATTTTCCTGTTATTTCCGAATTCTTAATTTTCTAATTAAATGACACTGAATATCGTAATATAAACAGCTGTTTTTGATTTTTTCAGTTTTCATTTCTGTTCTCTGCATTTCCTACATTTATACTTACTCATTTCTGTTCTCTGCATTTCCTACATTTATACTTACTCATTTCTGTTCTCTGCATTTCCTACATTTATACTTACTCCTTTTGCTCAGTGATATAAGTTCAAGAACTATCTAAATTCTATCATATTGCCAAGGTACCACCACAGGGGTGGTGGGTAAAAAAGTAATTTGAGTTATAATCTCGTATATGAAGACCAAATGAGCTAGGTCCTGTATAAGTTGCACGATTGGATCGTAGGGGACATTCATATGGCTCATCATCCAATTGTACTCCATCTTTTTTCCAAACCAAATTACGTAAAACACAGCATGTTTTTATGATTTGGTCTGTAAATTCGAATCTGACATCCACCGGCCTGTAAGTAATTCTCCAAAACCGCATTCGAATAATCGGCGAGTACGAGAACGTGTTACTGTATAATTATAAACCCTTTTTTTTAAAGACATGTTTCTTCTTAGAAATGGTGTTAATATTTTGTGACAGTGTAAAGATGGATGTTTTAACTGTCCAACGAATACATATTTGCAATATAATGTCCAGGTTTCCTCAAACGATGTAAGAAGCACTTCTACCCCGTTGATTTGGCCTGAATATACATATAAGATCAATTGACAACCTTGAATACCGATGAAATGTCTCCTGTCTCACCTTAGGTAGGTAGGTAGTAAGTGCGGCTGTTGGAAACACCAACCCACTTAGGCCTATTGGCCCATTGTGATGCCAGTAGATCTATGACCCTCTTGCTAGTGCAACCAGTTTGAAATTACGATGAAGCGTAGGAAACTTTTTACGTCTACATTATCGCTTAGGTCATTGTAGAAGAACGCTCCTAAGTGAAGTTTTCTTCTCTGAGAGAGAGCTGGACATGTACAGAGTAGGTGGAGGATTGTCTCCTCTTCCTCCTCATCCATGCACCTTCTACAGAAATCATTTGTAAAAGCGCCAAGCCTTCTTGCGTGCTTTACTATGAGGCAGTGTCCAGTAATGAGACCTATGATGGCGCCGAGATGTATCCTATTTAGATGAATCAGATTCCTAGAGCGATTCAGACATGTTGGTCCAACTAAGTTCTGTTCTTTTATTGGCATCCAGCTTTAATATTAATTTGCACTTAGCGATTGGTATACCTATTCTATCATTTTCCGGTAGAATAGATAGAGTGGTTCCAATTTTAGTTCGCAGCTACTTGCCTGCTGAAAATATCGAGGGGTGTCTAATGAAACAAAATGTCTAATGCCGCAGAGAAAGTAGACAGTAAGACTCCGCTTATGCATAGACATGCTGTTCTTTGGACACTGCATAGTTTACTGCAGTTGACTGCATTTTCCAAGGCCGTCCACAAGACGACAAACCCGTAAGTAAGTATCGGTCTTATGACCGAGATGTATAGCCAGTTGGTTACGCGATGTTGAAGGCCCCATTTATTCCCAATAGTTTTTTGGAAGAGAATAAAGCTATTGTAGCTTTATTGACTCTTTCTTGAATGTTAGGTTTCCAGTTTATTTTCATAAATTAGACTCAAATATTTTGCTGTGTCGGAAAATACTAAACCGGTACCGTTTATTGAAGTAGGGTCCATAATTGGAATTTTGTATTTCCTGGAAAAGGGGACAAGATCAGATTTATGGGAGTTTACTCCCAATCAACCGCGATCTGCCCAACGAGTTAATCTGTTGAGATTTAGTTGAAGGAGTTCTTTATTGGTATTAAGATGCTTACCTGAGACGGCTATAGCTACGTCATCTGCATAGGCAATCACCCTACTACCTCCCGCTTCCAGGTATATCAGCAGCTCATTAACCACTAAGTTCCAGAGAAGGGGAGGGAGAACACGTACTTATGGGGTATTCCCGCATCTTTTAGCAGAAGCCTTACCCAGTTTGAAGTTGATTATCCTGCTGTTTAGCATAAAACTGATAAATTCCCCAAGTGAGTCGTCTACCTGCAGCGTTGACAGCACAGTCGTGATTGCGGATGTGATGACGTTATTAAAGGCACCCTCTCTGTTTAGGAAAGCAACCATTGTGTACTCTTTATATTGTAGGGATCGTCCGACGTGGCTAGTCAGTGAATGCAGAGCCGTTTCCACCGACCTTCCTTTACAGTAGACATTTTGAGCTGTTGACAGAATTCTCGGATAAATTTTATATCAATCCGTCGTTCTAGAGTTTTCAGAAGGCATCTTTCCTTAGACTTATAGATCGTAGGTCTTTGGGACAATGTGAGAACATTTTTCCGCTTTGGGAATGAAAACTACATTGACTTCTCTCCATGATAGTGGAATGTGGATAAGGTCTACACAACTCCTCGTAATATTTTCTAATATCTGAGGACATCTGTAACTCGGCAGGTATTATACCGTCCGGTCCAGTAGACTTGTATGGTTTGAATCTACGCAGCGCCCAGAGCATCATCCAGCTCATCCATTTTATAGACCCTTAGTTGTCACTCGAAACCGAACCGAATTGTGCCTTTAGTCTGCGCTAGATGGTTAAGGGATTCCTTATTGATCACTGTACGTTTAGCAAGTCTGACCGCTTCGTGAGAAAATTTACTTTTTACTTCGTTGGGAAATTCACACCGAAACGAACGCCGAAATACCTCGAAGTGAAAATTGTTACACGCAACGATAAAACTAATGCTGTGGCATCGGACAACGAGCAATGAGAGAAACACGAGTATGTCAGCGAGTTGGTCGTACAAGAGAGAGAAAAAACGCAGCTTTTATTGGCATTTATAATATTACTATTGGTATAAATGTTTAAGAAAATTAATTACCAAAAATATGGCGGCTCAAAATTTAGTACAAAGACGATTTCTAATAATTCACAATTTAACACTTCAATTTAAATAAATTAACAATTCAAGATTAGAAAATAGTGTAAAAATATCGCTGACATATGATGCTGATGAAGTGCTCTAACATTCCGCCCCCTTTCAAAGGTGCTTTTCAAACAGAAAAAACGGCTTGCGAATTGGACGTCTTATAACGCCTTTTGTCGTCCGGATGTGAGCAACTCTCACCTTGGCATCATTATCGAGGATGGTTCTGATGACTTTGACAAGCAATCACTTCTGGGGAGGAAGGTTATGCTCATGGACGATGATCATTGCGTCAGCTTCAGGATTCTGTTGAGTGGTTGACCACTTCGACCGTTGTTTAAGTTTGTTGACGTATTCGTCTGACCAGCTCTTCCAAAAATGAATTTTAGCAACGTTTATGCGACGCCATCGTTGCAGGTAAATTATATCAGATACGTAATCTAGTGCTTGAGGAATGGCCTTTAGCGCTGCTCCGATGAGAAGGTGTCCAGGAGTCAAAGCCTCCAAATCATAGGATAGTGAAGGTATTGGCCGGGAATTCATCACGTCTTCGATTTCGAAAAGTGCCGTTGAGAGCTCTTCAAATGTCAGCTTAACCTTGTGAAGACTTCGATACAGATGGCCCTTTGCAGAGCCGAACAAAATGTAGAGGCCTAGGTGGGATAAAACGAAAATTAATACTGTCATTGGAAAAAAAGTGATTAATAATTTCAAGTGATTCTTGTTGAAACAACATTTTGCGGAATGCTTTAAGTTTTGAGTCGGCTCCCACAAAATTTGTAGCGTTATCGCAAAAAATTTCATATGGCAGACCTCGACGACCAATCATGAGCTTTAAAGAGGCAATGAATGCGTCTGCGGATAAATCTGATACGGCTTCAAGGTGGACAGCCTTTGATGCAATTTGATATATGTATGTATATCCCCCACCATTGATAGAACGAAGTTCGACTTCTTTGGAAGAAGAAATGGAAGTTTCTGCTCCTCTGGGATGTTCGCATACTTCAGTCGACCTCCTACTTTTAACAATTGAATTCCGTTAGACTCATCAATGAACGGGCTTAAATATTTGATGGCTTCTTTAGCTTATTCTCCATTAAGAATCATAGAGATCGGAATCCAGTTCCATGGGGGAAGAAATCTAACGTTTTCCGCCGAACGCCTCCTCATCCTGTTGGCAGTCAGTAACACGTATGCGAAAATGCGTATTGTCCTTCTGTAAGAGCTAATAAAAACGAAGGTCCAGAAAACCATATCGAGTAACGTAACTCCTGGGTCGCACAGCCTCGTGACACAATACCGGCGGGGTTTTCTTTGTTGGTACACGTCTCCACATGATGCCCTGCGTATGTTCTTGGATCTCCGCTACTCGATGTCCTACGAACGTTGTGAGTTTTGAAGAATGAGTGGAAATGCAATGCAATATAATGCTAGAGTCTGTCCAAAAAAAGATAGGTGCAATATGTAACCACAATTTGGAGAGAAGGTGAGTACCACAAAGTTTCAATCGCGGGAGTTGTTCCTTTTTTGCCGGTGCCACCTTAGACTTGGCCACCAAAAGTTTGACAAATACAGACCCTGAAGTATCGATAGTTCTGGTGTAAATGCAACATCCATATGCGTGCAGAGATGCGTCGCAAAATCCATGAATTTGTATTACCTGCTTATTTGCAGATAAAACGAATCGTGGGACACAAATGTGTTTGAGGGAATATAAGTCCACCATATGTCTCCATATTATGCAGAACTGTCGCATCCCAGTATAATTATTCAATCCAGACCTTTTGGAAAAGGATTTTCGCAACAATGATTAGTTGGCTTAGTAACCCCATTGGATCGAACAGAGCATGATATTGACAACATAAATCTTTTCGTACATATCCCAGGTGCGATTATATTTTTGTAGGTAAACAACAAATTGTCGTTATTGGGATCCCAAGTGATGTCCAAGGTACTCGTAAGATTTGCGTCTGCTATGTTTATATCCCAGTTTTTGGGATTTTGTTGCTCAACATCTAATCCATTGCCATGCCACTTTGGGATTTCGAGGCCTGCTGACTTCAAAACTGTCACCACTTCCTTTCGTATCTGAAGCAATTCATCGAGATCGTCAGTTCCAGTGAGCATGTCATCGACGTAAAATCCAACCGAATTATCTTGAAACCTAATTTATTAATTTTAAATTTCACACACCACATGACCCCAGCACTTGCTATCACAGCAATCCACTTATCCAGCTGCATATGCATTTTCGGTCAAGTTCATACCCGAGTCATTCACCGAAATTCGAAGCCGCACGTAAATATATGCCATACGTGCTGGTGTACATTCGCCGCACTACCGAAATACGACGCTGAACATGTTTCGTATTTGGGTCGATCCCAGGAAACAATTAAAGAATAATTATGAATGAGATTGCACTTACGAGTACAATGTTCGGAGTGTGGAAGTGAATGACAAATGGGATGACATTTGAAAACGACAAAAGAAGAACCACCCAAGCTGCAAAATAAACTGGAACAAGCGGTGAATGATCGTAAGTGTTATGGGAGTGGTTGCGCAAGCCGATTTGGCTACGCACAGAAAAAGGTTATAAAAGAGATACGATGCAAAAAGAAAGTCAGTTTTTTATTAGACTAAATTCAGACGACAAGGTTGCAGCGACGCTAAAGACGGCGGACCTTTAGTCATTAAAAATAACATATAATAAAAATATAGATATAATAATAACGTCTTTTAATTCAACTCCGGAGTTAGACTCTTCTCTCGTTCGATACGAGAAAGCACGGTCTCGCGACGATATAACATAAGCGAGCGGATTGCCAGAAATGGCCCCGAAGTGGTACCATAGGTAACGCTATTCAGCTGTTAGGTTTGTATGAGTGATTGCTCGCTTTCCCTCCATAAAGTGTACTGATACTTACGATTAGAAGGATGCATCAGGATCTGTCTATACATTTTAACTATGTCTGTAGTCAAGACGTATCTATGCAAACGAAATCTCAGTAAAATTAGAAACAAATTATCCTGAATAGTCGGACCAGTCCTGAGGATTTCATTAAGGGATATTTGTGATGATGTTCGGCATGATGCATCAAATATACTCTTAGTTTAGTTGAGACGCTACCTGGTTACAGAACTGCTTAATGAGGGAGGTAATAATGAGATTCCTTCAAATTATGACTCTCTACCAAGGACATATGCCCTAGATCCTTATATTGCCGCAGAAATTTAACATAATCGGATTTGAGTGAAGGATCTTTCGGTAACCTGCGCTCCAGCGATAAAAATCTCCCCAAAGTTATCGATACTAAAATATAATACAACGGAGAATAGGAATTTGAGCGAAGACGCTATATTGGCAGTTTTTTTTACAAAGCGATCAGACCACGAAATGGAAGATGACTTCCAGAGCGACATAGAAGGTGGTTTTTTTAGAAGAAATTCGAAAAGACCATGAACCGCCAAACGGAAGTGAAACGTTGCAAGAAGAAAGTACAGTCGAAAAGCCGGCTTCTTCATCGGGCTCTAATAGAATCTTAGTTTTGCCACAGAGGACTATTAGAGGTAAGAATAAACATTGTTGATCGACTACAAAACCCATGAGGCGTAGTCGTGTTACAAGACTGAATATTGTTAGATCTCAAAGAGGTCCGACGTGTACTAGCCGTAATATAAATGACCCCGTTTTATGCTTCAAACTGTTTTTTACTGATGAGATTACTATGGAAAACGTTAAATGGACTAATGACGAAATATCATCGAAAAGACGTGATTCTATGAAAAGTGCTACATTTCGTGACACGAATGAAGATGAAATCCGAGACTTATTTGGTATTCTAGTAATGACAGCAGTAAGAAAAGATAATCATATGCCCACAGATGAGCTCTTTGATCGGTCTTCGTCAACGATTGACATCTCTGTGATGAGTCGTGATCGGTTTGATTTTAAATACGATGTCTAAGAATGGATGACAAAAGTATACGTCCCACACTTCGAAAAACAGATGTTTTCATTCCTATCCGAAAAGTATGGAATCTCTTTATCTACCAATGCATACATAACTACATTCCAGGGGCCTATCTGACCATAGATGACCAGTTACTTGGCTTTAGAGGGGGGTGTACATTCAGAATGTATATTCCCAACAAGCCAACAAGCCATGGTATAAAAATACTCATGATGTGTGATAATGGGACAAAGTATAGAGTAAATGGAATGACTTATTTAGGAAGAGGAACTGAGACTAACGGTGTACCCCTCGTTGAATACTACGTGAAGGAGTTATCGAAGCCTGTGCATGGTAATATTATGTGCATGTCGTAATATTACTTGTGACAATTGGTTTACCTCTATCCCTTTGGTCAAAAGCTTGCTGCAAGAGCCGTATAAATTAATCATTGTGGGAACCATGCAATCAAACAAACGCGAGATTAAGGAAGAACTTAAAAACATTCGCTCTAGGGCAGTGGGGACATCGATGTTTTGTTTTGACGAACCTTTGACTCTTGTTTCCTATAAACCAAAGCTATCTAACACGGTATACTTACTATCATCTTGTGATGAGGATGCTACTATCAACGAAGCTACCGGTAAACCGGAAATGATTACGTATTATAATCAAACCAAGGAAGGAGTGGACACACTAGACCAAATGTGTTCTCTGATGTCTTGTAGCCGAAAAACAAACAGATGGCCTATGGCCTTATTGTATGGAATGACAAATATTGCCTACATAAATGCTTATATTATTTACTGTCACAATATTTCTTGCAAAGGTGAAAAACCTTTAAATCGCAAGAAATATAGAAGAACCTTACTAAGGGACTGTCATCAGCATTTATGCACAAGCGTTTAGAAGCTCCCACTTTGAAGAGATATCTGCGAGGCAATATTGCTGATATGCTGCCAAAAGATGTGCCTTCTACATCACAAAACAATATCGATGATACCGGAGAGCCAGTAGCGAAGAAACGTACGTACTGCAGTTATTGCCCCTCTATAAAAAGGCGAAAGACATACGCATCATGCAAAAAGTGCAATAAAGTTATTTGTCGAGAGCACAATATTGATATTTTCCAAAGCTGTTTCTGACTGAATTTTACTTAACCGTTCCTAATATAAGTATGTAAGATATCCTTATATTATCTTCGTAATACAAAAGTATGATTATTTTTGAAAAAAAAAAACTTTTATAACGAAAAAATGAATTTTTTAAAGTTTTTTTTAATTTATAGAAGTGGTTTAAGTTTTTGTTTTTTTTTTCATAAAAAATATATATATTAATACCTTATGTGTTGTTTTTAATTTTTTTTATATGTGTACTAATATATGATAAGAGAAATTTTATTCAATATAATGAATATTGTGACACACAGCCAGGTAAAAAATATGGGTCAATTTGACGCATGATTATCTTTTACGTACCTAAAAATATTGTCACATAATTAAGTGCCCTTACCAATTCCCCCTGAGTATTTAACCTTTTCACGATTGTCATTTGAGCATCAAGCGTGCAAAAGGGCTCATACAAATTATATTCTCTCTCCAACATTATCTTCTCAAGAAGATAGAGTTGGAGAGCGGGAAATAGATCGTAAGTATTTATCGTAAGCCTAGTCTCTAAGTTTAGTTATTAAGAAAATGGTGTATTCTATTTCCGGAGTCAGCTTTGAAAACATGTGTCAAAATTTAACAAAAATAAAAGAAGTTTAATTTAAATCTCAAGTGAGTTTTTATTTGTAATTTAATTGTTACAAGAGTAACAAGACTGGTGCAGTTGGAAACTTTCGGTCTTATAACACAGCAAAAGGAATAGAATTTGGCGAAAGATCACTAAATTCAACTGTGTTTATACAAAAAAAAAACCAATGATACAGATAAATTTATAATTCTGAAAAGTTGTGGAATACGTGGTGGAATATGTGTATATATGAGAAGCGAAAAAAGAAACAATATACTACATACAACAGCAAAAATAATAAACAAATAGCATTTCCTACTTATATGAAATACATGCATTATATTTCTGTTTTGTGCGATAAATTTCTATAAAATGTCCGTTATACGAAATAAAAAACACATACCTATAATCAACATACAAACAACTCAACAGTAAGCAACAAAACTCAGAGTCCATAGCAACAGGAATACGCGTTCAATCACCACATGAAGAACTTTTCAGTGAGCAACAAAAAAATCAACATCTAGAGTATAGTAAGAAGGTGAGAGTTACCATCAAAGAACTTTAAGCAAGCAAGAAACGGGTGCGTGAATAAAATTAATATTTTTATTTAAATATTTACATTTATTTTTAAGTTAGCCTAAGATAAGTTAGTTTGTGAAAAGTAAAATTACATAAGTATTTAAGAGTTATTTTCCTTTTCTTCTTTTTCTCTTTTTCTCTGTTTTTTAACAATGGAGATCTTTGAAGTTCTTGTAAAATGCATTGCAAATATTCAGCCGTTCTATGGCAATACAAAAAATTTAGTTAACTTTTTAAACAGAATAGACGCTCTTGTTCCGTTAATGGAAACGTTAAGAATTGATGCAAAAAAAAAAAACTTATGTTACATACAGGATAGACTTGTTGACAAGGCTAGAGATGCCAAGTTAAAGCATAGGCAAGTGGAAAGTTTGAGTAAGCTTAAAGAAATTTTAAAAAAAGCTCATGGTGAATCTACTTCTATTAACGCTCTTCTTGACAACATTATGCTATGCTCGTTGTAGTGGTACGATAGAGCAATTTTATAACTAGCTAAATAATCTTCTCATACGATTAAATAACGCCTACTCATTAAACGACCAATTGACAAACGACCAAGTTATGACGAACAATAGAATTGATTTAAATTGTTTTAAAAATAACTTACCAGAACCCATGAAAGAAATTATAATTGGAAGAAATCCCCCTACGATAGACGACGCATACAACATTATATTGACAACTGGGTATTCTAAATACACAAATTTTCAAAGACCACATTCCATGCATAAAAATAATTTCCAATATAGACAACAAAGTTACACAAGACCAGTATATTTTCATAACTTCAGGCGGGATAATACCGAACATAAAGAACCTCATAGTACAAATAGGGAAGAACACCGAAAAATAAATTACAACAGACGAACTTTTAACAATAGTAACAATAGCAGTACCGGACAAAATAACTATACAAGAGACATACAAACTACTCATACTAATAACAACAATTATAACAGTAATTTTCAACCCATGGATCATTGCATCCAAAGTATACAAACAAATATGTACGGTTATAATAGATACAATCATAACAGTAGTAACGGAAACAACCACAACACTTACACACAAAGTCGACAAACGCGGAAAAGTCAACGACAAGGTTATGTCCAACAAACCAATAGACACCAACCAATGGAAATTTCGATAAACCAAAATAGTCCAATACCTCAAAATTTTTATCAAGATTAGTCAAACAATTACCCTATATAACAGTCGAAAGTAGAACAAAAAAATTAAAATTTATTATAGATACAGGTGCTTAATTTAATATTATAAGGACTATGTCATCCTAAGCAGAAAACTTCTATTAAATCCCAAACCCTCAAAATATTTGACAGGTATGTTCATTGCAGTACAAGATGCAAGTTTCCTTTATTCGACGTATCCAACTTGCAGAATTATTACGTTGAGTTTTTAGAATACAAATTCCATTATGAATTTGATGGTATAATTGGTAATAATATTCTAGTGCCACCTAACTCCATTGTCAATTTCAAAGAGCGGTTATCGATTACGGCTAACACACAAATACCAATTTTTCTTAACGAATATGAAGAAGAATATTATTTCAAATGTTATGTTGATGAATCGCTCAACGATTGAAAGCGAAATTGAAAACAATAACCTTGAAAAGATTACTTTTGCCTCTCATCTGCAACAAAGAGATATTGTAAAGATAAAAACTCTTTTGAATTCCTTCAAAGATATTTTTTACCACGAAAAATATAATCTAACTTTTACTAACAAAATTAAACATAGGATTATAACAAATCATGACTTACCAATTTACACGAAAAGTTATCGATACCCTGAGGTGCACAGAAAGGAAGTTGAAACACAAATTAAAGAAATGCTTGATCAGGGCATTATTGTCAACAGTATTTCTCCCTATAACGTACCAATATGGGTTGTACCCAAAACATTAGACAATTCAAACGAACAAAAGCGGAGAATAGTAATTGATTATCGTAAATTAAACGATAATACTAATGACGATAAATTTCCATTTCCAAACATCGATGAATTATTTGACAAATTGGGCAGATGCCAATACTTCACAACGATCTATATGGGGAAAGGATTTCATCAGATTGAAGTCCACCCAGATGACAGATTCAAAACGGCGTTCTCAACTTCCCATGGTCATTATGACATTTGGCCTGAAGAATTCACCAGCAAAATTTCAGCGCCTTATAAAGAGTGTCCTAAAAGATTTCATCAAAATTTTACAAAAACAAAAGAAGTTTAATTTAAATCTCAAGTGCGTTTTTATTTATAATTTAATTGTTACAAGAGTAACAAGACTATATGATTATCTTTCTAGCGTTAAGCAAGTGAGTAAATAATTACACTTTTCGATAGTTGAAAGACTCGGATTATTGTATACGAGTTTAGTATACGAGTTAATGAAGTTCTTAAACTCTAAATACTTGCCACTGAATTTAGGCAAGCTTAATTTTTGCAAATGGCTAACCGATTGTGAAACTGGGAAGGTAGTTTCCAAAGTACCACTTCTTTCTGTACTTAGACCAGGTAGTTTTTTCGTTTTTGTAGAAATGTAGAGTTCTTCAAGCTCGCCTCCTACGGTACCCATAGGTGCTAAACTCTCAATTTGCGTTTGATATGCTAAAAGTTGCTTAAAGTAGGATTCCACAATACCTAGCGACATTCTAATTCTGTTGGTGAAAATTCATCTTTGACACTGTTCTTTATTCTAGTTATCCTTTTCTTTGTTGAAAATCGCATTTGCTTTAACTCCCCTACCGATGGTTCCGACATTATGGACAACGATCTGTTTGCGAATTGTCAACCTCAACTATGTACAATGGAATTGAAAGTGAAGTTTGCCAAAGTGCAGAAACTTCCGACGAATGTGAAGAGATTCTGCACCCAAAGTAGCGCTTGTATGCAAGAGACGAAAATGATGCGAAACTAAGTAGCTATGAACGATTTTTCATTTGCGACAATGAGTTCGAAGATAAAATCAACTTCAAATATGAAAAATTTGTGAAAATTTATCTATTTACTACCAACTCGAATTTGTAGTAGCACTATGCGCGTAAGAAGAATAAAACGACAATGTAAAGGATTAATTGCAACAAGCTACTAGCCGCACAGCCAAATCCCAAATAAAAACCAAATAATATGATTGTACAACACACTGACAACTGCTGACATACTGTTTTATTCAAATCCAATGATGAAATGTGTCTGCGATCTCTTGTATTACTGCGACATCAAACGAATCGGCCGATTTGCGATAAAATATAATGCTCAAATGAAGTCAGATCATAGGTAATACACTCCGATGTTGTTTCAACATGGTTTTATAACATTAATGCAATACAATTAAATTTGAATGAAACAATTTGCATGCTGTATATGTCCTCGTATGTCGATGGTGTGATTTATGTAATTTTAATATTAATTTGTCTTTGATTTGATCGAGATTTTGCTGATAATTAAATATGATAGTTTCAACCATTGCACATTCTACTAGTTGGAGTGATTCTTACTTAGCTACCTACCTTTACAGGGAGGAATACTTAGCTCTCCCTATACTTTCTAGTCAATGGGACAATGAATGTCTTCTGTCTCTCCTTCCTCTTTCTCCTTGATGGTGGCGATTGGGTCTGGTGACGATTGTTTCTGATGGCGATTTTTTCTGGTGACGATTGGTGCTGGTGCTCTCAAAATGGCTTGCACTTTCTTGTCTTCGTCCAAAACCGATAAACGATCGCGATTAACTGTCTCACTGTCTTGTTTCTTAATAATATATTCACTTTAAGTTCCCAAAAATGCCCCACGTTGGGCGCCAAAAACGTACGTTCAGCAAGTCTGACCGCTTGGCGGGAAAATTTACTTTTTTCTTCGTAGGGAAATTCACACCGAAACAAACGAGAATTTTGGGTTTTGTCGGCCTTTTTTTTGTTCTACTAGGACGAAATACTTCGAAATGAAAATTGTTACACGCAACGATAAAACTAATGCTGCGGCAGCGGACAGCGAGCAATAAAAAAAAGGAGTATGTCAGCGAGTTGGTCATACAAGAGAGAGAAAAAACTTTATTTATATATAACAATCTGTATTTATAATATAACAATTGGTATAAAAGTTTAAGAAAATTAATTGCCAAAAATATGGTGGCTCGAAATTTGTTGACGTCAAATTAAAAAAATTAACGAAATTTAGTATAATGACGATTTCAAATAATTCACAATTTAACATTTCAATTTAAAATCAACAATTCTAGATTAGAAAATAATGTAAAAATATCGTTGACATATGATGCTGATGCTGGAGCACTTCAACAATCACGATCAACGTGCATCTATAAGGGCCCCTTAGTTCTTCCAGTTTAGCGACTTTCCTGTCGTAAGCCGGAAGGGTCGGGTTGCTGAGCCTGATAATCTCCAGAATGCTTTCTGGCGAGGAGGGTTTGGCTGGGATCCAGGTGCGAGTTCGAGGTCTGCTAGGAATATGCTCCTTAGACACGACCTCGAGTTTTGCAC
The DNA here is from genome assembly GCA_949129095.1 of Volucella bombylans. Classification (NCBI taxonomy): domain Eukaryota; kingdom Metazoa; phylum Arthropoda; class Insecta; order Diptera; family Syrphidae; genus Volucella; species Volucella bombylans. The sequence continues at coordinate 303,368,629 of OX422140.1, forward strand.
CTGGCCAAATCCCTCCTAATCCACCTATGGCTTTGGTGAAAAGATCATGAGGTCTTTGACTGTCACGTGCGATCAGCTTGACGTGGCTTGGTGCCAGCCAGCGTCGTTTGTGATAGAAGGTGTTCCGGGGTTTTGCCGCATGGTGGCAGAGAAGTTGTATCATTCCTGGCCATTACCGCGATCATTGTTTCGTCCTTCAGGTCTTCACTGAAAGATCAGAGATGTGCTGTTGGATGGCCCAGGGGTTTTGGTGTCCAAATACTCTGTTCGCGACTGAGATATTTTTGGAGATGCTGGGCCCTCGGCCAGGTTGATCTTCGGCACGGGTCGTATGACACCTTGATCAAGCCCAGGGAAAAAAGGAGTAGTTAGGAAGAGGGGTGGGAGAGCATACTTTAGTTTCAGGACTCGTCTGGAGAATTGACCCTACTCAGCCTTTACAACAAGCTCGATGCTCAAGGTGCTCACGTCTCACCTTGATCTATCGCTATTTTCACCACCAGAGGTCCATTGAAATTGCCAGTAGCTTTCCAGCCCTTCACCGTAACACCCTTCTCGCTTTAAATGCGACAAGGCTATGAATCAGTTTTGATACCGACATACAATGAAATATCGTGACTCTTTCCTAAGCCGTGTATCTCGCTTATAGAATGCCCTGCTGCGCTCCTTATTTCTTGACCGTTATAACCCTCAAGCATTCAAAACGAACGTATATGCTTCCCAGCTTTTCTTCCCCGCACTGAATGCAAATATTTAAAGGGTACCTTAACCCCTTAAACGCGTGGTTATTTAAAAAAAAATCAATTGCAGTAAAACAGTAGTCAGCATCCACTATTCCAAAAAGAATTATAGAAGCAAATTTATTAAAGTAGTCGTATATGCTTTCCGTCCAGAACACCAATAATTTTGGGAAGTTTGATGTTTCATGGAATTGTGCAGCAATATTTCTCCAGTATTTTTCCGACTTTCCCGGCAAGTACAAAGACTGCAAAAACTTCAAAAATACAGTACAGATGTCCTTTACAATTTCTCTAAGAATAGTGTCAATAAGGAGATATTAAAAGTGTACGCATATGAAGTTGTATCCAGTAGCAAAATATATGTAAAATATTTATAAATTCTTCCTTTTAAATATGATTTGTATTTTTACGTCCTTAGGCGATACATTAAGCATGCAATCGAAAATCAATTTGAACTTTTTTTTACAAAAATGTTAATCTATAGGGAAAGAGGTTCAAGGCAATTGGACAAATTTGAGAGATTTCTTCTCAGTCGTAGACCTCCACGGAGATCACACGTGTTTTTTGTTTCGGCTTTAAAAGTGCGGCAAAACAATAACTATACTTTTAGGCAGTAGTTTTTCTAAGTGTTCGGTAGCCGAGGTGATAAAGACCCGGACACCAAATCTCGGGTTTGTGGGTTTGCTTCCCGGCCTCTGCAAAAGTTTATTTTTTTATTTTATTTTTATAAATAGACAAGTAGCATACAAAAGGACGAGGACGAAGTCGAAGCTCAAACCAGTAGCATTATGGAGCTAGAACAAAAATAGCTTGCTATAAGAGCAAAACAAGTTGCACGGAGGGAGATGGAGAAGCATCAAATACTCTAGAGACCTCAGCAAAAACAAAACTTAAACGTGCAGCTATCACAACAACAACAACAACAACAGAAACAATCACTGCAAAAACAAAAAATACAGAAAATTGCACAAGAACTAAAAAAACAGATGTACAAACACAGCAAAAACATAAATACCATCAACAAAAATCACAAAAAAACCGCAATAACAGCAGCAGCAACAACAGCAACAGCACCAACAACAACATCAGCAAAATCAACAGCAGCAGACACAACAACAACAGCAAGAACAAAAATCCACAAAGCCGAAAGTGCCACCAATCAACACGTACAAATTGGAGTTAAAGGACACAATCGAACTGTGTAAGTCGGCCATAGGCAACAACTTTTTTATAAAAAGATTATCAGTAGATAGGCACGCGTTCCACTATAAGTGGAGCGCAATTACAAAATAAAAAAAATTGCTGACGGATTCTGTGACGGAGTTCTTCTCCTACACCAGGAAGGGGGACAAGATGCAGACAATACTGCTGAGAGGATAAGAGCCGTCGAATGATCCGGAAGAGCTCCTTGTACTGCTTAAAGTGAAGAAGTGCGAAGGGCTCCAATTCGTGGGGGTCAAGCCTTTCACCACAGCCAGAGCCAAAAGGGAGAAGCGCCAACTGCCGATTTTCCTGATCCAGATAAGTCCCACCAGCAATCTGGATGGTCTAATTAGTATTAAAGTCCTAGACTACCAGGTTGTACATTGGGAGAAACTAAAGAGGAGCGAAAACATTTTACAATGTGTTCGCTGCCAAAGGTTCGGGGACGCCGCGTCGAACTGCGACATGCCGCCTCGATGCGTAAAGTGCAGAAAGAACCACAAGTCCGAGGAATGCGCACTATGTAAGGACGGAGCGTCCGAAAAGAGGCAACTCTCTTGTGCTTCATCTAGGAACACGGAACACACCGCAAATTATCGGGGTTGTCCAAATTCCGGTATATCAAAGGAATAAATCTGGCCCGGCAGCAGAAAGTAGAAGTTAAGCCTCCACCAGTGCATTTGCGAACACCAGCCGTCACTCCCCATGTTACCTACGCCCAAACGGCGGCAGGTGGGGGAAATACGGTACAGCAAGAGAAGGTTGCTTATCAGGCCCCAGCGCCCAAAACACCGGAACCAGTACTTGACATGCTAGCTATCTTGCTCTCTATCCAGGGGCAGATGACTCAGCTACAACGTCATATAACTGACCGCGCGGGTGGATCAAGAGTACGCGCTGCTGCCGGCCTAACGCACATTTTACTGTAAACTAAACTAAGCTTAACAAGAGACACAAAATGAGGCACAGAAGATACAAAATAGTACGGAGAAACCGACCCAACTCCATTCAGGGAGGTGGCGTTGCAATTTTTGTACGAAAAGGTATACGTTTTAAAAGAGTATACAGTCGTGTAGTACGTAGGTTCCAGGAGCTGGAAGCATGCATCGTGTATATCGCCTCCGTAGTAGAAAGCGGTTGTACATGGTGTCTGTCTATGCGCCTAAGGCTACTCAATCCACCCTATTCATCTCAGAGCTCGAGATACTTTTTCGATTCCTGAGTCTGGAATTGGAAGACAACTATTTTGTTATCGGCGGAGATTTCAACGCCAAACATAGTGATTGGGGAAATAATACACCAAATACTAGAGGGAACCTACTATTCAATTGGTGGAGTCAGCACAGTGTGATGTATCGACTCGGGCTTAACACGACGGATAGTCCGTCGTTTCCCAGACACGGGTCCTATTTGGATCTTCTGCTGTTCGACTCACAAATACAACTGACATGCACTAACCAATAAACTACAAACTGCCTACGCACTTGAGTGTATGACAGTGACCATTGCGGTCTCAGCACCGAAATAACTGTTCCCAACGAAATTGCGAAATTGGATGAGTTTGTACAAAGGCATTCCTACAATTATAGTAGGGTGCGTTGGACACACTTCACCAGAACACTGATTAGAACACTCTCCTCGAATTCGCCCTACACATCATCCAACAGAAATCTGTCAAACGAGGAGATTGACAGGTATCTAAGACTAATGGACGAGACAATCAAACGAACAATGGACAAAACGATACCTCGGTACCAACACACTGACCAAGAAGACTTATTCCACAACGCAACCATTGACGCACTGCACCGATATAAAACTAGACTGCTGTCAAGACTAAAAACCATGTACAGACGGTTTACTGACGGACATAACCCGGAGATCATGACACTGAATTCGTCGATTAAAAACCTCCAAACATTAATAAAGGAAGATTACAGAGCATCTGTAAGTTTGTATTGGAACAATAAAATTCGGGCTGTAAACACCAGCAACCCGAATATGTTCCCGGAAATAAATAAAATATTTCGGAGAAATAATCAGAACGACCTTCCATGTCTTAAAATCAGCCGAACGACGAACAACGAACAAATACTGGTATCAGCGTGCATAGATCCAAACGAGGCTGTTGATGATGACAACTTCTTTGTGATTGAGGATCCGTAGGAACAGGTAGAGGCTATAGGAGCGACTTTCCAAGAAGTGTACAAGGAGAATGTTATCATTGGCCCCAACCACTATCTGGAGAATCGAGTTTTTGTGCACAATTTCTGCCTTCGAAATGAAATTGCGAATTGGCTATTCGAGAGCTGAGGTTTCACCCAGTTCAGTGAAGATAATATGGCAAATAATGTAAAAACCAACGATATGGTGTTACCCCCGTTCATTTCGAAGGAAGAGCTCCAAACGATCTTCGAATCACTTAGAAGTAAGAAATTAGTCGGTACCGATGAAATACCGAACATTGTTCTTCGACATCTCCCTCTAGAAGCGGTAAACATGCAATGAATAATGCACATCATCCAGCGCATTGGAAAACTGCGGTGGTACATCCCATCCCCAAAAAGGATAAAGACACTTCCAATCCGGCGAATCTCCGCTCAATCAGTCTTCTTCCAAACATAAGTAAGGTTTTCGATAAGGTGATCAATAGAGTCCTGACTAAGTGGGTTGAGGACAAAAATATAGTTCCGGATAATCAATTCGGTTTCAAGGCGGGGCATGATATCATTCATGCTGCGTCGAAACTGGTTTCTGATATCCAATGGAACAAAGCCAAGAACCAGTGCACTGGTGCCTGCCTGATTGACTTAGAGAAGGCCTTCGATACCGTATGGTTAAAAGGACTCTTTTTCAAGCTAGACAGGTTGGGCGTTAGTAAACCACTGTTATATATACTTTTGGTATGCTCTCCAATAGATAGTTCATCGTGAAGAATGGCGATGTGACTTCTGCTGGAACATTTAACATTAAATACGGTCTGCAACAAGGTGCGGTAAATTCGCAGATCCTATTCACCATGTACACAAGTGATCTGATAGGTTCACTTCACCATGCCATAGCGCGCGCAGACGACATAATCGCGTACAGATCAGGTCCAAAGATTGAGGTCATTAATATACTTTTCCAGCGTGACTTCCACAAAATTAAGCGATATTGCTATAACTGAAAGTTTAAAATCAACTTTTAAAAGTCGGAAACCATTCTGTTTAGGACGCCTTTATCTGGGGCCTCTGTGATACCAGAAAGAATTGGCGAAATTTCTCGATCGTGGGGCAGCACGGGCAGCCACTTGCTTGTCCAAATGTAGTCAGATACCTTGGGATCTGGCTAGATCAATTTCTGTATTTTAACAAACATATAGATGTTGCTCTGGCCAGAGCTAAAGGTGCTTTTGCCCTTACAAAGAGACTGTTTTATAACAGCCAACACGATGCGAGGGTAAAGGTAATCTGCTACATGGCCCTTATCAGGCCCATGCTTGTATTTGGATGTCCCGTGTGGTTCAACGTGAGAGCAATCTTATTGGAAAAGATTCGGGTGTTTGAGAGGGCTTGTCTTAGGACTTGTCTTCGTTTATACAGAACACCAGAGTCTCAGTACATAAAATTATATCCCAATGAGGTTTTGTACAACAGGGCGAACCTAATAAGAGTGGACAATTTCGTCATTAAGTTGACTCGAAGGCAAGTTGCAAGAGCAATGACTTCATCGAACAACCTGATCTCCGGGGCTTACTACCCCAATTATATGTATCACGAGAGAGCTCGTGGCGACTCAACTAAGACAGAGACGTCGCACATGGCAATGTGTCTCCGGTTCAGTAGGGCGGTAGGGAGTCGCGACATGAGGTATGTTGCTCGGCTGCACCAACACTTTTGGTGGCTTGTTGGAGGGGAGGATGCTTCGTCGTCGAACTCCTCCAGTGATAGTTAGCTTGATGTGAAACAAGGCGGAGAGCCTAATTTTTTTTAGCCATGGTTGGCTTACATAGTTTTAGGTAGGTTTAAGTTATATTTTAAGAAAAAAAAATATAAAAACAAAAAAAAAAATGAAAAAAACAACAAACATATATATATATACATATATGTATGTAGGAAATTTATTTTTATTTACGAGTAAAATATTGTTGTACATTGAATTATAAAAAAAAAGTATAAATTTTAAACATTGCGATGGACGAGCCACCGTGCTTGCGACTGGGAAAACGACTCAAAGAAAACTGACACCCCTTTCCATCGTCAGCTCCCTTTTATATTTGTCATCCCATCAATCCAGCCAGTTCCAAATACCCACGGCACTTAATAATTATGCCATGTCCATAATTTTAGGGCTAACATAAACAAAACCCAACCGACGCCTACCCCAACTAATATGACTACCAATCTTAGTGAGAACATTGCATTACAAAGATAACATTGCTCATATCACTATGGCTTTTATGCTTCCTAATGTAGGTCAACATAAAATCCATTCATGAATGCAACAATGTCCTCCTCGAAATTCAATGTGTAAACAAACTCCAATTGTCTGGGTCAGTAAATCGAACGCTGATGATTCATTATCCAGAGCAAACGCGCGGTCGTCGATCGTAAATTATTGATTGTGATAAACAAAGAGTACATTATATTGGTGACTAAACAAAACAAAGAAAAAGATATTAGTATATCTACATGTATATATTATGTGTATATATAGTATGTACATATATGTATATATTATGTATATATATATATGTACGTATGCATTAGATGTAAGTAGGCTAAGTAGGTTAGTTTTAAAGTAGTTTATAAATTTAATTTTAATTTTTATAGATAAAAAAGTCCAGACACTAAGTTTTTTTAATTAAAATTCATTTTCTTAGTTTTAATAAATGTAAAAATAAAAATAAAATTAGACTGTAAGATCTGTCGAAAGACATAGTTTAAGTGTTAGGTTTAACTTAGAGTGCCCCATGAGTCACATGTTTACAACTATGCAGGCTGTACCGTTCTTGGCAACAGAAAGAAAAAGCCAAGCCATGTATTGTCAAACGGTATTGAAACAGATGCAGCTGTCCATAGACAATTCCATCACTTGTTTACAGCTATGCAGACTGTACCGTTCTTAGCAACAGAAAGAAAAAGCCAAGCCATGTATTGTCAAACGGTATTAGAACAGATGCAGCTGTCCATAGACAATTTCTCTTTGTTGTTTTGTACGCTGCACGTAAGCCCAACAACAACGCTCTGTTTACAGCACGATATGTTCTTTTGTCTATAACAAGCTGCTCCGCTATTTTTCTTTTTCTTTTCATCTTTTCCTAAGAGTACTGTTAGGAATATTGTGAAGAATAGTTTTCATTTTATGTTAAAGTAGTTTTAAGTATTCACTAGATGTTTGGACTCAATTGAATAAAGAGCTCTCATCAAGAAAAATTGTTGGTGTTTAATTTTTCTGGGGACCACGACTGGCTCCCACACATATAACTGGCGCAGTCGAAAAAAAAAGTGAAAAATTATTTAATTAATTTAATAGTCTGGAAAATAAGTGATGTAAAATATTGGAACAAAAATCAGAAGTAAAATTTAAAAAAAAATAAAGTGATAAAAGCTTAATTGCATAAGGCAATGAAATTCGTTTGAACAAAAAAAATCTGAAGACCTATTCAAGTGTGTTTAGTTACAAAAACAAATCGACATTGATTAACAGAAAACAAAGCTAGTAGTGTATTCTACCTACATATTGAATTTAAAAATTGCAACTTGCTCAAAACAAAAATATATAAAGTAATAAAAAAACAGAAATTTAATTGTGAACCCGAAAAAAAAGAGAAAAAAAAAACCAATAAGAGGAAGAACCTAAGAAGAAAAAAAAAGTTCCAGGTATGGCGAATTCACTATCTGTTTTAGATGAAGTTAAAGATTTACCCGAGTTTTCTGGATTACCAGAAGAATTAGATCTTTTTATTAAACATGTAGACTTTATATACAGATTTTGTGAAAATTTAGATGAAGTTTCTAAAACACTTATAGATTGCAAAATAAGGCAAAAAATTAAAGGCAAGGCCAATGTAACGTTAATAAATAATAATAATCCAACATCTTGGACTGAAGTAAAAACTATTTTACAGGCGAATTGTTCAATCACCGAAAGTTTCGAGTCTATAGTAAACCAAATAAAAATGTTAAAGTTCGAAGGTTCTGTGGAACATTTGTTTGAAGTGTCTTTAAATTTACTTACTAAGCTAAATATAAAATCAGGTTTTACTGAAGATATTCCAAGCTGGTATACTAGCGAAGAAAATGAAAGAATGGTTCTTAAACTTTTAATTAATAAACTACCTAGTGAACCAAAGTTGATCCTTCAGGCAAGGAACCCATCAGGGTTTAGAGAAGCTAAAACTATTCTAGTAGATACTGACAACTTTCATAGGACATATTTCAATTTTAACCAAAACAATTATAGACGAACTATGGTACATAATTCTAATCAAAATGTGTCTTTGCATATTAACAACAGTAATTTCCGAAAGAATACATATAATTCTCCCAATAATAACCCGCAACAGTTTCAATATACCAATTCACGAAATATAACAAATGCTAATTATCCCAACACAACAGGAAATCGTAGTTTTAATAACTCAGGGCAGTTTACTAATAATACTTCTAACTACACTCCTAGATTAGGCTCCTCTCAAACAAATCAACGATCAATGGAAATCGATCACTTCCAAGCACAAAATTTGCCTAATTCTAACCCTAACCAAAATCTGCAAAATACACAAAATCCTAACGATTCCAGGTTTCAAAATTTTCCTTCAAGCACATTCGATCACTTCCCTGCATAGTCGTTAAAACCATTTCACGTCCTATAAAATTGTTAATAGATTCCGGTGCAAGTACTTCTTTAATTCAGAAGGGTTTAATTCACAATTCCTTTAAATCGGATCTTGAAAAACCGATAATGCTCAAATCCATTAATTCAAATGTTAGTGTTATTTCAAAAATTACAATACCTTTATTTGAAGAATTTAAAGGGCCAACTACAACATTTGAAATGCTTGAAACGGATTTGACTGGTGGCTTTGACGGTATTCTTGACTGCAATGATTTAAAGCCTTTGCGAGCAAAGATTGATCTGGAAAAGTCAGAACTGAACACAAAAGAAGCTACTTTGCCTTTAATATTTGACAATACTTCATCTCAATTAACAAAATCTGAAATTCATGAATTAAATCAGAACATAATGATATTAAATTCGAGATACCAGATATTGGTGCAATTACCGAAAGACTTAAACTAGAAAACTTAAAAAAAGTGGAAATAAAATCATTAGTAGCTACTATTAACAAATATAAACATGTGTTTTACGTTGAGGGCGATGATCTCTCTTCCGTCGTTAAATACAGCCATAAAATTCCTACTAAACATAATATCCCAATATATTCTAAAGCATATAGGTATCCTGAAGCATTGAAAAACGAGGTTAGTGAACAGATTTCGAGTATGCTCAGTTCAAGTATTATAACAGATTACACTAGTTCTTATAATGCTCCTATTTGGATTGTTCCTAAAAAGGCAGACAACACAGGACGGCAAAAATGGCGCATCGTAATGGACTATAGGAAAGTAAATGACGTAACCACAGAAGATAAGTTTCCTATTCCAATCATAGACGATATTTTTCAGTACTAGATCTAGCGAAAGGATTCCACCAGATCCCAATTTGTGAAAAGGATAAGCATAAAACCGCATTTTCAACATCAAGCGGGCATTATGAATTTACACGCATGTCATTCGGCCTAAAAAATGCACCAGCATCTTTTCAAAGGATGATGAATGAAGTCCTATGCGATTTTATTAATAAAATATGCGTGGTATATCTCGATGATATACTCATCTTTTCAACCTCTCTCCAAGAGCACATCGACTATCTAAACAAGATATTAACCAGATTAGCCGAGTACAATCTTAAGGTTCAAATTGATAAGTGTAGTTTTTTAAAGCGCGAAACAGAGTATCTGGGTCATATAATTTCAACGGATGGTATAAAGCCCAATCCTAATAAAATTGAGGCAATTAAAAATATTAAACTGCCTCGTACAACAAAACAAATTAAATCTTTTTTGGGAGTCACAGAATTTTACAGGAAATTCATAAAGGACTATTCGAAAGTAGCCCTTCCTATGACAAAGTACCTAAAAAAAGGTAAAAAAATAAACATAAATGACGGCGAGTACATTGAGTCTTTCAGGAAACTTAAAGATCTTATATGTACTTGTCCTGTTCTAGCATACCCCGATTTTACAAAAACTTTTACTTTTACAACAGATGCGAGCAACGCGGCTTTAGGGGCAGTTCTTTCTCAAAATCAGCATCCGGTAGCTTTTTCCTCTAGGACTTTAAATCGTCACGAAACAAATTATAGCACGGTAGAAAAAGAACTTCTCTGTATAGTCTGGGCGACAAAATACTTTAGACCATACTTATTTGGGCGCAAGTTCAAAGTAAAAACTGACCATCGTCCTTTGGTATGGTTAAATTCGCTCAAGGAACCCAATAGCAAGCTCCAGCGATGGAAAATCAAGCTTAACGAATTCGATTTCGATATAGTTTACATTAAAGGAAAAGAAAATATAGTTGCGGATTTCCTAAGTCGTTTAGAAGTTAATCATAACGATACCGAAGACATTAGATCTGATTTAGCTACCATTCATAGTGGAATCGAAAACCTAAATGATCACATTTATATAACGGAAATCCCTCTAAATATATACAAACATCAAATTGTATTAGAAAAAGGTAGTTCGAATTCATACACAAGTAAACTCATGTACCAAAGAAAAGGAGGTCAACTATTTCGTTATCAGAGTACTGTGAAAACTTTGTGTTAAACATCCTGAAGAGTCTTTTACCAATCAAGGGAACAATAGGAATATTCTGTAAAGATGATGGCATGTTTATCGAATTCCAAAAAAAACTATAGTTAGGTATTTTTCAAATTTACGAGACATGAAAGTACTTAGATGTGCAAAATTGCTTGAAGATATAACATGCAAAGAAAAGATATTAGAATTAATTGAAAAGGCACATCTTAATAAAAATCACAGAGGTATCGATGAAACATATTTAGAGATAAAAGATAAGTACTATTTCCCGAATCTTAGACTAGAAATTCATAAATACATCAACAATTGTATTTTTTTTTTAACATGTGCAAATATGATCGCCATCCAGTCAAACCAAAATTTATGATCTCTGAAACTCCTAATAAGCCAAATGAAATTATTCATATACGAGTAGATATTTGGTTTCCTAATAAAAATACAGTGTTCGAAACATGTATCTATCCACGCTATTACAGACAGAAATTCCATAACAATAATAGACATTTTAAAACAAAGATTTTCAACCTTAGGAAAACCCTACCAAATAGTTGCAGATAATGAATTCAATACAGCATACATTAAAAACTTTTTAAATCAAGAAAACATACTACATCACTTTACATCTCCCAACACTCATACTGGCAATTCAGTTATAGAGCGTTTTCATTCCACACTAAATGAACACAT
>OX422140.1:304580330-305047757 GCA_949129095.1 Volucella bombylans
TTGTCGCTTGAGAAGAAAGAAATATTTAAATCGATGAGATGCTTTTACCAGTTTTACTGAAGCTTGTAGAAAATACTGTGAAAGCCAGATACATGTATATGTGTTGAACAAAACCGCTATATCATGGCAGAAAATGATATTTAAGAAGTAAAAAATATTAAAAAGGCTTGTATTAACAGTTTATCTTCAAAGCCTGAGGTTTACAATAAAAATAATATAAAGAACTATTAATAACAGAGGATTTCTTCCATTGGGCAGAGACAACTTTGCTAAAACTTGACAAGAAGCTGAATTTAAATTCACTACTTCGTTTTGGCACTACCTACTTAATTTACTTTTCTTTTTTTTTATTAAAGCGCGTTCAAAGGGTTAAGGTACCCTTAAAATGTTTGGGCGCGTGCAAAGGAAAGTTAGGGAGGAAAGAAAGAAAGGTACTGATGTACATACATTCGTTTTGAATGGTTGAAGGTTGTAATGGTTAGGAAATAAAGAGCTCAGAAGGCATTCCATAAGCGAGTTGTATGGCTTAGGAAAGAATCATGATATTTCAATGTACGTCTCAAAGCGGGCTTGAAGATAAACTGATGAACCATAATAGCGGGACGTGTTAAAGGTTTGAATGAGTGGAATGCTCATTTTTACAAATTTATTTTTCTTTTGGTTTTTATACTAGTTTTTCGCGAGTCCCCAGCATATTGCAATATTTTTCTGATTTAAACTAGGTGTACGGATTTGTATTCATACGAAATATATCGAAATAGTTTGTTATTTTCATAAGAGCTATTGCACAAAAATTGATCGGTAGTTCCAAATTCTTATCGACTACAAACATTCTTCGAATGAGTACAAAGGTATCATGTAGTACATCAATAGTAAATGTTTTGCAGTTATGAGTTCATTTATTTTTTCTTGTAATAATTATATAGTGGATGATAGAATAACTGTTCTGGCATGGGTTTGCTAGTTAACCTACTCATTTATTTACTTATGTAATCACTTCCTTATGGTTGGGTGCTGTGGAAATAGGGTATGCACCGAGATTATTTCTACACATCAATTGTGGTTATTTTACCTCCAACTATCGGATACTGGTCGATGTCCATCCGGACTTGGCTTGCCAAACTTATAATCGCGAGCACTAATCAGCCGATAAAAATAGCAGAATTATCAATGGGATGGCGGATGACTTACCCAGACAGAATCGACGGTGAAATAAAATCGCGGAACAAAACAAATGCGACCTTGTTTGGGCTACTCCGGCATATTTAGAGATCAGGCCGGTGAGGACTTCCGACACTAAGTCAGGGTCTTGGAGAAGAGATGGTAACGGATGAGATCTTAATGGGCCAACAGCAGCGCTCACATCCTCGAACATCCATAGTGTGGGTGCTCGTGGCTCAAGTGGTAGTGGACTGGCTTCCAAATCGGAAGGTCCGGTATTCGAATCCCAGCCCCGCCCGAAAGACATATTTATTTTTTCAGTTAACGAAAATCAAGTATGATAAGTAGTTGACTAGAAATCAACAACAGGTCAACCTCCACTAAGAATTTAGTCTCCGCAATGTTAGATGCCACCGATGGAGCGAAATAACTACTGAGCCCAAACATCTTTCTTTCTCTCTCTATCCCATTTTCCAAAAAACTGAAAGTGGCCCATCAGATTGGGGTTGTGGTAAATGCCCAGCCATGTGGAAAAAAAATTATGTTACGAAGCAACAAGAATCCTCGGATACGGACGGATCTTCTGTTGGCAACCCCTGTAGTAAATGCCTAGCCATGGGAAAAAAAAATTATGTTACGAAGCAACAAGAATCCTCGGATACGGACGGATCTTCTGTTGGCAACCCCTGTAGACGAAACAACGACAACGAATTTCGGAACTGCACGTGGGATGTTAGGTACCTTAATAGCCCACGTGCAGCCGAATAACTAGCGGATGCCTTGGACTGCTGCAAAGCCGATATTACCCCCATGAGATTGGATGAGCCAACTATATGAGCCGGACAAAAAAAGGATGAAAAACTGCTACATCTACTAGGGCGATTACCGAAGACAAAGCCGGCGCATATTTGGATGCGGGTTCATTGTTAGAGGCAGATTTAGGCAAGTAGTCTTGAATTTTCGGCATGTATTAATGTTAAATTTACCAATATTAGCCTTATAAGCGCACAAGCCAACTTTGTATCTTACATATTTGCTAAGGAGGCCTCAAAATGTCGATTCAGGCACCAAGATTCTAAAGGGTGTTTCAACAAAAGGTCCATGAATGATTCAGCAGATAATATTGGCAGTAACTGTTTATATTTTAGACCGAAGGTGTTATAAAGCAATGCTTTTTCAAAAAATTAGGCCGGATAAACCATTACTGTCATTGGAGCGCACTACCAAGATATGATAAACAATTTTTCGTAGCTGTGCTCGAGGATGTGGATACGGATGTCGTATACTTTAAACAATCCGACCACTATCCTGATTGTTTTTGATCGTACATACTAGTACCATAAGACATATGGATTTTTTGAAGAGATGTTTTGAAGAAAAGCGAAATATTAAAGACTTTTTTAATAACTTAAAGTCAAAAATTAGCATGGGAAAGAAAAATGGAACAGGCTTAGAAATTGGATATCTGAAGACTATAACAAGATATCAACTTTATTTCAATGCAGTTACAAAGGGTGGTGTTTCTTCTAGAAACAAAGCCATCAACGAAGTTTTCTGCCATTAGTAATAACTGAGCAATTTCCGTTAACATGCGTCAGGGTATACCAAAGTAAGCCTTTCTTTAAGTCCTCGATAAGTGATGTCAGCATTGGAGATAGATCCTTACTGTGGAATGACTTTTTTCTTAGAATATACCCAGGAATCATTTTCCAAATTATCGTTGATGAATTAGGGGACACCCTGTGTAATAGTAGATTACAAATATTGTATGTTTGTGAAGAAAAATCTCATCTCTTAATTGAGTTCGTCTATTGTAAAGTTAGGTTAGGTTGGGTTAAACAGGGGTATGATGGATATGCCATCACACAGACACCAGACACCAAAACGGGCCCATCGCGAACCCTGTGGAACCAGTAGAATTTATGTTCAAATGGCAAAAACCTAAACAATCGCCCTGGTGAAACACACAATTTCCCTGCAAAAGCCAAGAAGGCCTTTGAAGTTCGTGTCGTCTATTTCATCTGGGTTTTCGAAAAAGTATTTTCCTAAAAAGTTTCTTCGACTACGTGATATTAACAATATGTGTGTTATGTCCTCAACAGCTTGCAGATCACCACAGAATCTGAAAATATCCGTATCCTACAATTTGAGTCTCTTTGAGTGTTTCCGCAGGATATGGTGTCTTTTCAGGATTCATATTACTATCCTAACCTTATCCCTGTTTAATTTTATTAACTTCCTAGAACTTTTGAACGTAAAAAAGCCATCAAGGAGCCTTGGATACCCCATGTCGTTCAAGACTTGACCAACTTAAATTGGCAGTCTTTGTGATATTTCCTCGATAGTGCCCCTCACTATGCAAAGGGGTGGTTTGATGTTGGCAACCTCACTATTGTTGAGTAGCCCTCCTTTTTTTGCAAGGTCATCCGCTTATTCATTTCCTTTAATACCGCAGTGTCCTGACTCCCAGCACAGTCTTATCCTGTTCTGACTGCATAATGCCTTGAGCACCGTACGAAAGCCCCTGACTGTATCAGAATTGACCTTGATTGATTCCATTGCCTTGAGTTCGATAGCGATATTTCTTTCGGATACTAATCTCGTCTGCATTAGCTCCGCCGCCTTGAGGACAGCCAGAACCTCTTATTGGAAGACATTGCGTGCGTCCGGTAGTCTTCTAGACACTTTTAGTTCTGGGGCTTCTAAGAAGATACCCGATACATAACCTGGCCTGATGGTGAAATAGCTTTGCTCAAATTAAGTTTTTTTTTGTATATCCTATCAGGCATATCAATATACATATGTATGTATGTTTTAGCTTACATCCGTGATTTTTGGCAAGAATCAGTTCCAAATATGGATGATGTACAATATATATGTACAACCGTGTAACAATCGATATTTAGATAGATCCATGCATATAAATAATTTATAACTGATTCTATTAATCTAACTGAAAGCAAAACCGAAAATGAGTAAATTGTATTAGGTACCTACATAGTTCAATAGCTTTGAATTCAATTAAATTTATTCTACGTACAATTTCTTGACAAACAGTATGTACGAATACAAGGCATACATACACATTTTCTCGTTCCTTACTGTAACAACAAGTATTATATATTTTGTTTATTATGACTGACCTAGAACTTAAGAAATTCTCCCACAACAAAAGCATTGTACACCGCGAGAGCTGCTCATACAATACGTGTTAGCGTGTATATTGAGCAACAACTCGAATTCACATATTTTCACTCGCACATAACACCGCTTCACTCAATCAATTCCATATCTACTCCGGACAATCTCTCAACCCAAGGAAAACAAGGGCGGCAAAAAAAAGCTTTTCCACTAATCGTATTGTAGTACTCATAACATATATTGATAAAACGATTCCAATTCGATCTGTGAGCCGTCATTGTGGTCGACGATGAGTATTTTCATATCAATATCGAACCGGCCGCGAATAAAGTTAATTTAGCGTGCGACCTGTCGAGCTGCAGTCTCTAGCTACTATCTGTAACCACAAATCGTCACCATCGACATCAGTTCTAAATCTACCCTTGTGCGAGACAGGCGCAGTATTTAATCGTTAATATCCGTGCTGCAGCTAGGTACATCTACAGTTTGATATTGAATCCTTGTGTATTGGAAAATTTAAAGTGCATACCTCAAAACTTGGTATCTCCCCGTAGGTACGTACAGGTACTCTTATAGTTTTCGACCATAAACATTTTCGGGAATCCTGCTGACTTAGTGAAATTAAACCCCATCAGTGATTATGGCCGCATTCGACATTTCATTTGCGGATCAATTGAAAATAGCCTTCAGGTAAGTGGTGGGAAATGTGCAATAAATAGAATGGACCTCTATGAATAGATAAGTAGACACGTTTGGGTTAATTACCGGTCAGGGATAATAGACGTTTTCTACCCATGGCTGTGTTTTATGGAAGTTTATTATTAGCCGTATACGAGTGCAGTGGCCTAAACAAGACAGCAGTTGTGAATTCTATTCCGCGCTATTCAATTTATGCTACAATACATGTTTATGAATCTGAAGGATTGGGTCTTACTTTTTGTTTACTGAACACTGCATTTCAAGTGTTTGTTTGTTTATTTAAGTGCGTGTTCTTTTTTCTCTCTGTTGTTAAATCGAAACATAAATAGATGCAGGCCAACGATTTAATTGCCAACTGAGGATGTAATGCGCAGAAGCATTTTTTTGTTTTGTTATTTTTGGGAGATTAACCGACACTATATTTTATCTTGTGCAAAGTGCTTTTTAGAAATCTATACACAATTTTTGAAAAGAGCATGGCGCCTTAGTAAGACAATTTGAACAACTGTTGTGATACTGTTTTTTTTAAACGGTTTGCTTTAACATACTGTGTAAGATTTTAAACGGTTATCGAAGGAGCAAAATTTGGCAGATTTTTAAATTTTTTATGAAATTTATAGAGCGAAAAATAGTTTGATTAGAATTCCAATTATTTGAGTTACTAGTATATTTCTGTGCCTGGAGTGCAAAGTGTGTTAAGTCAGAAAAAGGTAATTTTTCAGGAAACACTGTTGAATGTTTGATATGAGCCAAATCTTTCACACTAGAAAGTTTGACCCGTATTTTCGCTTTGATCTATCTGAATTCTAGTAGGGTTGAAATAAGACTAAACAATAGTTGCACAAGCAAAGTTTTAGCTTTTTTCATCTCATGTAAGAAAAATCACTGTTTAGCCAAATTTATGACTTGGGGAGAGTACGATAACTTTGGCGCCAAGAATTGATAACGGTATTTTATAGAGGGGTTAAAAACTAGCATTTTTTACTATGGCAGGGAGGGGTCTATCTCGCCCCGTTTAGGAGTTAGGGGCAATTTTAGAAAAAAAATGACTTAAAATGGAAAAGAAATTATTAAAAAAAAACAACGGCAACACTTACAATAAAGTACTATACAAGATTTGAAAGCCTAAAATTTTCTCTTTAATATAAAATTTACATCAAATTATTCGTGTGAATAGTTTTTGAATAATTCGCATTCAAACTTAAATTTTTGGTAAAAAATGAAAAAACATTTTTTTTAAATCAATATTATTCAAAATTGTGAGATGATGTGCCCAATTGGTTTTTTGTATTAATGCGCATATCAATTCTGAATCGAACACAAAAGACCGCATGGCTTTATATCTTCTAGTTTTTGAGAAAATTGAAAATTACTAAAACTATTTTTTATAAGACGTTTTTTTTTGGTATTTATGGTGATCTCACTTTGAGGATTAATATTGATGATAGGGTCATCTCTGTAAATAAAGTACAGCAAATCATTTAGCGTGACCCAGAATGCACCACGTGGAGGTAGATTTGCATTGCATTCCGCATCCCAGTCAGTCAGTTTGTGAGTAAGTTAGGTATTAGTTAAGAGTAGTCAATTAAATGTTCAATGTACGAGAACATATTAAAAAGGTATGTAAGTTTCGTCAATGAAGTCATCGTCCGTACTGGTGTCAATGTCCAGTTCGTTGAGTTCGTCGATGATGGTGAAGAGCCGAGGTTGTTTTGGTGGTAAAATACCTTCTAAGTGCTCATTGTGAATGATCGGAGGGTCGAAGTCCTTCAGTCGCAAACCCACACTTTCTTTACCTTTGACAAAACCTGGGTACACTTTCTTTACGTCAATTAAAAATTTCTTGATTTGGGAGCCCATGTCGTCCTTATAATTTTTTTCAAGGCAGTATTTCCGGTAAAAGAAAAGTGCCATATATTGGTGAAGGTGCTGCGTTGTATTGCGGCATAAAATTGATTTTTTCAGAAGCTTGTTCTGATTCTCAAGACCATGTGTAGTATTGGTTGCATCGGTCTTGTTAACATATTCGCCTTTGCTGTGGTTTGTAATTTCATGAGTCGTAGAAGTAGGGAACATTTTCTCAATACCTATGTATTGGCGTGTGCTGTCGGTACAAATACGAGTGGGTTAACGTATTTGTGTATATAAGACCACAAGTCTTCTTTACTTTTGGAGTTCACTTTAAAGAAGCGTCCGACCTTATCTCCCAACACTACGATTTTCATTTGTTCGGTTTCGGTTACACGGCCTCTGTGGTATTTCCTTTTTGTAAGAAAGGTCTCGTCGATTTGTACAGTTTTTCCTTCGCCGCCAATGTTAACATGGACGTGAGATGCTATTATTTCGGCTATTTCACGACAATAGTTATACATAGTAATCTATTATAGTATTGTAGATTTACTAAGTTCACTTTTGTTGTCGTGATGGCGCCAAGCGATTATATGCTAATTTTAAAATAATAACATACATGTAATAATATTTTTAAAAAAACCTTAGGTTGTAGCTTAAGGTTTAATTAATTTACCTGAAAAACCGTGTTCACAGGCATTTTGATAACAAAAGCGATAATTATTGCAAGCACCTCGCGAATCGCTAGCCGACATTGAGGTCCATGGAAAAATGTACCGATAGATGGGTTGATTGTATTTCTACAATTTTTGTCACCTTTTTTTTAGAGCTTTTCTTTGAGCATCGCCACATCTAACCGAACTATACATTTCTACACTTTTCTACGTTCATAGGTAAGATGCAACACAGTGGGGGAATGGAAGTTTTAGTGGGAATTAAACCAGATTCTTCAAAAAATGCAATGCTTCTTTCGTTGGTCGACACCAAATCTCCGAACGAACAACCACTGAGAAATTATTTAGTTTAGAATGGATTAGAGGATGCTTAGCCGTCATTATTCACAAAAAATATCACTTGATTCGCACTACGGTTGAACACAGAGTGATCTTTGTGAATATCAATAACTGCACACCTTATCACAAAAAGAAATAATAATAGTATAAAAGCCAAACGTTTGTTCGGTTATATTTTTGCATCATTATCAAGTGCATTACATATTATATACATACAAACATAGATATTTCGCAAAGTAAATAATTTACTGCAACATTGGAGCATGTGAATTTTCTATAATGCGAATTAGTGAAACTTTGTTATTAATGGGAACTTTGTACTTTTGTGATGAATACTGTGGATGAAGAGGATTGAAGACATAGGCGCCTGCCTGACGAAAAGCACATACCTCGAGCGGAGCAACGAAGTCTCTTGAGCGGGACCTGACGCCTGCAGAAAGAGAGTTGAAATCCCTTAATCCCGCGAAGCGGGTCACCCGTGTACTCTTAATTAAGAAAACAATTGATATTGGCGTCTGCGAGATGTTTAAATAATACTCATTAACTTATTCAAAGGAAGACTACGTACATAAATGTCAAAAAACAAAACTAAAGTAGTAAATTCAATTTCAATTTGCTCAAAAACTAGAGGACATAAAGCCATGCGGTTTTTTGTGTTCGATTCAGAATTAATACGCGCATACAAAAAACCAATTTGGCACATTACTTCACAATTTGGAGTAATATTGTTAATTTTTTTTTTAATTTTTTACGAAGAATTTGAGTTTGAATGTGAATTATTCAAAAACTATTCACACGAATAATTTGATGTAAATTTTATATTAAAGAACAAGTTTCGGGCTTTCATATTCATATATATTTCATATTCATATAGTACTTTATTGTAAGTGTCACCGTTGTTTTTTAATAAATTTGTTCCTATCTTAAGTCACTTGTTTTTAAATTGCCCATAACTTCTAAACGGGACGAGATGGACCCCCTCTCCTATAGTAAAAAATGCTAGTTTTTAACTCCTCTACAAAATACCGTTATCAATTCTTGGCGCCAAAGTTATCGTACTCGTGCCTATGACTTAACACATTTTGCACACCAGACACAGATTTGGCAAAGTCCAATTTTGTGAATATCGCCGGCGTGTGCGAGTAATTGAACAAACTTTTGAAAGATTAAAAGTTGTTTATTGTTGGAGTCTGAATTTTTCCTTGAACAATGTTAAAGAAATCGCATGACACCTTACCTGTATTCTTTTTAATATTAAACGTTTCGATTAGGTCTTTACAAAACTTAATTGATTAGCGTGTATTCTATATAAATATCCACTCTGCACACTCAGGCCAGGGATACCAAAAATAAGTATCATACATAGCCTTAAAATTCATAAAAAACTAGTGTCTTCGATCCCAAATTTGGGAACTTTCCCAAGATTTGCCGTAATGAGAAAATTTAATCCTGTCCTAAATTCGCAATGATATGGACCAATCAGATTGCAGTTGAGGCTTAAAGCACACAGTAAATAGAATCTTATTGAGAAGAGTTTTATCTTCACGAATTTCCTGTGGCACGCGACCATTTGACAGTTGCTGTATCGCTCTCCTTGGCAGGTGTTTTCATATAAATGAATGTATACGGTCGTCTTAATGTCTGCGCGTTATTTAATTTAAATCATGCAGTTAGGTTATGATTTTTTAATAATCTTCGAATAAATTATTTTTGAATAATTTATACAGAATAATAAATATTGTTGTATTTTAATAATACATACACACATATTCGATATTAAGAGGATAATTATATTGGAGAGAAGCTTAAGGATAGATCACAACTGTGAGATGCCTGGGTTTTTTTTTTTGTAATATTTCACGAAATTTAATTATTCAGCGTGCAGACAAATTCGTCAAAATATTCCATAGACATTCCGAAATAATCAAAAATAATAATCTGGAAATTTCTTCAACTTAGGATGTTCTGTGAAATGCCTATCGCTGTTAAGCAGGTTCCGCTACAATAAAATCTTTTACTTTTCAGTTTCTTTGCAACACAGAATAACAAAAAATATTTTGAAAGCTTACTTACTTATTTAAGGTGACGTTATAGTCCATGGTGGACCTGGACCCCAACCCAAAAACCTCTCCAGGAAGCTCAATCTTTAGCTAGCTATCTCCAGTTCCACATGCTAAGTCTATTGCAGCCCTCTTACACTTGCGTGTGCCACCTGAGTCGCGTCCTTCTTCTATTGCGCTATCCGTCGGGACGGATTCGAAGGTTTTCCAAACCGGAGCTCTAAATAACTCAGCCTCTTCAGTCGTTGACCTTTAATCTGCCGGATAAGTCGATGTCGTAGTACAGCCCGTACAGTTTTTCGTTGTATCTCCTCCTTCACACACCGTCTATGTAGATGAAGAATTTTCATCTCAAAGCAGCCAAGAGCACACTCATCCATTTTTAATAAAGTTCTTGCTTCTGCGCCATAGAGCGTGACTGGAATTATTAAGGTTTGTTTTTCAAGAGAGGGCTTTGCTAGTCAACAGCCTTCTTAGCCTTGGTCTTGCCTCATTGACCGTTAAACCTATTTACGTTGCTTCAGTTTCAATACTCGCGAAAGCACCACTGACATAACTTGGCTTTCTTCCGGCTATGTCAATATGATAAGGGTATGCGACGGACTTTTGGAACATTGTGGTTCTTGTGTTGGGGCGAGTTTTGGGGAGTTTTGCACTATTCTTCTAAAAATAATATTAAGGAGGAATCGCATGACAGTGGATCGGCTTATCTAAATAATCTTTTGACATCAAAGGTCTCGGTAAGATCTTTACCGAACTTGATGGAGCAGCGTATTTTCTCCATCCTGCATAAATGGACGGGTTTGGCATGGGTGCCAAAACTAGGTATTGGTCTGTCGCCTTAAATTTGATGAATAGGTGGTGTGTCTCGATTTGGGGTTCATGGGTTTTTCCAAGGTCTGCCGTAGTGTTAATATTTGCTCGATAGTGGACTTTCCTGGCCCAAAGCCACATTGATATAGATCAATCAGATTGCTAAGGAACGGCTACATTCAATACATCAGATAGGATCTTGTAGACTATGTTATGAGGACGGATGCCTCTGTAGGCAGGGCGAATTGCCAATATTGACACTGGTCTTCGATACTTGATGCTTCCGGAATAGAACCTCTTAAGAGATTGAGGGAGACCCGATCGGAAAAGGTGATGGCCATCTCCTGCGATTGTAACCGCCCTACGTGAACCACATGCTAGCTACGACAATGTTTCGCCCTACCGTAAAATCGACTAGAATGAATCCGTTAGCGGAGGTGGTACCATGAAGACTAGACTTTATGACAGTACTGCGAAAAATGCCCTTTCTCCCTAGCCTTGCTTTGAAATCGCCTGTGACAATGAAGAACCCACTTCAAAAAAACAAAACATTATCGACAAGAATAATGAACATATTCAATGTATGAGATTAACAAATTTTTATGAGGACTCATGGAATTATTAACGCCCGAACATTTTGATGTTCTTGCGTCTTTGGCCTACGATGTTTTTCGTCGGGTTTTGTTTTAGCCCAAGAAAGAAACACAGTACATTTTTTAAAACCGATTTTCAATGCTTGGTTTTCGTGGCAATCGCATTAGTAAAGGCTCTAAGTCTGACTTCAAATTTCCTCACATTTGAACAGCGCAACTTGTAGGGAGGTGCAAGTTTGCGGACCTTAATACCATTCTACACTCTTCTTTTGATCATCAGTGAGGCCGAGGCCGGTTGCAGTTGGTTTTTCTCTAGTTTTCTCACAACTATACCATATGTCAGTAGAAGCTTACAATCGTTTATTCGACATTTGGCATTACTCTACCATAGGTGGGCGCCTATCTTTGTTTTGTGTTCTCTGACGCATTACGGTCTTGATTATTAAACAAAGCAGCAACAATAATCCGCGTTTCGTATTAGGATACCTATTTTATATCCTTAAGTCATCGCTAATTCTTGTTCCATACCATGATACCCCCACCTGGTTGCTTAAACGCTGGTATGCGTTATTATTTGTTAATTTTGGAATGAGTGCTAGATATGATATGATATATATAAAAATTTTCAACTCTAGCTAGCAGGCTGAAATTATTTATTGTTTTCCTATGATGTTCACTTAAATGCGTTAAATCTGGATCGGCTAATGTCAGTATGGAAGGACTAGTAAGTGCTTTTTCCAATTACTGAAACGTCTGCTATAGTTTATTTACTTACTTAGGTGGCGCTACAGTTCGTTGCGTACCAGGCCAAATCCCTACGAGATAAGTTTCAAATCTCATCTCGATTTTGCTTTCAGGATAGATCTGATAAATATTGTGCGTTGCAGGTTTTATGCAAAATAAATGACAATGACAAATTTGTATTCAAATGGTTCCATATCTTAATTGCTGTGCAAGTAACTAATTCCCAATAATGTGTATATATGAACTACTCGTATATATTGTAACAACAACTAAGTATTACTTGACAAAAATCGCCGGCATGATGAAATATTTGCACTGTAGAAAGAAAATGCTAGAAACATTATCTATGATAAGCAAACCAACATTAGATAAAGATGGTTAAAGCTTATGCTTAATTAATTATATCAATTAACTTTGCCAATATTATAAGTCAACTAAATAGGCTGTATTACTTTTGGGAATGAGTATTACATATGAACCATCGGCTTCTGAGTAGCAACAAGTTTGTTCGAAAATGGCAGTTATAATTTAAGTGGCAATATGCAGTAAAAATATCCCTATATCTAAGATGTACTTGTAATATTTTTTATTCTAATTTATTTTCAAGCTAAACAATAATACATACTTATATAAACTGGTTTTGTACACACGCGACAAGCATCACAAGAAAGAATCATCAACAAATTTCACCACAGCTACATCGTCTGCGTATATCTGAACGTAGATACGTATAAAAATTGTTTAGAACATTTTTATTTTTTTAATAAATCAAATTAGTGCAAAAAACATAGTCTTCACGTAAAAAACTCGAGAAAAACATCGGTTTATTTTAAGCTTGATATTGATTTGTATATTTATGAGCCTGATTGATTGATTTTGGCTGTCCGTTATTGCACTATAAATAGCTGTTACGTCTGAGGTTTGTAAAGTGATATTAAAAATAAAAAGCACACAATAATCAACAGTTTTTTCGATGTCTTTTTCTGGAGTTGTTCCAAAATTTAATGTAGTTGGATTCTACACATATTGACTAGTTTATCTCTGAAGTCGAATTTCGATATTTTGCTAGACTAAAAAGTTATTTATTTGAAATCTTAGGATCCTGTGGAATATTCGCAAAATATACCCAACATTTTTTGAGCAAAGTTAGCATAAATACTTCGTTCACACGTTTTACTTCTTTGAGTAAAGGTTCACCAACTAAATATGCGTTTTAGGTGAGATTAAAATGTTTTATTTTTTACAGTGAACATTTTTGAAATGGCGTAGGTCCTCACCAGCCCCATAGCTAATAGGATAATAGTTTTTTTTTTATACTAATGAACCATATTAATATATGCAAAGTGCTTCAAATAAATACCCCCAATTAGTTTTTACCACAGTCTTATGATTTATAAATCTTTTATTACATTCAAATGTACGAGTATACACTAAATGACTTATTACTCTACTCAGACAAAGTATGTAAAAATCATACGTGATTTTCATATTTCATCTTCGCATTTACATATCTCTTTGAAGTTTAGATATACATACAAAGATTATACTATTCGTGCAAGCGTCAAAAGTAGGGTATATGACACTGACCTTTAATTCTAATCTTTTGTTAAAGGCTTACTTTAACCAAGTCGGAATTTGTGTAGGCGTATAATAGTGCTGACAGTAAATAGTGTTAAATTGGTCATTTAGTGCTCCATTAATCTAACAACGTCATGCAACATCTGGTGGCTTACTGAATACAAATGCTACAAATTCTTCAAACTTTTGATTTGAATTAGATGCTGTAATTCGTTTTATTATATATTTAATTTTAAATAGAGAAATTGTAGAAGTAAGTAAAATTATAACTAGGCCTTAAAATATTCTAAAATATCATTAAGTATTTGCTTTTAGATGCAAAAACGAAAATTGACAAACATTACAAAATATTTTATCTATTTTCGCATTCAAATTATTATCAAATTGCATATGATCGCATGCTTACGCGTTCTGACATTTTTATACATAGGAATAGTATATGTAAATATTTGTATCTATTAATATATATCTACGAAGTTTTTTGATGAAATACCAGAAAAATTAAAAAAAAAATTAGAAATAAATAGTATATGGTATTACTTTTTCGGGTATTTTAAAGCGAATTAAAAAAAAGATATATGCTAGCTGTGGGGATAGTCAGTTACGGGGCATCAAACATATGAATGTATGTAACTTTTGAATGTATGTAACC
Organism: Volucella bombylans; assembly: GCA_949129095.1. Lineage (NCBI taxonomy): Eukaryota > Metazoa > Arthropoda > Insecta > Diptera > Syrphidae > Volucella > Volucella bombylans. The sequence continues at coordinate 304,594,633 of OX422140.1, forward strand.
CTTTGATTTTACGCTTTCTGTTTTTTTAACCATCGCAATATTTGAAGCGTGGAATTACATTTATTATATTCTCTAAGCATTTAACAGAGTTAGGTAATTAAAAAAAGAGTTTATTAATTAATTTATTATTATTGCAAATTAATCGGCTTGTTTATTTTTGAATTATCAAAAAAGTGCATAAAAACTTCAATATAAAAATGTCATATCCAAACATGCCTGTAATTGGGACCTGCACAAATCCGCTTTAACGTACTTCAAAGAATTGAGAAATCCAAGAGAGAGAACCTGGTAAAACTGCTAGAAATCTCTCATCTCCAAAAAGTTCTCTCAGCTAGTCGAGAACAAACTCTAAAAATTCTACTTGAGGCTAGTTTCACAGAATCGATTCTTTTATACAATAATCACTATATACTCGTATATCAATTCGGAAGCCACAAGCTTTTCCTTTAATAACCGAACTAATACCCCGTCTGGAAATACCTATGTTCAGTATAAGCAAAGTTGTATGGGCCATAAACTCATTTAAACAATCCGAGTCATCTGGAACAGACAGAATCTTACCACCAATGATTCAAAACGATCTAGTCCATATTCTTCCCACTCTAGGCCTAGTTTGAGCTGGGATACAAACCATAAGCCTGAAGGGAGGTCAATATAATCTTTATACTTAAACCAGACAAACCTAGTAAACTACTTAAATCTTATCGACCCATAAGCCTCTTATTATATTTTTCTGAATGCCAGACTAATCCATTTACACATCATAGGCCTTCTTAACAGAGATTCACCTCTGCGCCCTAACTTATATGCATACAGCAAAGAAATATACACGGAAGGCGTTCTGCTGAATCTGGTAACACAGACCAAAAAGGCCCACCGGGCTATTGCACGAGGAGATTCCACTATGTACCTCTCTAGATAATGAAGGTGCCTTCGATAATACTGGATATGACTTCATTATGGAAGCCAGGACTAAAAAGCGTTGGATTACCGTTGGGTTTAAAGCATTTTTGAAAACCGGAAAATCTTCACCTCATCTGTGTCTTGACCAGATCTCACTTAATATCTAGTAATGGGTCTCGATCAGCGTTACCACTTGTACTACATATGTAGTATTGTACTACATATTTGCTTCATTTTTGTACGCCGTACTACAAACTACATCGTTACCCTAAAGTACTACATTTCTTACCATTTTACTTTTTTACGAAAAACTTTTCTTGTTTAATGAGTGTGCTGTAAAAGATACAGTGGCGAGCAAAAATGAATACATGTTGCAAGTGAATGAAATAAATTTTTATGTTTTGTATCATTTTAGCTTTATAAACTATATTTAGTCTTAATCCTAAAATGTTGATTTACTTTTAAGCCAATAAAAAAAATATAAATATCCTTCAAAGATAACTGTAAAAAACGAAAATGTGAAAGAAACCATCATTTACTCAATTTTGCACGTTTCTTAAGTTATTTTTATTTACCTTTTTCTGGTACTATTTAATACTTCGTGCATAGTCCTTTGTTTTTAATTACTCGTACATTTCTTATTCTTTTTGGCATGCTTTCCACCAGTGCTTCAATATTTCCGTGCGGAATATTTGCCCACTGTTCTTGTATTCGCTCCCATAGATTGCCGTTCGTCTTTGGGTGGCTATCGTAGGCCGCAAGCCGTTTTTTTTAGAATCGCCCAGAGATTTTCAATCGGATTTAAATCCGGACTCTGTGTTGGCCACTTAATTGTGTGAAATGGCTGCTCTCAGGTCTCCGTCTTGCTGGAATATAATTTCCTCGACAGGATAAGCTGCTTCCTCCACGAATTCTGGTAAATTTTGTTGCAGAATATCATGGTATTGTTCCTTTTTCATTATCCGTTCGATTTTTACCAGCGGACCGACATTCCACCAGGTGAAACATCCCCACACTATTAAGCTTCCAACTCCATGCATCATGGTTTCTTCACCTGGTACTTTTGGAGACTTTCATTTGGTCGATGCCAATAATACTCCTTGCCATCTGACTGGAATCTATTGATTTTTATCTCATCGGACCAAATACTATACCTCATTTCCAATCAACAATGCTCCAATTCGTATGTTCTTTGCAGAACTTAAAGCTTAACAGCTGCCTCTAAACCAATTTTATGTAAGGCTCTTCTAGCTGTCCACTCGCTGACTTTTTTGTTTAAGACTTTGGTGTCTTCCACTCTCTTTACCTCATCAAACGCTCCATTAAGCGCGCATCAGCGTCAGTCAAAAGCCTTGGTCGTCCTGGATTGACATTACTGGACTGCACATTTCTTCTTTTTTCAATCAAAAGTGCTTGGCTTACCTGTATTCTTTTGGTTATTTGTCGTGAAAAAAGTCCTTCCTCAAGTAGAATTATTATGCTGTTTTCTGTATTTGCTGAAATTTTCCTCATTTTCACTTTTTTCTCTACAAAAAACATTTTTTTATGCTAAAAATATATAAAACTAAGCTTACAAATATTCACCTTCAATCCAGATCTAATACAAGACTAAGAATAAAACAATTAAAACAAAAAAAACAAAGCTTCATCAAGATTAACGGGGCTTTGAAAAGAACTGGGAGAAACGTGCAAAATTGGGTAAATGATGGTTTCTTTCACATTTTCGTTTTTATAGTTATCTCTGAAGGATATTTTTATTTTTTTTATTGGCTTAAAAGTAAATCAACATTTTAGGATTAAGACTAAATATAGTTTATAATGCTAAAATGAAACAAAACATAAAAATTTTGCATTTTATTTCATTCACTTGCAACATGTATTCATTTTTGCTCGCCACTGTGGATGTATTGGATTTCACCAGCTTAAGGAAAGCAATTCCGAAGGAATTTTTCAGTCAATCCTGCGTGAATGTAAAGACAATAATATTGACATTTTAAATGCAATTGGTTTTTGTTCTGATAATACCTCAGTAATGCGGTGATGTCTTAACGGAGTAAGTGAAAAACTGTCCAATGTCTGCCCAAATCTGTTTTCAATAAGATGCAGTAGCCACAACCTACATTTACGAGTATGTTCATCGGCTGCATGCAAACTCTTGCCAGTAAGTACACTAAGTTCTATTAAAGCTACATATGCCCACTTTTCTCATAGACCTAAGCGACAAAATCAATTTAAAGAGTTTCAGGAAAATTTCAACTGCAAAGAACATCAAATTCTCAGATTTGTAAATTGGAGTCCTCTTTTCCATTATTTTACACTTACTTCTTTTGAAGATGGACATGTGGGTAATAGTAAGATAGTTTATGATTTTTTTAAGGAGCAAGAAAATAAACTTTATTTATTTTTCTTATCCTACTTATCAAAAAAAAATTAATGATCTGAATAAACAATTTCAGAGTGAAACAGTACAAATTCATTTAATCCACAAGGAAATATGTAAATTACTAAATGATATTTATACAAATTTTATCAAAGCAGATTGCTTATCTCTTTCAGTGGATTTTAAAAATGAATCCTATTATTTACCAACTTCGTCATGCTATTTTATATTTCAATTTGAATTGCACATTCAAAATTCTGAAATGAATATTAATAGTATAAATAATGTGTATATAGAACTATGTATGTATGTAACCAACTTAATCAAGGATTTGACCTTAATAATACTAAAATGCAATTACTAAAGTACTTAGATCCTTGGAAGATATCTTCAGGCAGCGAGCCAACCATTTCAAATTTGTTTAAGAAGTTTCCCTGTAAGAATGCAAATTTGGAAATTTTAAATGAGCAGTGGCGCTCGCTGATTGGAGCTTTCGATCTTATTTTAAAATGTTGACCTCAAAATAGCGACATTATAGCTCTGTTCAGTGAGGAAAAACCAGAACAGAGCAGCACAGATTTGTGAAAAACGTCAAATTAAATGAGAACAGAAAAGTACAGCACAGCTGATTTTGACATTTTTCACAATTGTGTTCTACTTCGGAAGTAGGTGCAAGATTTTCTGTTCCGAACAGATTGGAACAGCCTCACCGAACACAGAGTAGAACAGATTCGGACAGAAATTTTTCTCACTGAACAGGAAAGCTTGTTAATTGAAATTTAAATAAAAAAAAACCAATGGTACCTACTACATTTTGTTTGAAAATGCTACATTTTGTTGGCTAAGGTACTACATTTGCTCTAGATTTTAGTGGCAACGCTGGTCTCGATAAACAATTTGATTGTAACTCAGATATTAAAATAGAATTACCAAGGCTACGGTAAAACCTGGGGAATAAAAAAAGGCCACTTATTGGATATATACAATGATGATATGACGCATCATCATCTACTCATCAGTAGAATAGAGGAAAACAAAAACAAATATAAATTTGCCATATGAAGACTGGCAAAGACTAGTATGACTGGGCATCGCCGATGTAATACCATAGAATCCTTCATTGGTTTAACGCTACTCCATCTATGCATAAAAAAGGTGGTAATTTAATTCGTACCACGGCCAGGCTACTGCAAACAGGAGTAGCTCAGATCAGAGCGATCAAATGAATTTTCTCTCCGAAATCCCCGAGCTTGATATGATCTGCTGTAACCGCCGCCTACCTAAGACTTTGTGCTTTCGCAAAAGGTTCAATATAGTAATCCTAAGCCCAGAAGCATAAAACTACAAAACCCAACCTCAAACCAAAGGTATTAAGTGGTATACGGATGAAACAAAGATGGACACCGGGGTGGGGGCTGGAATGTTTGGTCCAAACACCAAAGGGAAAAATCAACCAGCATATTTCAATTTCAAATCAGTCTTGATTCAATGCACTATATCTCCACCATAGGTACAAAGTAAAACTTTTTGGGTGCCTGGTCATAAAAGTATTATCGGAAATGAAATAGCCAACGAACTGGCTGGAAACGATTTGGCTGATTCTTTCGTCGACTCTGAGCTGTTCTGTAATATTCCGATTTCAACAGTTAAATGAACAATAAAGAGTAAGGAGGGCAAAATGTTTATATCCCATTGCTAAAACATTTCAGGGCTTAGCCAGGGAAAAAGAGCCATCAAACTCTTCCACAACAAATCTAAAGTATCCCTACAACTCTAAAGGGATTATTTGAGAACCCTGGTTAGATTTCTAACCGGGCACTTCATCCATTGAAATCTCAAAATATCACGATACCCAAAATAGGTCTTATTCAGTAAACTGAATGTCATCTTTATATGGAAGACGACAAAACTACGAACACATTTTATGCGAATGCATAGCTTTAAGTACCTTAAGCAGATGATACTTCTTTAGACAAGTTCTAACCCCTGGGTAAATTCTCAATAACTCCAATAGAGAGTTTCTCAATTTCATCAAAAGGGTTGAGTCAAACTTTTCTATGTTTTCCGAACGGATTTTGGATTTTTGTATAAATAAATAAATAAATATAAAATGTTGATACCTAAATCTTTCTTAATTGCTTGGTAAATAGATTAAATCTTTAAAACTTCTAGCTAGTCTATTCTATGTTTCTGGCGAATATGTTAATTATTTACATATGCCTGAGTTTCAGTTTATTGGAGAATTCTGGAAATTTCTATGCTGCTGCATGTAAAAAATATGTGTATATTCAATTTTATTTGAAGTTTAAATATACCACTCAGTTGTTCTTTGATTTAAAATATAGAGAGCCGAAAAGAACTTCTGATGAAGAGCATTTAACAGAAAATATCAGTAGATACATAAGAGTATGTGTTAAATCTTGAGGTTATATTCTCATACCTTAATTGTTATTTCTAGTAGAAATGGCGGAAATAACTTCACAGGAAAAATTTGATACTCCTGTATTTCTACATAGCTCTTTTCTTCGTCACTTTGTTCCTAATTACTTACTAATTATTGATATTTAATTTCAAATTGTAATTTACCTAATTAATAGAATTTTTTGATTAATTATTGCCTTTCATTAGTACACGAGCAGAACAGAAAATTTGTGAATTCTTTTAAACTCGAAAAGATATAACATATATTGTAACATCAGCATTAAAACATGTTGTCGATTGCTAATGGTACATTATGCCACGCAGCAGCAATCACTTTTCCTTTTACTACTTTCTATTATTACAAAGGGTGCTTCGGTAAGACCTGGCACTACCATAACGAGGAAGCAAAATTATATAACATATTAAGACTATTGTCATATCTGCGACTTTTGAGCTAAAAAGAACTTCTTCTTCTTCTTCTTGTTCCCCTTTGAAGTTTATAAATAGTGTACTGAAATAATGAGTTCGCAACCGCTTTATTACCTTAATTGTATGAAAGTATTGGCAGAGAGTAAACAACTGGCGATTACTGAAAATATGTTTATACAATCAAAAATCAAAGACAAGATGAAAAACGTGTTCGTGTTACTGATATTTTGCATTTTTTATAGGTGCTAGATACATTTCCCATATTAAATAGTAGTTAAATAAGCATTCCACTAGTTTCCCGGCAATATTCGAGCCTCGCATTAGATCAAGTGAAGTAGTTAGAAGAAAGATACATGCCACTTTAATACTCAAAGTGTTTTGCCTTTTGCGGTCAAATTCCTTTACATAGAGCCTACACATTGACGAAGCATATTCGAAACTTACTTACTTACTTGGAAGGCGCTACAATTCGGAGTAAACTTGGCATTAACTTAAGGCTAACTGCCACTTTTTTTGTGGGCGCCACTTAAGGCGAGATCTTCCTTTACTACGGTGTCCCTTTAGTTGGAATTGAAGACTCTTCGGGCTACGGCGTTGTTGTTCATTCGCTGAACATGTTGTAGCCATATAGGCGACCAATGTAAACTTTTCTGATCAGGTCAATTTCGCTATACAGCTCGTAGAATTAAATCTCCCTCTCCAAACTCCGTCAATGTAAACGGACCAAAAATTACTCGAAGAATTTTGCGTTCAAAATGACCAAGAATATCTTCATCCATCCTCGCTATCGTCCACGCTTCCGCATCATAAAGCAGAACTGGGATGATAAGGGTTTGATATAAAATCTCCTTAATATTTAAAGCGTTTTTACTCATTTACCGTCTTAGGCCGAAGAAACAGAATTTGTTTCTGTTCAGATGTAGCAATATCAGATTAAACAGCGGAGCAAAGGTGTATAAAGTCCCTGACTACCTGAAAATTATAGCTGTCTATTTTGACGTTCTGGCCGACTAATCAATGTTGGTGAAAACATGTAGGTATTGGGTTGTACCACATGATTTTATAGTAACAATTTAAAAGCCAATATTATATTTCCGTAAATATTTATTCAATCAAAATAGGATCCGTTGGCATCTATGACATTCTAACAACGTGGTACAAGGTCAAATATTCCTATATTCCTTTTTCGTAGAAGTGCTGACTTTTTGAGGCAATGAAATCTTCAAAGGCTTTTATGACCTCTGCTCGGTTCCGGAAGACCTTCTGCCAGCAAAATGAATCCAGATTTCGGAAAAGATGGTAATCCGTTGGGAAAATATCAGGAGAGTACGGTGGATGCGGAAGAATTTCAAATCCCAACTGCAACAGTTTTTGCACCGTTACTTGTGAGGTATAGGATCTAGCATTGTCATGCAAAAGGATCGGACCGTGCCTATTGACCAACGCACGTTGCTTTTCAGCAAATTTGGCATGTAACATGTGGATTTCCTCACAATATTTGATAGCGTTTATCGTTTCTCCTGGTTGAAGAAATGAAAAGTGGATAGGTCCTTTCGATGTCCACCAAATTGTCACCGTAACCTTTTTTGGGTGAAGATCTGGCTTGGGGGTGTGTTTTGGTTTTCCATCTACATCAAACCACTACGCAGATCTTTTATGATTCATCACAGGTGACTATCTGGTGCAAGAGCGGTTCAGTTTGGTTTCTTAATGTAAACGATGCGCACATTTCCAGACGCCATTGTTTTTGGGATTCGTTCATTTCATGGGGTACCCACTTATTGAGTTTCTTTACCTTTCTTATGAGAGAAAGTTGTCGACTTATTATCATTCGGGATACTCCCATGCTTTGTGCAATTTCCCGCAGCAATTTCATTGAGTCCGCATCCACCGTAGCTATTAAAACATCGTCGTCAACTAACGTTTCCGGCTTCCCATGTGGTTCATTTTCGTATATTGGCATTTTAAATTTGTAAGGCAAGGGGAACTTGAACTGTCGACAGCGTGGAAAATAATTCCAGGAAAAAAATAACGGTACTTGTAACGAACCCTAAAATTCTCACACGTCAAGCACATATACCACTTTATTTTATAAAAAAAGAAAATTTAACGCTCTGGCACAGACTGAGCGAAAATCGGACATTTCATGTGGTAGAACCCAATACTTATTTCGCCCTCATTCGAGGTTTTGCCGCTTCTGTTCCAATACTTTCGAACTTTGCCAATGATGTTAGTCACATCAGCGAATGGAAGCTGTTGTACATACGAATACTTTTGGGAAATTGTTGCTTTGGTGTTGGCTTGCGAGTTTCGCACAATTTTCTCAAGTATGTTGTTGAAAAGGTTACATGACAGTGCATCAACGTGTTTAAATTCTTTTTTTTTTATATTAATGACCTCGGATAGATTGTTACTGACCGCTATGGAGTAGTGAGCGTTCTCCATAGTCATTTTACACAATCTGGTAGGGATACCAACACTAGACATGGCTCTGTATAGCTCGTCTATGCAGATGCTATCATACGCGTCCTTAAAATCGAAAAACAATTCTGCCGCTGAAAAACTCAACTCTCTCCTCTCCCCTCTTAGTGTTCAAGTGTCTAAAATTATTAGTACAAATCTGAGTATTTTGTCATCATTCAACGAACTCAAGTGCGTTACTTTCTCTATATAACACAACGTTTTATTAGAAATGCAAAAGACCCAAAGACTCTGTGTGATCAATTTGCGCTATTTAAAACCACCACCAGAAGTGTTGAAGGATTAGATGATCCCTCAAACTTAATAAAGCGAGCACAAAAATATAGAACTCGTCGCCTGTGAATCACTCTCTAGTATCTATCTGTCTATCCTGATTACTTAAGCCGAATGCAATTTGAACTTATATCTAAACCTCAAAGCTTTTTCGATTTAATAAACACAAAAATTAAAATCTGATAATTACCCACCTAGCCTGAGCTTTTCAAACGAATCCTCGAACAACGCTGAGGAAATCTCAAACTTATTCTTTAAATTGTTTAGCCAATCGTTTCCTACGCATGTTAACAACATACAATATCAACTACAATATTTTTCTTACATGAGTAGCTGTGCCCAAAGTTCACTTATATCAGTTGATATTAATATCGAACATGTAATGGAAAAAATAAAGTTGACCAAAAAAACAATACTCTCCTGATGGCCCTGACGGTCTGCCTGCTATTTTTTTTGAAAAAATGTGCAAATATCTTGGTCAAATCCGTCTCCACCCTCTCTCAGCCCTCTATGTCATAAAATATTTTTCCTTCATTTTGGAAGTGATCATGCATAATTTTCCTGCACAAAAAAGGTTCCAAAAAGTAAATCTCTGATTACCGTCCCATCGTTAAAATCTCTTGTGTGCCCAAACTATTTGAGAGTATTGTTTACGTCCTGATGTTCTTTCACTGAAAACCTATCTTTTCTCTTTATCAGCACGGTTTTCTAAAAGGGAGATCAACAACTACTAATTTAACGGAATTCATTTCAACTACTCCCCGCGCATTGGAAGACGGAAACGAAATCATCATAATTGCTACCGATTTTGGCAAAGCCTTCAACAAAATTTCGCACGACATAATCTTTTTCAATTTTAGAGTTCTCGGTTTTTAACCTGTGTTCATCTTGTGCAGCAAATCTTATTTGAAAAACGTCAATATAATGGTATTTTTAAGTCGTTTATTTAAGATCGCAGTCACCTCGGCCCACTGATATTTATATTGGCAATCAATGATGTTGGCTTCTCTATCAAAGAATCCCGTATTTCCATCTATGCAGATGATATGAAAACCTATAAGCATATCTCAATACCCTCTAACTCTCAAGTACTGCAAGATGATCTGAATAGTTTTTTTTTAACCTGGTGCGAAAAAGCTGTCTGTAGCTTAATACTACCAAACGTTAAACTATAATTTATTTGCGTAAATGTATGCCACTACATCCAATTGGCAAATCTTTGTCAGCTTACTATGCAATTTAGGTGTTATATGCGGTATTATAACTTAGTTTCCGTGCGCATATTGATAACATTATGAACAAAGTTCTCTAATCCTGACGTCACTAAATCCCTTTACCTTACACTCGTTAGGCCCATATTTGAGGATGCAAGTTTTGTCCCCTTACAACGAAAGCCGATCTAGGCGAATTGAAGCTATTCAACACAGATTCGTTCGATTAGCATTACGGCGTCTAACTTGGACAGATATCTATGACTTATCTCAAAAAACGTCGAGAAGTTGCTGATGTACTCTTTGTTCATTAACTACTCATTAATTGTATTGTCTGCCCTAGCCTAATCGAATACATAAAGTCGTGCTATCTCAAGAAGATTGTCAGAAAGCCGCCGAACAACTCAACCTCTACATGCGCTAAAGCACTGGATGTTTTGTGTATTAAATTCAAGACGTTGGAATAGAAGCAGACTGTTATCAGTAAAAAAAGAAGTATTAAGTTAAAAGCTAGCCTTATCGGGGAAAATTTTGGTGATAAACAGATTTTTATAAATGAGAGTATAATACATTTTAATAGAGCGTTGTTTAATAGAGCTAAAAATATCAAAATAGAGAGAAAGTTTTCTTACTTGTGGATTAGTAGAGGAGTCATGTTGATGAAAAAACAAGAAGACGATAAGTTATAAAAAATTGTTGTTTTGAAGACCTAGAGAATTTATTTGAATTTATTTTCTTACTATAATAAATAAAAATAATAACGTACTCCGTGATTCCCAAAGCTGTATGCCAAATGTTATTGCGCTTTGTAAATTTCAATATGAGATGTTTATTTATTTATTTATTTTTCAAGGGATCGATACAAATGAATTTGTAAAGTCCGGGATTTTACGCGGGGGTACTATGCCTATATGGCGTTTGTTAACAGCACACGGTGTACCGAGTTCCCATGTGGTCCCCCGTCTATGTACTTACCGTATTTACCATAAGTGATAAAATTAAAATTATGATTTTTAGCCTATCATCTAATATTATGCAACTCCCTAAAATAACTTATCACAGTACAAATTGTAAACATTTGCAGGTTAGTTCCAATACTTGTGGCAAAACTAGTACGGAAAAATCATTTAATTCAGATCTTAACTGCTCACCAAAATGTTTTGTAATTGAGAGGCTACATACATTTAAGTATCTATATAATAATATATATAATGAAAAAAATTAAATTGAAGTGCGCATACTACCTTACTTAGAAAGTATATGTTAAGAACTACCAGTATAATGTTTCATCTAAAACTGTTTTGCTCTCGTAAACTCTTAGAAACAATTTATTAAAGCCTTGTACAATCAAAGGTGCAATATGGTCTAGTTTATTGGAAAGGAACATATAGCAACCAAATCCAACCCTTGCTAGTTGTGTAAAAACATATTATAAGAATCATTTAGAGAAAAAATGTCTAGAACACAGTTTTTTTGCCTTTTTGCAACTCATTAATACTTCCTATCAAACATCTTTACTTATACAAAGTGTTTAAAATATTTTACCTAATGAGTGAATGTAGACGTACATGGGTTTCGAAGCAAAGCAGATTCCTGGCGTTTGTTCCACCACATAACACCCACCACTTTATACATTTTTATACTTCGGTTGCACCAAGAATTTCTGACCTACTACCGCTGGCTATACGCTGTAGTACCAATGCTCTGTCGTTTTTTCGAGAGGTAAAAAAATGGCTTTTTTATTTTGATTTCAATGATGTAAAAGATCTAATAAAGATAGTACATTAAGAATAATGATAAACCCAAAAATCATTCTCTAGTTTTTTTCTACTTCTTACATAATTCACCCTTTCACCTTTTTATCTTATTTTTGAATTACTTTTTTCAACAATTCTTTAGCGATACATTCGACACTAGTTGCCTTGACTGCAGAATGCATCTCAATATTATTCAATACCAATGAAAAACACCTATAGATATCTAATATATGTACATAATATTAATGGACTTAAATTATAAAATAATTCTTTGTACTATATGTAATTTCTCTTGATCTGTACCTTATAATGAATTGTATTGAATAATAAAATAAATTAAAAAAAAAATCCAAGCTAACTTAGGTACTTCCACATCAACTTTCACCGAACCGATTACGCTTGTAATGGACCAGAATGCTGCGAACCGCGAACAACGTGGTTAATAGGTTTAACTTCAACATCAGAAAAACCGGTCTTCGAAATTCCTTCTCCCAAGTACCATGACCTCTTGCCTTTCCGGTGTTTTTAAGTCCTATTAATTTTAGTTATAAGTTTTCTACGAATATATGTTTGTATTAAGCATCAATAAACATGGTTGACCCGGGCCTCAATCAGTCAATCTAAAAAGAGGTGGTGCATATGCTTTATTTGGACTTCTTAGATGTTTTTCCGATATCTATTGTAATATGAATATTTCATCGGGCTTGAAACCGCACTGATATGGGCCAGTCAAATTTTTGACAAATGACTTCAGTTGTCACTGAAGATCCTATATGATATATTATAATTGGCGATGTTATGAGGGTTTCCTTTTTTGTGGATCGGGTAAACGATACTAAGGTTACATTTTTCTAGAAAATTCTTTGCCGATCAAATCTTGGAATTGTGTTGGTGCATACTCTTTGAAAAGTTATTTCCTGCTACCTGAAATAGCTCCACGGGTAGGCTGTCCAGCTTTGCAGTGTTGTCGTACTTGGATATCGCTATCCTCCCTTCACTTTGAATCCCTTGGATCCGTTGACTTTCGCCATCAAAATTTTTTTTTCATCCTAATTGACAGCGAAGTTTGGATTGTCCTCGCCAGACTGTAGAAGTAGTTTTTTCATATCCTCAATAACGAATAAGCTAACGGAACAAAAGTAGATAACAGCTTCCTTCAAACGGATAGGTAGGAAAATATGGACATGGTGCGATATGGACAAAACCAAGATCTTAGCGTTGGATGACTCAGTATGATTGGAATATGTTGTTAATCCCTATAATGAGGCACTAAGCATGAACCTCTCTGGTATGCCATGACCCCTTCACAATCGTTAAGTGCTGTTGATTCTGTGCCACAATCATCAAGAAACTTGATGATAATTAACAGAGGTAATTTGGTCTTCCCCGAGGTATATCCAGTGGAATTCTTCAACAAATGTGCACAAAAGAAAAAAATAATAAGTAGGACATCTAACAAAGCATTGCAACGAAAAAGGAAAAAGTAGAAAGCGAAAAAATGAGATGGGAGAAGAATACGATGAGAAAGAGAAAACTCAAATCGCTATAGGAATATCATCAAGAACTTGTACAAAAATTGTAGTCGGCTTTAGCCAGCCTTCGATCTGTATATTCAACAACTCCTGAGTCTTGCAAAAACTTTAGAGTTTTATCTCTCTGTCAAACGTAGCAAATGAAGTCCCATCCAATGTACTGTATGAGCGTCTGAAATGTTGCTGCATCATATTCATCGCAAATAGCAGGTTTTCATCATATCAACAAGAGGTTAGGTTAGGTCAACCATATTGTACAATTAAAAAGAGTAATTCACATGAAAACCAAAACTTTACCCCAATGTTATTTCAAGCTTTAGGACTGAAAACCACCACTTGTTCTTTTGTATCTGATCATGTTTATAGGAATGGTTTCTCAGTATCAACCACACTGACACACTTAAATGGAATGAAGCCTTGTCCTGTGGTTAGCTACTTAATCACTTTGTGCCGTCGAGAGTGTGAGGAAGGTAGAGTATGACGTGCCGTGTATTTAGATAATTCATGCTTTCAACTTTTATGTACGAGTACATACATAGAAACGCAACCTATAACATAATTCACTTTCATCGTATGGTATTTGTATTTCTGTGATTACTTACGATTATTGGAAATAACTTCGATTATTGGAGAAGATAGCTGGTGTATTATTTGAAGTGGTTAGATGAAAGAAAATACAATGGAATATAATTTGATCAGATTCAATTGAAGGCATTTTTATAACAACAGCTCATCTACTTGTGGTATCTTATCTAATCATGAAAAGATTTGCTTCCTTAATACATTTTATAAGACTGTTTCATCAAGATTAATTAAAATAAAAAGTGCTGACTGTAACGTTATCGAATAGGTAACTAAAATCAAAGGCAATAATGGTCACCCCACATATCCGACATCACACGTACATAAAACATGAGTAACCATGTACACAGACAGGGTCCAACCAATTTGTCAGACGATTCGCTAATAGAAATATTTTTGGTGTGCACTTCCGAAGAAATATCGTACAAGTATTTATACAACCTTTGCAATCTGGTATCAAAACGAAAAAGAACAGAAAAAAACGAGGGAGCCGACTCATATCGTGTTAATATATAGATACTCGTAAATAAAATAAACCAAGTTCGTCTTCCATTAGTCGCAAACATGATACCGGATAGATAGAATGTAGATAGTAATATTATGCGAATTATGTATTTCTACAAATGTGTTAAGAAATTGCTTAATTGGTTGAATTGTGTGACATCAAGTATAGGTTTTAATCTGTTCTATTAGGATTTGAATTTCCGTAGGTAGATATAATGTAAAAAAAAAGTAAAATATGCAAATTCATTTGATTGGCATTAATTCACGTAGTAATTTTAAGTCTGGGTTTTGTACATTGTACAAACTGGTCGCTCAATGCGGCGTTTAGCCGCACGAGTCTTAGAGTTTTCAGTTTCAGTTTTAAATGCATTTTATTTTCTTAACACTAACTCTTACATTCTAACAAAAAATGCTTAAATGCTAAATTCTTATAACTATGTCTTTCGACTTTATTTACATTTTAATTAGAACTATTTATTTTGAATACCTAAGGCTAGAAAAAATATTTGTTAACAAAAACTTAGCATATGGACATAATTTTTTATTTTTTATAAAAACTTAATATCTAACTTAAAATAAACCTTAACCTACCTAACTTATATACACAATATACACATACACACACATAGACATTATACACAACTATATATTTACAAATATAATATATGAATATATTTCTTAAATGCTACCTAAAAATATGCAAGCTGGCCATCGCTATTCACAGAGAAAACAGATTGGTCAGCCCTGCCTCATTAGTGAGGCTGGTCCGTAATTGACGGAAATGACGACGTAACAACTTCCCCATCATTCAACCACCAGAAATGCTGGTGCTGCCGAACGACATCCCTCTTGTCGCCATTTCCCACCGCCCTGCTGAACCTGAGGTGATCCACACTGCCGTGTGCGATGTCTCTGTTGTCTTTGAGTCGCCTTTCCCCAGCTGTCCGAGCGACATGGAAGATTAACAGCACCGCTGATCTATCCTGGATCAACCCTATCTGATCTAGGTAGAGAAATTCTTCCGGTGGAACGAAGCCGTCAGAGCGCACATTCTCGTGGTAAAGGTAATTGGGGTAGTAAGCCCCAGATATCAAGTTATTCGTCGAGGTCATTGCTCTTGCAATGTGCCTTCGAGTCAGCTTAATTACGAAGTTGTCCACTCGCATTAGGTTCGCCCTGTTGTAAATGACCTCATTAGGATAAAATTTCTTGTACTCCGACTCTGGTGTTCTGTACAAGCGGAGACAAGCCCTAAGGCAAGCCCTCTCAAACACCCGAATCTTTTCCACTAAGCTTGCTCGTACATTGAACCACACGGGACAACCAAATACCAGCATGGGCCTGATGAGGGCCATGTAGCAGATTACCTTTACCCTCGCATCGAGTTGGCTGCTATAAAACAGTCTCTTTGTAAGCAGAAACTGATCTAGCCAGATTCCAAGGTATCTGACTACATTTCGACAGGCAAGGGGCTGTCCGTGCTGTCCAATAATTGAGAACTTTCGCCAATTTTTTCTGGTATCCCTAGAGGCTCCAGACAACGGCGTCCTAAAGAGAATGGTTTCCGACTTCTGACTACATTTCGACAGGCAAGAGGTTGTCCGTGTTGTCCAGTGATAGAGAACTTTCGCCAAATTTTTTCTGGTATCCCTAGAGGCTCCAGACAACGGCGTCCTAAACAAAATGGTTTCCGACTTCTGAAAATTGATTTTCAACTTCCAGTCATCGCAATATCGTTTAATTTTATCGAAGTCACGTTGCAAGCGTATATTAATAACCTCAATCTTTGGACCTTATCTGTACGTGATTAAGTCGTCTGCGTACGCTATGGCATGGTGAAGTGAACCTATCAGATCACTCGTGTAAATGTTGAATAGGATCAGCGAATTTACCGAACCTTTTTGCATACCGTTTTTAATCTTAAATGTTCCAGCAGAAGTCACATCGCCATTCTTCACGATGAACTGTCTACTGGAAAGCATATCAAAAAGAATATACATCAATGGTTTACTAATGATTCCCTCTAACCATACGATATCGAAGGCCTTCTCCAAGTCAATCAGGCAGGCACCAGTGCACTGGTTCTTGCCTTTGTTCCATTGGATATCAGAAACCAGTTTAGACGTAGCATGAATGATATCATCTCCCGCCTTGAAACCGAATTGATTATCCAGAACTATAGATTTGTCCTCAATCCACTTAGTCAGGACCATAGACTAACTATAACTAGATATCAAACTCTACTAATACTTTTGCAAACGTTTAACTTTCGCACAGACACACTGTAAGTGAATCACCAACACATTCTCAATCTCTATAACCTGTCAGAAAAGTTTCATTTGGTTGTCTTCATGCTTTCGAAGGCCTATTTGATTCATAAATGCAAAATTTTGACTCTTCTGAAGAAATCCTAGAACACAAATCCTTTGTTTTTTTATTTATTAGCAAAGTCCTTTTGTTTTTTTTTTATTTGCTTCGCTGACGAAAGGTTTCTTTCTAACGGTATAAGATTTATACTCCGATTTGATGTCGTTGACATTCACGAAAATCCAGCCAAATTTTAGAATTACAACGTGATATTTGTGAAACGTACAGCGTTGTGTTTACATCGATTTTCTTCTTCTCGGAAATTTTTTGATGCAAAAATTGAGTAAAGTATATGGAAATGTTGCGTTAGTAATGGAATTAGTAATACAAAAGCATTAAATATGAGCTAAATTGTCCAGTCACATCCATATTTTTTCAAAAAATAATTGGTCAATTCGCTGTCGTACTAAATGGACCTATAAAGCACTAATTTTCTATTTATTGTTCTATTTTCACAAATAAAAACAAATAATCATTAATTATTATTTATTACTTCGTATGAAAAGTTAATACAATATTTTCCATTTAATCGAATAATCCAATTTATTCATGAATTGTAATTTACATTTTTTCGGAACATGCTCTCCTGATGAAAACATTCATGGTGAAGCGAAAAACTTACCCACACCGTGGTGAAATGAACAAATGTCATTGCACTTCAAATGTTGTATCTGCAAGGAAAAAGGCACTATATGTATAGCTATACGAAAATGTATTCTTTTTACTCACATTTATTTGATCAGCTCACGATGGTTCCACACTGGGAACGCTTTTCTTGAAACCATTGTACTTCAAATGTTGTATCTGCAAGGAAAAAGGCACTATATGTATAGCTATACGAAAATGTATTCTTTTTACTCACATTTATTTGATCAGCTCACGATGGTTCCACACTGGGAACGCTTTTCTTGAAACCATTGCACTTCAAATGTTGTATCTGCAAGGAAAAAGGCACTATATGTATAGCTATACGAAAATGTATTCTTTTTACTCACATTTATTTGATCAGCTCACGATGGTTCCACACTGGGAACGCTTTTCTTGAAACCATTGCACTTCAAATGTTGTATCTGCAAGGAAAAAGGCACTATATGTATAGCTATACGAAAATGTATTCTTTTTACTCACATTTATTTGATCAGCTCACGATGGTTCCACACTGGGAACGCTTTTCTTGAAACCATTGCACTTCAAATGTTGGATCTGCAAGGAAAAAGGCATTATATGTATTGCTATACGAAAATGTATTCTTTTTACTTACATGTAATTAGTTAGATCACTCATCCACATTTCTTAAAGCTCTTGAATGGTGCATTTAGATTCATTGTTCTTACTGTAAAAAAGAAGTAAAATAAATTATTTTGAAATTAAAATGTTTGTAGTTACTCACAAGAAAATGTAAACAAACTTTTCCAACTGCTTTTGCCACCTCCAATCCAAGGCAATCTGTTCGTGGCCGCAGTATTCTGTGGAAAATGTTTTCTACTTGCTCCAAATGTGTAAATTTTTCTTCTTTTGTTGTCCTAGAAAATATAATAAACAAAATTATTGTTCAACATAAAATTTTTTTGCAACTTACACGAAATTAGATTTGTAAATATGAGAAATGTCAAAATCGAAATTCACCGCGTCATTTTTATATGGGTGACGTCACTCGTAAAACTTTTCGAATTTTGACATTGTTGACAATTCTCACGTATTCACGGACAGGTTCACACGGATAGGGACTTTCAGAAGAAAACCGGTTTTGATTTTCCAATATCTGGAAAGTTTGATATCTAGTTATAGTTAGTCTATGGTCAGGACTCTATTGATCACCTTTTCGAACACCTTATTGATGTTTGGAAGAAGACTGATCGAGCGGAGGTTCGCCGGATTGGAAGTGTCTTTATCCCTTTTGGGGATGGGATGTACCACCGCAGTTTTCCAATACCCTGGATAATGTGCATTATTCATTGCATTATTAAACAGGGTGGTATAAATGTTCATCGAAACTGCAACTGATTATATTTATAAACTGAATTATTATTTTTTTTTTACTTTACGAAAAGCCGAAAGACGTCTATTCTCACCGGGGATTTGCGAACGACTCTGCTCCATCGCCATAGACCAGACGATGTTCCACGCAATTAGCAATTCCACGCAAGTCTCTGCCTGGCATTTTGCTGAAAGACTTAAATATTCTTCCTTATAAGGTCCAGGTCCAGCCAACCAGTTGATGGTGTCTCACCTGCGCTCACACCCTCCTGAATCTCAACAACGAAGTGGACGATTTTCCGTTAAAAATAACATAAGTGACGGGACTCAGGTGGTGGACTATGTGGATACATGAACAAACAAAATCTGCGGTTCTGGGGCACTGAAAACCAGCGGGTAATGCACGAAGATCCATTACATTCACTCAATATCGCAGCATGACGTGCTATTTACGCACGAGGAGGCATTGGAACATTTTTCTCTCAGAATTTCGAACTCGGTTCGCTTAGGCGATGAGTGCTGCTGGTAATGCGAATTTTCTATTCGAATATCCCATAAGCAAAGGTAGAAAGGATGTTTGGTATATCCGTCTTGCGTTTAGACCACCAGAACGTCAACCTTAGTAAAATCTGTTATCACTGGCCGGGTCTACTATATACATATACATATGATAGTTTAAACTCTCTAGCACAATTTTCAGACCTTCGTCATTTTCTTTGACCATCACGGAATGAGCCAAAGATATGGATGAAAATGTATTTCCATTGTAGCGAAAGATAACTTTTAAACATTTTGTGGAACTGTCAATGAAAAGACGCCAGTCTGAATGAACGCAAAGAATTCCTATTTCTTCACATCATTACAATAGCAAAGTCCGCCTTTAAATCATACTTTAAGCACTTATTCTGACATTTGTTACAAGCTAATTCCAATGTTCAATAATTCAATATAAGTCCAACGAATACTGTAAATGATTAAAAGGTATTGCAATACTATCATCTGATAGTAGTTTTTGCTCTTACGAGTTGATAAAAAATCGGGCTACCGATTTGTAAAACTTATGTCCATAAACCTCAGGATCAGAAAAGCTTCCAATGTTTGAATCCGGTGTGTAAAGAATTTGATTGTAGGTTTTATGGGATTGTGATTCCACTGAGAGTTATGGTCACAGATGTGTAATTATCAGATTTTGATTATTACGAGTATGTTCACATGTTCACAGCAGCGTTGCCACTAAAATCTAGAGCAAATGTAGTACCTTAGCCAACAAAATGTAGCATTTTCAAACAAAATGTAGTAGGTACCATTGGTTTTTTTTTATTTAAATTTCAATTAACAAGCTTTCCTGTTCAGTGAGAAAAATTTCTGTCCGAATCTGTTCTACTCTGTGTTCGGTGAGGCTGTTCCAATCTGTTCGGAACAGAAAATCTTGCACCTACTTCCGAAGTAGAACACAATTGTGAAAAATGTCAAAATCAGCTGTGCTGTACTTTTCTGTTCTCATTTAATTTGACGTTTTTCACAAATCTGTGCTGCTCTGTTCTGGTTTTTCCTCACTGAACAGAGCTATAATGTCGCTATTTTGAGGTCAACATTTTAAAATAAGATCGAAAGCTCCAATCAGCGAGCGCCACTGCTCATTTAAAATTTCCAAATTTGCATTCTTACAGGGAAACTTCTTAAACAAATTTGAAATGGTTGGCTCGCTGCCTGAAGATATCTTCCAAGGATCTAAGTACTTTAGTAATTGCATTTTAGTATTATTAAGGTCAAATCCTTGATTAAGTTGGTTACATACATACATAGTTCTATATACACATTATTTATACTATTAATATTCATTTCAGAATTTTGAATGTGCAATTCAAATTGAAATATAAAATAGCATGACGAAGTTGGTAAATAATAGGATTCATTTTTAAAATCCACTGAAAGAGATAAGCAATCTGCTTTGATAAAATTTGTATAAATATCATTTAGTAATTTACATATTTCCTTGTGGATTAAATGAATTTGTACTGTTTCACTCTGAAATTGTTTATTCAGATCATTAATTTTTTTTTGATAAGTAGGATAAGAAAAATAAATAAAGTTTATTTTCTTGCTCCTTAAAAAAATCATAAACTATCTTACTATTACCCACATGTCCATCTTCAAAAGAAGTAAGTGTAAAATAATGGAAAAGAGGACTCCAATTTACAAATCTGAGAATTTGATGTTCTTTGCAGTTGAAATTTTCCTGAAACTCTTTAAATTGATTTTGTCGCTTAGGTCTATGAGAAAAGTGGGCATATGTAGCTTTAATAGAACTTAGTGTACTTACTGGCAAGAGTTTGCATGCAGCCGATGAACATACTCGTAAATGTAGGTTGTGGCTACTGCATCTTATTGAAAACAGATTTGGGCAGACATTGGACAGTTTTTCACTTACTCCGTTAAGACATCACCGCATTACTGAGGTATTATCAGAACAAAAACCAATTGCATTTAAAATGTCAATATTATTGTCTTTACATTCACGCAGGATTGACTGAAAAATTCCTTCGGAATTGCTTTCCTTAAGCTGGTGAAATCCAATACATCCACAGTGGCGAGCAAAAATGAATACATGTTGCAAGTGAATGAAATAAAATGCAAAATTTTTATGTTTTGTTTCATTTTAGCATTATAAACTATATTTAGTCTTAATCCTAAAATGTTGATTTACTTTTAAGCCAATAAAAAAAATAAAAATATCCTTCAGAGATAACTATAAAAACGAAAATGTGAAAGAAACCATCATTTACCCAATTTTGCACGTTTCTCCCAGTTCTTTTCAAAGCCCCGTTAATCTTGATGAAGCTTTGTTTTTTTTGTTTTAATTGTTTTATTCTTAGTCTTGTATTAGATCTGGATTGAAGGTGAATATTTGTAAGCTTAGTTTTATATATTTTTAGCATAAAAAAATGTTTTTTGTAGAGAAAAAAGTGAAAATGAGGAAAATTTCAGCAAATACAGAAAACAGCATAATAATTCTACTTGAGGAAGGACTTTTTTCACGACAAATAACCAAAAGAATACAGGTAAGCCAAGCACTTTTGATTGAAAAAAGAAGAAATGTGCAGTCCAGTAATGTCAATCCAGGACGACCAAGGCTTTTGACTGACGCTGATGCGCGCTTAATGGAGCGTTTGATGAGGTAAAGAGAGTGGAAGACACCAAAGTCTTAAACAAAAAAGTCAGCGAGTGGACAGCTAGAAGAGCCTTACATAAAATTGGTTTAGAGGCAGCTGTTAAGCTTTAAGTTCTGCAAAGAACATACGAATTGGAGCATTGTTGATTGGAAATGAGGTATAGTATTTGGTCCGATGAGATAAAAATCAATAGATTCCAGTCAGATGGCAAGGAGTATTATTGGCATCGACCAAATGAAAGTCTCCAAAAGTACCAGGTGAAGAAACCATGATGCATGGAGTTGGAAGCTTAATAGTGTGGGGATGTTTCACCTGGTGGAATGTCGGTCCGCTGGTAAAAATCGAACGGATAATGAAAAAGGAACAATACCATGATATTCTGCAACAAAATTTACCAGAATTCGTGGAGGAAGCAGCTTATCCTGTCGAGGAAATTATATTCCAGCAAGACGGAGACCTGAGAGCAGCCATTTCACACAATTAAGTGGCCAACACAGAGTCCGGATTTAAATCCGATTGAAAATCTCTGGGCGATTCTAAAAAAAACGGCTTGCGGCCTACGATAGCCACCCAAAGACGAACGGCAATCTATGGGAGCGAATACAAGAACAGTGGGCAAATATTCCGCACGGAAATATTGAAGCACTGGTGGAAAGCATGCCAAAAAGAATAAGAAATGTACGAGTAATTAAAAACAAAGGACTATGCACGAAGTATTAAATAGTACCAGAAAAAGGTAAATAAAAATAACTTAAGAAACGTGCAAAATTGAGTAAATGATGGTTTCTTTCACATTTTCGTTTTTTACAGTTATCTTTGAAGGATATTTATATTTTTTTTATTGGCTTAAAAGTAAATCAACATTTTAGGATTAAGACTAAATATAGTTTATAAAGCTAAAATGATACAAAACATAAAAATTTATTTCATTCACTTGCAACATGTATTCATTTTTGCTCGCCACTGTATCTTTTACAGCACACTCATTAAACAAGAAAAGTTTTTCGTAAAAAAGTAAAATGGTAAGAAATGTAGTACTTTAGGGTAACGATGTAGTTTGTAGTACGGCGTACAAAAATGAAGCAAATATGTAGTACAATACTACATATGTAGTACAAGTGGTAACGCTGGTTCACAGTATATTCGTAATATTAAATATTGAATTTCTGTGGATATGGGACCTGACTAATGTGATCTTATCTTGTCCTTTCAAATTTTTTAACATTTTTTAAAATCTCGAAGACGACATCTTGTAATTCTAAGTGAAGCTGTGGAGAGGACATATTTTAATTGATGAGTGATACCTACGTTTACAAGTTCATTAGGTTTTTAGAGCATACTCGTAGGTATAAGAATAGTATAGGTATAATACTGTCGTTAACTGCACTGTGTGCTATTTATTTCAATATTTATTAATATAAGTCCAATAAATCAAAAATATCTTTAAAAAAAAGAATAAGAAAGTGCGGTCTGTCTCAACCATCTCTTAAACAATATTCTAGAAGAATTATGGCATTATTCCCGCAACATTTTTTCGAATATTGTCTTTAAGCAATAGGATTGCATCTAGTTTTTTAGCATACACTTTTATCTTCAAGTATCCCCATAGGAAACAAAATTGATAGTCGTCAACTTAGGCGATGGTGGGACCAGTCATCATAACTATTCTTATTAGGAATAACTTTCTCGCAAATTTGCATTTTTTAAGTATTAAAAAAGCCAGTTAAGTCGAAATCTCGTCATCTATACAGAGTTGTAAGACCTAAAATTCTGGGTTACCCTAGAGTTGTTGCTTCAATCGGATTTTGTATTCACACTTGAATTTTGAACTGAATATGGATGTAAATTATTTTTGAAAATTCTTGACGAACTTCCCAATTCCACAAACTCACAAACACTGCCTCATTGCGTCAACATTTTTTAGAGAACATTAGCTTCGCTTTCTCTTATTGAATACTTGACTTGCTTGGCACATGATAAACAAACAAATTATGAAATTCTCTTCTGGTGTTCACAATTGAACAATGAGTGAAAAAATCAATCTAATTAATCTAAATAAAACTGAATCTGAAAGTCTCAGGCTCTCAAAATTACTAAGAGGTCGAGCAATTTAGTACAACACCAAGGGGTCTGTTAACCTCTATTTGGAATAGATCTCAAAGATTATTAAAAAAGAAATGACACAAACAAGTTTCTTCTTCTGGTAGATAGAGCGCCGTAACTTCTCTAAAAGTCGTTGATCCTGGCCTTCTGTTGATGCTCACTAGATTGCTGACATAAGAAATGTAAATGTAAGTCTCTGAGTAAGTAGGCTTACTTATCGGTTTCGGTTACCGGTTTTATATGTAGTTTCCTCGAGTTTCTCGATGACCAGGTATCCAGCAAATGTGGACTAAGAACTGTTTGGCCATGTCGTTTCAAGATGAGTGACAGTTTTGAACTAATTTTTTATGTTGTCATGACAGTATGTTTAATGCAGTAGTGACGCTACCTGGGCATCATACTCGTACAATAGTATAAATATAACGATCGAAATATAAAGTAAACGAGTAATTTGAGGTTGAGGATCTCATCGCTCCAGCAATTTTGACTGTTTTACAAATATTAGGTGGATTCTTAACAGAGTGAGGCCGAATACAAATTTAATTTTAAATTTTGTGGTAAAAAGGACCAACTTGGTTTTACTGAGGTTAAAGCCTAAGCCACACTATTGGCTCCATCTAAAATTTTGCGTTTAGCGCTCTTTACACTAGGGGTCTTAAGAGTTTTGCAATAAAACTGACCGCAATGTTGTCGGCATTACATTACAGCCGTCTTCTTGTAGAGGTCTTTGTAGTTTATTGACTACAGTGTTCCACCGTGCTATCTTGCATTATATCGCGACTAACATGTCTCATACGTTTAAATGGGCCTTAATTCCCAGACCTGATCATGCCGCTGTTATCGCCTTTGTGTTGACATTCTTAAAGTTGTCAATGTTGAAGAAGTCCACAATAGCATTTTCTGAGCTTTTGATGGGAGGAATTAATGGCATATGGTCTAGAAAAAGAAATATATTCTGAATTGTAAGGAGTTTTCTAAGAAAAATGACAACTTAGAGTACTATTGTAATTTCTGTTATCTAATTTCATAATTTGGAAAATCACTCCCATTCTTTAGAAGCTAATATGAAGTCACTGAAAAAGTCACACTTGCAAAACACTTCATCTTTATCTTAATAACCCGTTTGATCAGTGTTTTTTCAGAATAAAACTGCTTCTGGAAAAATAGAAACATTTTTATAAGTAGATCTAATGCTTGTAAACTGACGCCTCAAAAATTTAATTTTTCTGTTTTAAAATCTTACATCTTATTTAAATAATGTGAATACCCGAAGAATATTACGTGCGTTTGTCATTAATAATTTTGAAAATTTTGCGTACACATGAAGATAAAGAGAATTCTGGGCGACAAAGTATACAACGTAAACCAGACAATTTTGATGTAATAAGAGTATTTTTGAACGTGTGGTCACATTTCATGAACGCCATGCATAGAATGTGGTAATTTTCTTCGCGCATAGTAATTTAATTCTCCTTAATAAATGAAATTGTTATCGTCTTTACGACTGTCAATTATGTGCTGACAAACAACAGTCGAAACAATATGCACCGAAACGAAATCGACCTGAAATATAAAACATTTCTTGTACAGAGAGACGATCTTCGACCGTCGAAGGATTCTATAGGGTCGCCAAAATTTTTTTTTTTTAAAATGCTATAAAAAAAAACTACTAAATATTTTCTCAAATTTCTTTTTTTATTTGATAGTACAATCCGTCCGGTTAATAATGGAAAATAATTTCATTCAAATGTCTGCCTCGGCTGGCCATGCAGTAGCCTACACGATCGGTCCAATTTTTAAGCACATTATCGATTGTGTGCAGCTGTATTTCACCAATGGCGCAAAACATCGAGTGTAGCTTCGGCTGTGTGGCACGTAGCGCCGTCCTGTTGAAACCAAATGTTGCCAATATCCTCCTCTTCAATTTTTGTGAACAAAAATTCGTTCAACATGGCCCGATAACGATCGCCATTGCCTGTAACGGCCAAAAAAAAGAAAAATGGCCCAATTATGCCTCTGGACCAAAATCCGCACCAAAAAGCGAAAAGCTTTCACCACCAGCGTAAAGTTTGTGACATACCCACAGCGAAATATAAATATTACATTGTTTTGTTTTTTATTCTCGTATTTTTTGTCCTGGCCCGCAATTTTGACACGGTGAGGAACAGACAGAGCAGAAATACACCTACATATGTACATTAAATTAGGGTAGGTTAAGATCAGGAATGATTTTAATGCGATCTGCGATAATGTTAAGAATTTGTAGGTACGGGGCAAAAAATTTAAATAGTAGTTACTGTAGGTATTGAAGGGTAACTTTATTTTACTTTACTTTATTCATATGTATGTACGACTAGGTATGTACGTATTATAAGATGGAGGCTGAGACAAATAATTATGTTTATTTATTTCCTAATTGTTTGAATACATCTGTCTTTTACGAATCCTTGTGGTACTCCTACTTTCATTTAGAGCATGTTGATGTTTGGTTCTTACATTTTACATAAAAGAAGAGGTCTGATAGGTGGCCACAGCCACTCTTTTATCTGTTCTTAGACCACTTTAGTGAAAGGCATATATTATGAAAATGCATTTGCAAAATATTTTTGTCTTTAGACATTTACATAATACATATTACGAGAAGTATAATTTTTAGCAATTCACAGTGCCTTAACCAAATTGACCCCCACCACTTCCGTGCCTCATCCCCGCCTTAGTTTTTTTTTTCAAATATTCATACATTATGTATGTAATTACATATTCATTAAATTTTGTTTTGGATTCATTTTCTTGTTTTTGCTCTTGTCAATAAACCACTTACAATTTTTCCAAAGCAGAACTACCACAAGGAAATTGACTGTATCTGATGGCCAGACAAGTATTGGATTTTCATTCGAGTGTTCATATTCTTTCAATTTGATCAATATTTCCGTGAGACCGAAATTGTTTTTGTCTTTTGTCATTTCTTTGGCATAGTTCTCAGAAACCGCATTAATTTTTTTAAGTATTTTAAAAAACAGTAACCTGCAAAGTACCTTGTGGCTATGTCATTCATTTCTGTCATTTTTATTGAAATCGTGTCTACATCTGGTAATTCTATCGCTAGAAGTTCAGATTCACAATATTTAGCTAGGTTGAATATGTTGTCATTTTTCTCTTGCTCCTGTGTTAAGACAATCTCTGTTTTATTTTCAGTATCCAACACAGCACTCCAATATAACTATAACTATTCAGAATCTTCTTTTTCACAATTAGAAAACTTAGACTTAACCAAAAATTTTAGAGACATAATTTTGGGCAGTCAAATTCAGACGCGTTTGGATTATTTTTATTAAAAATGCTTGCTCTTTTTTTACCAAAAAGTTTTCAAATTGATTGAACTTGTTAACATATGTATATATAATGTAACTCACAGTAATCATTGAATAATTCTTTTTTTATCATTAAAATACACTCAATTGTCATAATCAGGCCCTTAAAGCAGAAGGGTTTACATTTTGCATTGATTGGCTGAATTTGTTTTAAATATGATTGCATTTCTTTTAAAAATCTAATATTTGAGTCATTTCGAATAAGTGCAGGTCTTCCATTCAATAAATCAAATGTTTTACTGATTTTGTTTATAAATTCTGCTGTTGGTTGCGCAAACTGTGCAATTTTCTCTGGAAATTTATTCAAGCGCTGTAATGCATTGATCTATTTGAGCATATTTTAGTTTTGGACACATTTTTGTGGTATTATTTCTTTCTGTATTATATATATACTCAATTATTTTCCATCTTAAAACTCCATCCAAAGTTTGTAAGTCTGATGTTAAAAGATTGTTTCTTACACTTTTGATTAAATGTGGCATATCATACATGTGTATGGAATGTTTTCTTTATAAAAAAAGGAACTATTGTCCTCATCCAGCTTTAATTTATTGAAAAGGCTTCGATTCGTAGGGCCTTGGTTACAGCAAATGCCTCTTACGTTTAGTCCCAGATTTCTACATATGTCAATACAGTTGTATACTTCAATTTCGAGCTGCTTTGTTGGTATATTGCTTGGACAGATCACATGATAAAACACTTGTTTATATTTACCACATGTACCACAAATCAACATGCAAACTGATTTCGCACACAAATCTAATCCTTGATTTTCTCCATAATCAAAGAAGCCCTCGATTATGTCTTTATATTTTTTGTATGTTAAATTCGCCTGGATACTCATCTCATAGAATATTAAAATGACTTCTTTGTCTTTTGGTTCCAATGTTAAAACATGTTTTTGTATTTCCTCAAAAACATTTTCGTTTAAGCCAGGAGATGAACTTTTAAGTTTTATAAATCTATGCAATGAAGCTGGGTGTGGCAAGTGCAATTGCAGCTGATCGCGAAGAAAATTATATCCAGACAACCGATGAGCGGTCGTTTGCCTTGTGATAAAATGGGTTTGCAAAATGTTTTCGAATTTTTATTTATATCTTTTTTCTTTTATTGTTTGCTTTTGATATTCTCTTAGAGGTGCTTTATATTTTTTTAGCCTGCGGACTTTAATTACCAGGATATTTCTAAATTTTTGACTTTTTTAAGCTCTCTCTTTGAGGATTTTGTTAATTTTTTTCAGTCTACTTATTTGTTGAATATAAAAAAATTGCTTTTTTGTGTTCGCTTCGCATTTTTTGCAAACAGATTCTATGGAATCTATTGATCTGTTGCAGTCTATAAGTGCTAAAACTTCATTTAGTTCATCAATGGATATATTGGTACTCGTTTGCACATTTAGTCTTTTGGGATTAGAGTACAGTAGTAACCGCTTAAAGCGAAGCCGGTTAAAGCGAAATTTCGGTTATAATGAACCATTTCACCCAGTCCCAATCAATGTGCCATAAGAACTATGGATTATAATTTCGCATATAGCGAGCCCGCTTAAAGGGAACTTTCGCATATAACGAACCCTTTTTGCGCGTTAAATGAAGAAAATGTCCAGTTATAACGAACCAATACTGTCTCACTTTACATTGTCATTTAGAGTTCCCTAATTTTTCGGGGCTTCCCCGAGAACTGTATAGCCATACTTATGTACATACCAACATTCTTAAATAACAAAATGTTGTCCTTGAAAATAATTTTTTCGGTACTTCCCCGAGTTACATTATATTTACATCAAAGGATAAATTTCAAAGGTAGCATAAATTAGTGGAGTTCCAAAGTTCATAGAGGAAGGGTACTACGCGTTTGAAAATCAATTAAATAAAAATGGGAGATACAGTATCAAATAAAAAGAGAAAATGTTTCTCATTAAAAGACAAAGACGATAAACAAAAGTTGATGTTTTTTTTTAGCATATCACTTATAACGAACTAATGTAGTCGGTCCTTTCGAGTTCGTTAAAAGCGGACACTACTTTAGTTTATTTTGGCTTTCTTAGGATCAAAAGCAAGTTCATTGTCATTAGATTCCAAAAATATTTCACTCCTTTTCATAAAAAGTGTAGGAACAGGGTCGTATTTTAATTTTTTGTTCCCAAAAAATTTCAAATCGAAATGTTTACTATAAATGTATGGTCGTTTATGATTTTCAACATTATCACGGTATTCTTCTGCCTGTACTAGCCAGTCATTATATTTCTTAGTTCCCTTTTTGGGAAATCTAAGCATTTTCCTTTCTGGAAATGGGGCAGTTGTTACATTGCAGCATACAATAGCGCACTTTATTCGCCACGACATTTCCTCTAAGTCTCTAATTTTTACTGGACACACACAGTAAAATATCATTTTTCACTTCGAAAAAATACAATTTAAATATTTTTTACCATGCCACAGATCTCCACAGATCGAAACTTCCGGCAATATACTCGTAGCAAAATGAAAAGGGAAAATACGTAACTTTTTTCCCTGGTTGCGCCAATGGATGGATGAATGGTAATCTTCTAAAGAAGCGGTATCCCGTGCCACTAACATGCACGATTCGCAACACCCGAATATTCGATGCAAGGAGTGCGCCTACTAATCCACACCCTGCACACTCTCCCCGTGGAACTGCCGCTAGGTATTACTTCGCGGGGCTGGCAAGCAATTCATGCTACTCCGGTGTTTCTATTTGTTTGGCTGGTTCTGCCGCTCTTCTTTCGGCTTCTATTCTCCGTAGCTCGGTCTGCACAGTTTTCACAAATCCGCAGATACTTAGCCAGTATTCTTCCGACTCCACCATTCTCTTAATTACCTCTGGGGTTCTGGTAGATTTTATCACCATTCCGCGAACCGTCCGCAAAGGAAAATTGCGTGCTTCACGTTCTCCTCCTGATTTGGACACTCGGGACAAAAGGGGTAGTTGTCATGGCCAAATCTGTATAGATACTTTCGGTATCCGCCATGACCATAGATGAACTGCGTAAGTTGATAGTTGCAGTTTCCTTGGGCTCTGTTCTTCCATACATCGATTCTTGGAATCAAGGTATGAGTCTATCTGCCTTTTGTGGCATTTCCCATCGAGATTGCTATAGGGCTATAGAGAGTACCCTTTCTTAATATTTCATTCTCTTTATTGCCTTGGCATCAGTTGGCATTGAAGTTTTCCTACAGTAAATTGTCTTCATCTCGTCCGCGAGGATGTCGATTGGAATCATTCCAGCGATGACAAATGCGGCTTCGTCCGAGATCGTCCTTTAGCCGCTTATTGTCCTTAGCGCAACGAGTCGATATACCGTTGACAGTGTCCGGCCTGTTCCTTTCCTTCTCAGCGTATCTGCCCAGACTAGTGCCGCGTATAGAATAACCGAGCTGACCACTTTAGCTAGGAGGATCCTTTTTGCGTACCTAGGTCCGCCAACATTCGGCAGTATTCTGGAGAGTGCCGCTTGTAGCGCTGACGCTTTTTTC
This sequence comes from Volucella bombylans, assembly GCA_949129095.1. NCBI lineage: Eukaryota > Metazoa > Arthropoda > Insecta > Diptera > Syrphidae > Volucella > Volucella bombylans. Next base: position 304,625,591 of record OX422140.1, read on the forward strand.
CTCACGTAGTCCACATGTTGTTTGAACCGTAGCTGGTTGTCTAATATCACTCCTAGGTACTTTATCGCTACCTTCGATCGGATGTTCTGATTACCGACTTGAATATTGATATATTCCACGGTTTTCCTGCTTGTAATAGATTTGTGAGAGCTCCAATTTGTACTACTTTATTCTTTTTTTGAAGTTGAGTCTGACAGCTTACAGTCTGATAGTCAACCATATTGATATAATAAATCGCTTGAAAGACGGACGCGTTTTCTTTTCCTTTAACTTTTTACCATCCACTTTCAACACTTCTGTTTTCTATTTCGCCAGATCAAGCCACTGCTTTATTTGAACAATGGATGCGTTTGTGCTTGACTCAACTTCATTTGTGTGTTTTGCGACGACTACGATAGCTATATCGTCTGCGAATCCGATGATACTGACTCCTTTGGGCAGCCTTACTCGCAACACTCCGTCGTACATTAGGTTCCACAGGAAGAGACCTAACACTGATCCTTGCGGTACCCCAACGGAGATGGGGACCCCTTCATCTGTGTCATACCGTAACTTCCTGTTCGTGAAATAGTTGGCGATTATATTTAGCAAGTAGTAGGGTGTTTCCATCCTTGCAAGCGATCGCCTTATTTTGGACCAGTCGGCAGTATTGAATGCGTTTTTGACATCTAGTGTCACCACTGCACAGTACTTTTTTGAGCCCCATCTCCAAGAATGCCCTTCTATGGCTGCAGACGCAATGTCGACTACTGTTTGGATAGAATCGACCGTGGAGCGTGACTTTCGAAATCCAAACTAGTGGTTTGAGAGGGCTCCCTTCGCCTCTGCTACAGTCAGCAGTCCGTCGTATATTATACGCTCAAGGAACTTTCCCATTGTGTCTAGAAGACATATTGGGCGATATGACGATGGCTCTCCTGGTGGTTTATTTCCTTTGGGTGGTAGCACTAAATGTTGCAACTTCCACTGTTCTGGGAATACACCCCCTTCGAGAAACTTTTGCAATGTTGCGATGAAAAGATCTGATTTTATTCCGGCAGCAGCCTTGAATGCTGTGTAAGGAATACCATCGGGTCCAGGCGCCTTTTTGTTTCCTATTCGATTAAGAGCTCTCTGCGGTTCTTCCAGTGTAACGGCTGGGATATATCTTGCTTCTGTTTCCCGGATGATTGTAACCTTTTGGGAAACAAGTGTTCCACTATGGTTATCAACATTGAGACCTGTAGGATTTCAGTTTGGTCATAACCTTTCTGTAGGCTGTGCCCCATGGGTTGATATTCGCTTCGTCGCATATACGTTTGAAGCATCTTTGATCGCCTTTGTAAACTCCCGTCTTGCCTGTTTAAAGCCTTCTAGGTGTTGTTGGGAGTCATCTCTCCATCTAGACCTTTGGATTTCACGTCTAGCTTTTAAACACTTTGCCCTGAGTGTTTTTATTTCATTGTTCCACCAGTAGCATGGGGCGCCTCTTCGATTTGCTGTTTTCCTGGGCCTTGTCGCATCACAAGCCGCTACGATATTTTCTGTAAGTTGATGCGACAAGCTTTCGGCTGATCTGCTTGTATCTGTTGTAGAGCTATTCAGCATCTCCTCGAGTGTATCCTTGTCGAAAAGGCTGTTCTTCCATTGCGGGCCCCTAATTTTTTGTCGCTGCGAGGTTTATTTGGTTTTTTTGATCTTCAATATAATCGCTGATCTTGAATATACTCCTCACTGACGCACCAGCTCATGTTGCGAAAAATAGTGTGACTCTCAAAGGTTAGGTCGATGATTGATCCTGTTCCTGCTTTGCGAAATGTGTTGCTTCTTCCTCTATGTGCTAAGTCTATGTTTAGACTTGCAAATTCTTCAAGAAGTGTACGCCCCCTTTCCTTGGTGAGCCTACTGCCCCATTCCGTACCCCAAGCATTGAAATCTCCTCCAATGGTCACATCAGTTTTATGTTATGCATTGTTCATCAACCTGTCCAGCATTGCTTGGTATTGGTTGAGTGTCCATCTAGGTCGCGCGTAGCAGCTGTAGAAATTAATGCCATTTACTTTTGCGCGTACAAATCCTTCCGCATCACCATCGATGTCTTGAAAAGCGTGGCTCCCGCATATCCACATTGCGGCATGCTTTGTCTTGTCGCATACCCAGATACTAATGTCGAGAGTTTTATATGGTTCGTTTATCAGGACCACATCCGCTTTCTCATCTCTTGCTGTTTGTTTCAGGATATCACAGTGATTAAGATTTATTTGTATGACCTTCATCATTGTATGCTAGTCATGGCTTTCTTGAAGACTGGGCACTTTCCACTGCCCGCTACGTGTTTTGCGTTCTTCGGATCATTCTCCCTGCAGAACATGCACGACGGCTCCTCACTGCAATTTTTTGCTATGTGGTCTTCTGTGCCGCATCTCCTGCATAGTTTGGAACGGTCTTCTAGGTATTCACATCTGCTTCCTACGTGAACAAATTCTAGACATTTGAAACACTTCTTTAGCATCCTTTTTTGACGGACCCGGCAGTTTACCCAGCCTACCTTTAGTCTTCCTGCGTCTAGCATCTTTTTTACGATTCCTACAGGGAGGCTAATTAGTGCACCTAATGCACCTATGTCTGTCGTAGCGATCTGATATCGGCTATCGTTATCTGTTCGAATCCGAAGTTCTTTCTGATTGCTTCACAGATTTCCTCCTTTGAGGTAACTTCATCCATGTCTTTGCATTCAATAGTAATGCGTTGTGTAAGGGCTCGGACTTCTGCGTTTTTTCCTAGAGCTTTGCTTATTGCGGCCTTTACGTCTTCGGCCTTGCTGACGGTATTCCTGAGATGTCTTAGCAGTTTTCGCTTGTGTATCCTTCTGATCCTCTACACTGATTTATCAACTTTATCTAGATTGGGAACTGCTTTTATGTTACGGAGTATCTCCGCGTATGTGGCATCTCCTTTGAGCTCAATTACAATTGCGTCAGGTTTGGCTTTGTCCACGACTATTTTCTTCCTGGTGGTTTTTTTGGTTACTTTAGTTCAGGCTGGTTCCTCGATTATGGCTGCTTCATTTGCGTGAGCCTGCTCTGCATGTTTTTTTGTATCTTCTCCTTTTTTTTGTTTTGTCCGTTTCCGGTCGTGTATCTTTTGATGTTGTTGTTTTTTTTGTGTTCATTTCTTTTCTTTAGGGTCCCCACTCAAAACCGTTATCAACGTTCGGATGTGTAGTTATCACCGATCCCATGGTTATCTATAAAAGCAGTGAGGCCGTGACACAGGCCCTTATGGGGTCCTGTGCCAGAGCCAGATCGGTGCTAAACGGGAATACTACACTACCAATTTAATGGTGACGTAACATTGAGCGTCCTGCCAAGGTTTTAATGAGACGGGGGTGTGTGTAGCATTAGCCTGAAAGCCGTTCCAACCGGATTTCACTCCATCTTACTCGGGTAACAGAATACTACAAACGTGAGTCCTCATAGCTTCCAAAATCGAAATCGTTGTTTCCAGTATGCCATAATTAAGACCTTACTGGGCTCAGTTTTAATGCCTAGGGCATTGGTGCTTAAGGCAGGTTCAAATATTTGAGCCGCTAGTCTTCCGGACTACGTCTTCTATCTCCGAACTTAATCCGGACAGGTTGGGGGTTATACCGCCGTTAGTCTGAAGCAGGGTACACCACGTGCAGGTGAATATGGTATTTTGTAGGCTGAAAAGTACATACTTACGAATATATGTACATACACATGCATGTATAAATGTTATTGTGTCTCGAAGTCGCAGGTCACAGGCGGTACAAAGAGTAGCAAAAGAAAAAGCTTTTCGCACAGAAAATTTATTTTCCGTTTTTTTTCCTAGCGAAGCAGAAAAGCTTTTTGTTTGCCCATCGCAAAAAATCAACATTTTTTTGTATGGGGATGCGACATCTGGGTAAGTTTATTATCTGTGTTTTAGCTTAACTCAGACCTCAGTTTCTTTAAATCACTCAATGCAGGATTGAAATAAATGATTTTGTCGTCTTTGTATAGCGTGACTTGATAAGAACGATAGGAAAAAAATTTCATTAAAACAACAACGGTGTGAGATATAAAATTTATTCTGGGTTTATTTTGAAGGTACGTTCATGCCATTATGTGTGGAATAGCACATCATTCAATTTACCGCCTCTGCTTTGCTGGCAGCGCTTCAAGCGGTTGGTCCAATTTTTGATGACTCGGTGTGTGGCATTATTCCGGCAATAGCGTTTCGAACTTTGGCCTCGAGCTTGTCCCAAGTGGTTGACTTGTTAGCGTAAGATTGACGTAGCCGCAGAGAAAATAATCGAGTGCCGTCAAATCGCATGACCGCGGCTGCCAATTGGTGAACGCTTGCCGTGAAATGATCCTAACGTCAAATTTCTCCTTGACAACCTCGAGCGTTGTGCCACAGCTCGGATATATCGATGTTGTCGAGCTCTAGCCACAAAAAGTCGGTTAGCTTTGCTCTGAGGGTAACGGTGTCTCCTTCCTTATTTCGAAAGAAATAAGGTCCGATGATGCCGCCATGCCACAAACCGCACCAAATAGTTAATCTTTGTGGATGCATTGATTCTTGGCTGAATACTTGTGGATTGTGTTCGCTCCAATAACGGCAAATTCGCCTGTTGACATAGCAGCTGGGCCAAAAATGAGCCTCATTCGAGAAGATGATTTTTTTGACCAAAATCCGGATCAACGGCCGGCTTCAATTCTTGCGTTAGCACAATCTTATACAGATGCAGGCCCAAATCCAACCTCAATATAAGCCGGGTTGACTCTCTAGCGATGCCCAAGTCAGCTGATCGGCGCCGAATCGACATTTCTGTCGTCTTCGATACTGGCCTCTGCGGCGGCTATGTTTTCCTCATTTCGCACCAATCCCTATTTGGTTAGTGGGTCGAGATCCAAAAGAGTGCGACGAATCGCCTACACACTTAAGCCATGATGACGAATGGCCCCATGACAAAATTCACGTTGCTTATTTTAATTTTTAATTTTGTTCATGAACAAGTACTTAAGGGGTTACATACGTTTCTCCGCTCAAAAACGGAGCATTTTTCAAGATTTTTTTTCTCTACGATATAAAATTAATATAAAAAAAGTAAAATATACATTGTGTAAAGTATTCCTTGACGAATACAAAACTTAATTGACAATTGAAGAAAACCAATTATAAAGTATACATTTCGCCCATCTCCGGAAAACTCTCTTCAAAAACGTGCTGGGCGGTACCAGGAATAGGTAGGTTTCATTTGAACCTGTTAAAGTAGATGGATAAAACTAGTCTCTATCATAGCCGTTTTCAAAAATTTTCATTTTTAACAAAATGGCAGCTTTTTGAACGTACGAGGCTATTTTTGACTAAAAAACGAGTCACATTTTTATTTATACAAATCTAAAAATTAAGGTATCAAAAAAATCCTACGTAGGAGACTAGATAATGGTATTAAGAATATCAGTGCGAAATGGCATGCAAATCGGTCAAGTGGTTCAAGAGATATTTCTGATACCGACTCGGAAAACACTGTTTCGAGAAAAACTCAAACGAAATGCAAAATCGGCAGTGTGTCTTGCCTGCGTGGCTTCGAAAGCAAAAATGAAAATGTGCTCGAGTAGTGCCTTCTGGAATATTCTGAATTCTAATATTCTTATACAAGGCTTAAATCTATTGCTAAGCAGGTATAAATATTTGCGAGGGCACCGACCCGTCATTAGAGAAGGTAGGAAGGCAGAGCAGGCACGCAGCTGCTCATGTCCCTAATGAGCGCTCCGCCCGGTCCGACGTCTAACGGTCATAACTTTCTTAATTATTGGAATTTTTGAAAAATTCATTTGAATTGCAAAAGAATATAGAATTTTTCATGCAAAACAAAATCGATTTTTTTTGAGCGGAGACACGTATTAATGCTAACAGATGTAGGAGTTTAAAAATATAAATTAAAGAAGAAAATAAATATATTTTTTGATTTAATGATAGAATTAAAAAAACAATTATAGAGGTTAATTTCTTTTTAAAATTCTCTCTAGATAGAGACAAGTCGATGAGTGTATACATTTCATTGAAAGCTAGTATGGCTCTTGAAAGAGGCCCATTTTGGCCATAGTTAGTTCCGTGGTTCAATTCTAATAGAAGATGCCTAGTTTCATAAGCTCTACTTGGTGTATAAATAGGAACCATTGAGAGAAGAGTAGGACATCTAATTTGGTAAGAAATCAAATCTCTTATAAACATTACATCATGGAAATGACGCCGTGATTTTAAGGATTTTATCCGGAGTAAAAGACATCTGGCCCTATACTCCGGTGAAAAGCTCCAGTTCATTTTGTAAAAGATGTATTTTGTAAATCGACTTTGATTTTTTTCTATACGATCAGACTATGAAACGCACAAAGGATTCCAAATGATATCTGCATATTCTAACACAATTCTAACACGAAATAACACAGTGTACAACGAAAGTAGAGAAAGTGAATCCTTAAGTTCTTTTGCAATGAGCTTTAAGCAACGTGAGCTTTAAGTTCATCACAACAAATAAAAACTAAATCTAATATTTTAGACAGATAATTTATGATAACATTAATTTGTTTTAAATTTAGAGAATTAATAGAATCAAAAAAGTAAGATTCATAGGTATCTCTAATAATTGAAGCATGAAGCTGAATTAGATTGCTCAGACAAAATCCAGTTAATACAGATGACAGGTTAATGTGACCAAGGACACAAATGTATTCTGATGTAGAGCAATTATTATAAATAAATTCAATATTGTTCATATGTTTCTCATAGCAATCAAACGAGCTATTAGGTGGAAAATAGCTTATGATAAAAAACATGCAAGCTTTTTTGACAGCATTTAAAGTGATTGACAATTGTCCCACGACATTAGAATATCAGATCGACTTTTTTCCCTCCAAGGCACATCCTAGCAGCAATAATTATTCTTCCTCCACGCTGATTAGCTTCTTTACATCGATCACGTCGAAAACTATCATAAAGTTCGTTGTCAAATATTTCCGTTGAATATATTTCCGGATATAACCAGCTTTCAATAATTATAATTATATCATAATGTGTGTCTTATAAAACAAATCCGCAGTCTTCGTACGAATTCCACTAGCATTATGAAAATATATGGTACTTTCAAATTAGTCTTACAGATCGGCGATAGTGCGAGTATTTCGCACATCTGGAGCCGACCGTGACATCTAGTTTTTAGAATTTACTACATCAGCTTTTGATTTAAAAAAAAAGAGTTCTTATTTTTACTCCGCTTGGTCAAAAAGATTCTATATAAACCCTTTTAGAGAGTTACCAAGCATAAGTAACATCAACATCAACAAATTTATCATTTATTTCACATGACGGAAGAGGTTCTAGATTCCAGCGCAGCTTGTTAGAGAGAATACCCCGCATCGTCATCACAGATGTACGAGAGAGGAACATTTTCGCTATTGTCAGCATTGACATTGACCGTGAAAGCAGCAGAGGAGGAAGTGGCGGAAGAGGAGACTGAAGTAACAGCATCAACTTTCACAGCAGCGGTAGCAACAGACGCAAACGAAGTAGTCAGATTTGAAGAGACATTCGATGACCTTTTTACAGCTTTACTTCCCGCATTACCACAGCTGTTGGTAAACGTGTTCTATTTACAACTGAGCTAGAATATTGTTGTAAAATGATGCATCCTAAAATGGCAAACTTTGCTGAATACTTTGACTGCTGGATGTTATTGGTACCTTTGACAGCTACTGAAACATGACAATTGGAAAAACCATCATTGCTATCTGGTCACCCGTTAGTATAGTTTTTTACCTAAACTCGATCAGGGAAGTCAAAGAATTTTCGTCGAGTCACAATTTTATGTAGCCTCCCGTGTCTGTCTGAAACATAGAAATAGAGCATTTAAGAGTTTAATATATATGTAGGTAGAAGTGGTTGTCTGGCAAGGTCCTACCAGAAACACAAGTAGAGCGTATGGGCCGTTTTGATACCACAACTCACGTGACCTGGATGCTGAAAGGTGTTGCTAAGAGCGTAGTTTTCATCTACATGCTATGGAGTTTAAAAATTAAAAATTAAATAATTAATTAATGGAGTTTAAAAATAATAATGTTGCAGAATTTTATGCCAGAAATCTACAATAAATTATTCCTTTAAAGATGGGTTTGCCAAGAGTGCGATTCTTTTATTTTTTTTTTATAATTTGCGTTCGCTCAATGGATTCAAGTACCCTTAAAATGTTTGAACACAGTGCGGGAGGAGGAAAATCAGGGAGGATGGAAAGAGAGGTTCCAGTGAACGCTGGTTATAAATGTTTGAAGGTTATAATCACTAGGAAATAGAGAGCTCGGCAGGACACTCCACAAGCGAGCTGTTCGGCTTATCAACGAATCACGATATTTTAGAGTACGTCCGAAAGTGGGCTTGAAGGTGTTACGGTTAAAAGTTTGAAGGGGCGGAATGCTACTGGCCATTTCTATGGAGCACTGGTGGTGGAAATAGTGGTAAAACAAAGTGAGACACAAGGCATTACGTCGGTGCCACCAGCATTTATTTTGCGAATATCAGACATGAAACCATTCATGAAACATGAAACTCTGTCAAATGCATTAGAAATATCGACTATCTTGCTTTCACCAGATTGGTGTTCGCTTCGGTTTTTCGAGATATTTCATAAGATGATGATTTATCAGCATTTCCATGACCTTGGAAAGAAGGGACGTAAGTGCATGGGTCTGTAGGAGGAGAAAGAAGAAGATTCGACTTTTTTCGGGACGGGATGGACAAATGATATTTTCCATCTGCTCGGAAAGAGCCCTAAAGAGTAGAATTGATGAGATATACCATCTGGACCAGCGGATTTATGTATGTTGAGACCTGTAAGTACACTTGCTACTACACGATTCGTTGAAGATTCGACATCCATTTAAGATTCGACGCACTCAAGTCTATGCGGTGACAAAGCACAATCTGGGAGTACTGAGCTGGCCGCAAAGTTTTTAGCTAGCAGATTGGCCTTATCCAAAGAGCGGACAGCTGATATGACACAATGGTCTGACGAGTCCGACTTGCTTTCAGCTAATGCCGGACAGTCACGGAGAAAGTGGAAGGTTTCCTTTTCGTATGGGCTGTTACAGCTGCGCCAGTGGAGATTAAAAGAAATGCTAACTAGGCAATGTGTGAGCCAATTGGCCAGTGACCAATGCTAATTGCTTTGATTCTTGCTATCTGGTGCAAGCTCTGTTGGTTAAGTTATTCGTCCTGGTTTTATTATAGGCTGGATACGGTACAGGTTTCTAGACTTTTCCACCTAGAGATAGAGAGAAAGTTTTGGAGAATTGTACCCATGATGAGTCCCATCCGGGAACATGAGAGACATCTGGCTAGCGCGTCGGCTCAGTCATTCCAATCTATGTTACTGTGGCTGGGAAGCCAGAGAACCGTGATATCAGAGTGATAATTTCCTTGCACTGTTTTATTTTTTTAGAAGATAAAGTAAGTGAGTGGAGCGTTTTGATGGCAGTGTGGCTATCAATAAAGATTCCTATGTTGTTTATTGAATCTAAGTATCTTGCACGCCTCTCTAATTGCTAGTACCTCAGCCTGGAAGGCAGTACGATTTAGATACGTTCAGTTCCGCTGAGAAAAGGCCTTATACAACGCCGATATTTCGTTCCATTCCGTTCTTTACGGAATCTGAACTTGAAAATTATTATTTAAATTGAGTTTGGGTATCGTGTAGTCAGTTATGGTCGAAGTCAGATACATTGAGGGGAACATACTTATATACTTACTGCGTTGTCCCTCGGTGGCGGGTTCGAAAACATTTCGGCCCGGAGCTTCACTCTTCTAGCATCCAAGATCGAAATATGGTTAAGCTTTTTGACTGTTGATTGACCAAGAGTTCTCCAAGTCCCATTATAAATATCGTGCTAACTACGACAATGTTTGGCCCCGCGATAAAGTCGATTAACTTGAATCCGTTATCGAAGGTGGTGTCGTGCAGGCTATAACTTCCGACAGTGCTAACAAAGATGTCTCTCTTGTCGCATATAAGGCTGATTTTAGCAAATTTTGCCTTAATACGGATTGTTATGACGCGCTCGTTCACATGCCGAAAACTCAAGACTTTTTTGCCTAAGTCTGGCTCTAGAAACAAATCCGCATCCAAATAAGCTCTACAATCACCGTAGTAGATGTCTCAGCTTTTCGTCCCCTTTTAGTCCGGCCCATCCCATCGCATTTCTTGGAATGCGGTGATATATGGTTTGTTGCAGTTCAGGGTCTCTGCTAGTTGTTCGGCTGCACGTTGCCTATTAAGAGACCTTACATTCCACGCGCAAGTCCGAAATTTGATATCTTGGTTTGGCTTGTAGGGGTTGTCAACAGTATACCCGTCCATATACGAGGCTTGTTTTTGTTTCGTAACCTTGTTTCCCACAGTTACCACGGAATCATCCGCTGTCCCGTTTATAATACTGCTATTTTTTGTCTGCTGGTCAGCAATCGAGCTTATAAGATTGGTAAGTCGAGTTCGGATGAATATCGACTAGAGCCCGATAGTTAAAACTTGGCTTAATTGATGTGTAGAAACAGTTCCATCGCCAGAGTAAGACCTCTCAATGCCTACCCTATTTCCACAGCACCCAACCAAACCTGATACTAAAATATCCACGTCGCGCAGGCGAATGCCTTGATGTCAATGTTATCGTACTCCGTCAAGATATTTTTGATGACCAGAGCCATAGGAGGGCCGAAATAACTACCCCCTGCGGGGTAGCAAATTTGCTTATGAGGCTGTTACCCAATTATTTTTTGCATGAAGATGGTCCAGTTGCTGACGAAATCTTCTGTGCCAAGCTTGGTAACACTAAAGAGTCTAAAATCCTTACCCTACTCATGGCCCCTTTTGTCGATTTCTTTTCTTGGTGATTAACGATTTTATTTCATTCCAGGGTGCGGATTTCGTGACCTGCGCTGCCTTTACAGTAGCGCCGCTATCTTTACATACGAAGAAATGATTGTTAATTAGGAGTTCCAGTGATTCTTTAGTGGAATCTGTCCATTTTACATTAAGTTGTTGGATGAATATCGGCTAAGAGTGTTGTTTGGGCAGAATTTACCTTAGTATATCTGAATCCTTCTGAGTTTCAATCGATTGGTAGTGCTCTAGCCGAGCCTGTGCCTCAATTACTTCCGTTCAGTTCGCTGGAGTTTCTTAAAGCGGCAGGTGTTTCTACCGAGACACCTACATTGAAGAGTATCCCACTTTGGTCTTCAGAAATTTAAGATTGGATACTTTCAGTTATCTACTCTATATTAGGCGTTATTGATTGTTAGTATAATGTCATGTACCTCATACCACCTGCAAAAAATTCCCGAGCTTGGAAATACAAAGGTTGGAATGTTACCACATTACACACATTAACATTAGAGGTCACAGGAAATCAAATGAAGCTCATCTCGTTCGTTAATATCAGTGCTCCCGCAAAATGAGTGCCTTGTATTACAATCTAAAAGTAACAACTCCTTCTTGGCATGAAGGCGCGACACCATGTGCAGGTGTCTGGGAGTGATGTTTCGTCGTGTGCCGTGTACGCAAAGACTATTTAGAGCTTCTTTTTGCCTATACCCACCACTTGAATGCCTGTTAAGTCATTTGTGCTGAGATGGGGACATAAAAGGGCGTTTGATGTATGCCAACTATAACTAACAACTTAAGAATGAGATCAACGTCGTAAAGTTTTGAATGAAGTCGATCTCTATAGCTAGCTATTCTCTAAGCCAAATATATACTACTCCTAGACTAGAAACTAGATTCATATGTTTAAGAAGGTTATAAAATCAGTGTTATTATAGTATGCTTGTTAATTCTTTGTTAAGTTTTGGATTCTCTTATGATGGAACACGTATGAGGACATACGCATGCATGTGTATTCATATCGCATCAAGTTGTGCGTTCATTGATAATTTGTTAAGCATAGTCACTCAACGGACCCAAAATTTGTTTGTTTTAGTATTAATAATCTGTTAACGCCATCCCGTGTTAAATCTTTTTCCTCAATAACACATTTAGTATTTAGACCTTAAACCAAATGATTTATGCTTGTTAAAGTATCAATATGATACTAACAGACCTTAGTTCAATATTTGCTTGTCCACCCGATAGCCTATTGAACCAGACATACCTCCTAATCTTACGTCATGCGGCTTATAGTTGCAATTACAGCGAACAAATTTGTGTATACTTAATTCTGTATTTGTCCTTTGAATATAAATACAAATGTTATCAGGTTCCAAAGCCGAAGCATCAGTCTAATTCCATTATATACGAGTATATTACAAGCGATAGTGATGTTCTATAAAAAGAAGCATTAGCAATTTCTTATCAGCATTTCTTGAAGGTCTCAAACCCAGTTTAAGCTTGATATATTAAAGCGCATTTATTGATTTCTATTTTTCTTAACAGATATGTGAAGTTCAAGTCTAGACAGAACCGCATGCGTACAAATGAAAAGGTTGTTGCTGACACAGCCTATGGCAAAGTACGCGGGGTTAAATGGCGTACGGTGTATGGAGAAGAATATTTGAGCTTTGAAGGAATTCCATTTGCCAAACCTCCAGTTGGAGAACTACGTTTTCGAGCCACACAAGAGCCAGAGCCATGGACAGATGTTAAAAGATGCACCAGGGTGCGTGGCAAACCTATCCAAATGAATTTGGTACTGGACAAAGTGCAAGGAAGTGAAGATTGCTTGTACCTGAACGTTTACACTAAGGATGTAAGTTAAATTTGAAGAAAACTGTATTAGTTTCAACTTTCAGTCGCACTACAGCTCAATCCGATGAAGCAGTTGCCAGTTCTCGTTTGGATCTATGGTGGAGCATTTCAAATTGGAGAAGCCTCCAGAGATATGTATGGTCCTGATTATATCATGAAAGAGGATGTCGTGCTTATCTCCATCACTTACAGATTAGGACCTATGGGTAAGTACGGCTTGAGTTCCTCATAATAGTTATCATTTCCTAATATTCTCGTTCAACGGAATATCATAGGATTTATGTCATTTTCTGATCCCGAAGTTGGAGTTCCAGGTAACGCTGGTTTAAAAGATCAAGTACTGGCACTCAAATGGGTTAAAAATAATTGTGCACATTTTGGTGGGGATCCAGATAATATAACAGTTTTCGGTGAAAGTGCTGGCGGCTGTTCAACTCATTACATGATGCTAACAGAACAGACAAAAGGACTTTTTCACAAAGGTATTGTTATGTCTGGCAGTGTGGTTGCACCATGGGCTAATATACCCCCAAAAAACTGGAGCTACAGACTTGCCAAAGCCGCTGGATATACTGGTGTCAATACGGACAAAGGTGTATGTGATTTTTTGACTAAATTAAAGCCCTGCGAAATGTACAAACATTCTGAGGCTTTGCTTACTAAGGAAGAACGACATGAACGGATAGCCTACTGCTTTGGGCCCACTGTAGAACCCTATATCAGTGCGGAATGCGTAATTCCAAAGAATCCTGTTGAAATGATGAGAGAATCGTGGAGTAATTCCATACCAATGCTGATTGGTGGCAATTCATTTGAAGGCTTGCTTATGTTTTCAGGTGAATTTGAAATTGCTTCCTTCCGAGAATTACTCGCAATATATGATTTTCCCCCATTGTAGAAGTTAGAAAATTTCCAGATATGATCACAGAACTGGGCGATTGTGAAAAAGTTGTTCCATATGAAGTCCCTCTCACAGAAAGGCAACGTAAGGAGTTCGGCTTAAAACTGAAAGAAACCTATTTTGGCGGTAATGACCCGAATTTAAAAAATCTCCTCCAATATAGCGATGTAAGTAGTTGTATGAAAATAAAATCCACTTAATTTATTTACTCTGCTTTTCGCCTTTCTAGCTGTTTTCCTACAAATACTTTTGGCATGGCATTCACCGAACAGTCCTCTCTCGTGCGGAATACGCCAGTGCTCCAACATACGTCTATCGTTTCGACTTTGATTCCAAACATTTTAATCACGTTCGCATTCTGAGCTGTGGCCGAAAGATTCGCGGTACTTGCCACGGAGATGATCTATCTTATCTATTCTACAATGGGATTGCAAAGAAGCAAAAGCATAGAAGTCGAGAGTACAAGACGATTCGAACAATGGTATCGGTGTGGGTTAAATTCGCCACTAATGGTGATCCAAATATTGCACACAAAAGTGATCACATATTACACCCAGTAGCCAAAGGCGTAGAGCGATTCCAGTGTTTGAACATTTCAGATGAACTGGAAGTAATAGATTTGCCAGAAAGCGAAAAGCTAAAACTGTGGGATAGTATGTATTCGAGAGACCAATTGTATTAAGTGATTAAAATTTAATACTTAGCAATAGGCTACAAGGGATGAATTTTTTCGCCTTCAGGTTGTGGACTCAAGAAAGTGATAGGCATTTGTCTAAGTTTAAGCTATTTTTGTAAATTCATACACGCTTTTAAAAAATATAACTGTTTATTGTAATTTTCTTGTTTATGCACTGGTTTTTCCATTTATTACTTAAGATTTAACTGTCTGATTATACGATTAATATAATACGCTATTAAGGCAATAGTGGTTACTATTTTTTCTGTTTCAGATCGCCAGTTTTTAAGTTCTTTATTCAAAGTCAGCATTTCATTGTAAGTTGACTTGAGACAATATAGAACGCACTTCGTATATTGGAAATAACATGTAGCCGGTAATTAATTTCTTTTTCAGTTTTTTCAGTTTTCATATAAACGTATTGGAATACTTGTCAAAAGTATTAGTAAAGAGGATACATTTAATGCTCCTAGTTCGATGCAAAAAAAAAGTAATGGGTATGAGAAATATAAGGAAATATTGGTAGAAATTTTTTTTGTAAATAGTGCATTACTTTGTTTGCCTGCCCGTTCTACTATATCGTATCTAGACAAAAGTGTACCTATAGTATTTCAGGATTAACTTATTTTAACCATGTGCTAGGTATTATACCTTAAAGTGCTTTGTAGTATTATTCTTTGACCGTGTTGCTGACATTGCAAGAAAATCTATGTTTAATTATCTTGAAAATGCAATACGTTTTCATATCCGCTGAATGTACTCGTTCAAAATCGACGCCAATGCAACACAATAATTTTTTAATATAAATAAACCCTTATATTTATCGAAAAATTAAATTTATTTAAATAAATAAAAGGAATTAGAAATATTGAACACATACACTCCGCGTCTGTTTAGTCAAGCAAAACACATGAGAAAACTTCTGGTGCATCATGTGTGATGCCTCGTTTCAAGAAGTTTCTAAGAATAAGAACTCATACTCGTATACTCCGCATCTGTTGAGTCAGGAAAAACCCCAGAGAAAACTTAAACTGCATCATATGTGATGCCTTGTTTCAAGAAGTTTAAGATTGTGAATACCTATAAAAGAAGTATTGTTTGTAATTTTGAAAATATCTACCTCATAAATTTAAGTATTGTAGAAGAATAGCATAAATATAAATTTTTTTTGTTACTTAGCAGGAAGTTTCTCTTTTTGCTCTTTGTTAAAAAAGTGGGATAACAATTGTAAGACTGCAATCCAAGTATAATCGAAAATTCTTCAAACGATCAATTTAAAAGCCTTCATAAATAGAAAACCCGAGAAAAATTAATCTTGAAAGTAATGGCGCTTGATAGATTTAGTGCGAAAAAGGGTTTGGATAAAAATGAATTTAATGAGTTTAATTTGGAATAATAGAAATAAGCTCAAGTAGGCGTGTTCTTTTCGCAGTCCAGTTGAGGTTAGCTTAGGTTAAAAAAGGAGTATGATGGATACGCCATCACACAGACACCAGACACCAAAACGCGACCCTGTGGAACCAATTGAGTTAGTTTATTTTTTTTTAGTTTTAAATTCATTTTATTTTCTTAATCATTAACTCTTACATCCTAACAAAAAATGCTTAAATGCTAGCTTAAAATTACGTAACAATCTTATACTAACTTACTGGCCCCATACAGGTACTATAAGCTACTCTAAATTCGTATAACTATGTCTTTCGACTTTATTTACATTTTCTTTAGGGATTTTTATTTTCTATACTTAAAGCTAAGAAAAATATTTGTTAAGAAAAACTTAGCATGTGGACATAATTTTTTATTTTTTATAAAAACTTAATATCTAACTTAAAATAAACCTTAGTCTACTTAACCTACATACACAATACACACATACATACACATAGACATTATACACAATTTTACACATAAATTAGTATAGACCTTTACATATACCAATATATGTATATATTTTTAAGTGCTAACCTAAATCTATGTAAGCCGGTCATCGCTATTCACAGAGCAAATAGATTGGCCAGCTCTGCCTCATTAGTGAGGCTGGCTGTAATTGACGGAAACTACGACGAAACATCTTCTCCATCATTCAGAAATGCTGGTGCTGCCGAACGACATCCCTCTTATCGCGATTCCCCACCGCCCTACTGAACTTGAGACGATCCACACTGCCGTGTGCGACGTATCTGTTATAGTTGAGTTACCTGTTCCCAGCTGTCCGAGCGACATGGAAGATTAATGTAACCGCTGATCTATCCTGGATTAACCCTATCTGATCTAGGGAGAGGAATGATTCCGGTGGAACGAAGCCGTCAGAGCTCACACTCTCGTGATAAAGGTAATTGGGGTAGAAAGCCCCAGATATCAGGTTATTCGTCGAAGTCATTGCTCTTGCAATGTGCCTTCGAGTCAGCTTAATTACGAAGTTGTCCACCCGTATGAGGTTCGCCCTGTTATAAAGGACCTCATTAGGATAAAATTTCTTGTACTCCGACTCTGGTGTTCTGTACAAGCGAAGACAATCCCTACGGCAAGCCCTCTTAAACACACGAATCTTTTCCATTAAGCTTGCTCGTACATTGAACCACACGAAACAACCAAATACCAGCATGGGCCTGATAAGGGCCATGTAGCAGATTACATTTACCTTCGAGTCGAGTTGGCTTCTAAAAAACAGTCTCTTTGTAAGGGCAAAAGCGCCGTTAGGTCTGGCCAGAGCAGCATCTACATTTTTGTCAAAATACAGAAAATGATCTAACCAGACCCTAAGGTATCTGACCACATTTCGACAGGCAAGAGGCTGCCAGTGTTGTCCAATGATCGAGAACTTACGCCAATTTGTTCTGGTATCCCTAGAAGCTCCAGACAACGGCGTCGTAAACGGAATGGTTTCCGACTTCTGAAAGTTGATTTTCAACTTGCAGTCATCGCAAAATCGTTTTATCTTATCGAAGTCACGCTGCAAGAGAGTATTAACGACCTCGATTTCTGGACCTGTTCTGTACGCTATCAAATCGTCTGCCTACGCAATAGTATGGGGAAGTGAACCTATCAAGGCGCTTGTAAAAATGTTGAATAGGATCGGCGAATTGACCGCGCCTTGCTGAAGACCATTTTTAATTTGAAATATTCCAACAGAAGTCACATCACCATTCCTCACAATGAACTGTATGTTGGTTAGCAGTTTAAGTTCAGTTTAAATGCATTTTTATTTTTTCAACTTAAATTACTCTTAACTGCTAGACAAAAAAAACGCTTAAAAATTATCTAAAATAACTAACAATTAATCTTATTCTAACTTACTGGCCCCATGCGGGCACTCTAAGTTAAACCTAACACTTAAACTATGTGTTTCGACGAATCTTACAGCCTAATTTTATTTTTTTTTTTCATTTATTAATACTAAAACTAAGAAAATGAATTTTAATTAAAAAAACTTAGTGTCTGGACTTTTTTTAATTTTTCATAAAACTTAAAACTAAAAGCCTACAATCTACCTAAAAATAAATCTTAACCTACTTAACCTACTTATATTATGCATACATATATACATGTATGTACACTCATAATATATATATACATAATATATAAATATATGTATGTATATATATTTTAGTTTTTTTTTTCATTTTTTATTTTTATTTATTTTTTTTGTTTTTATATATTTTTTTTTTCTTAAAATCTAACTTAAACCTACCTAAAACTATGTAAGCCGGCCATGGCTAAAACAAAAACAAAAAAAAAAAATAAAAATTAGACTGGCCCACCTTGCTTCACATGAAGCTAACTATCACTGGAGGAATTCGACGACGAAGCATCCTCCCCTTCAAAAAGCCACCAAAATTGTTGGTTCTGCTGAGCAACATCCCTCCTGTCGCGACTCCCTACCGCCCTACTGAACCGGAGACGCTCCGCACTGCCATGTGCGACGTCTCTGTCGTAGTTGAGTTGCCTGTCCGCAGCTGTTCGAGCAACGTGGAAGATTAGCGGCACCGCCAATCTGTCCTGGATCAGACCTCTATATAAATAGAGGAACGCTTCTGGAGGAATAAAGCCGTCAAAGCGAACTCTCTCGTGATACATATAATTGGGGTAGTAAGCCCCGGAGATCAGGTTGTTCGATGAGGTCGTTGCTCTTGCAACGTGCCTTCGAGTCAACTTAATGACGAAATATCGCCAATTCTCTATTTCATTTGGAATGCATCAGTTGTGCACCAAGACGCGATTGTCCAGGTCATAATTAGAGCCAATGGTATCAGTGGCCTTGTATACTTCCTGGAAACTCGCCCCTATGGCCTCAACCTTCTCTTGAGGATCCTCGATCACAAAGCAGTGGTCATCATCAGCGGCCTCATTTGTATCAATACCTGCTATTGTCAGTAACCGTTCGTTGTCTGTTGTCCGGGCTATTTTAAGACACTGAATGTCGTTTTTATTTTTTTCTCCGAAATAGTTTATTTACTCGTATTTACGGGAACATATTTGGGTTGCTGGTGTTTATAACCCGAACCTTGATGTTCTAATACAAACTTACTGAAATTTTGTAATTCTCTTTTATTAACGTTTGAAGGTTTTTAATCGACGACTTCAATGTCTTAATCTCCGGGTTTTGTCTGTCAGTTAACTGTCTGTACAAGTTTTTGAGTCTTGACAGAAGTCTACTTTTCTGTCAGTGCAGTGCGTCAATAGTAGGATTGCGGAACAGGTCTTCGTTAGTCGTACGTCGATACCACGGTATTGCAGTTTCCATAGTTTGTTTAAATGTCTCGACCATTTGTTTTAGGTAATTGTCGATCTCCTCGTTTGACAAATTCCTATTGGACAGTGGGTGGAGCGTGTTCGAGGAGAGTGCTCTTGTCAAGGTTGCGGAGAAGCGTGTCCATAGGGTCTTTCTGTAGTTGTAAGAATATCTTTGGACAAACTCCTCCAATTTCGTTGGGAACTGTAATTTCGGTGCTAAAACCGCAATGGTCGCTGTCATACACGAATGTGCGCAGACAGTTTAGCGTTTGTAAATTCGTACCTGTCAGTCGTATACGTTCATCGTACAGCAGTACATCAAAATAAGACCCGCCTCTGGAAAACGACGGGTTGCCCGTCGCTTTAAGACCGAATCTGTGCACGCCATCGTGCTGACCCCACCAATCGAGTAGTAGGTTCCCTCTAGTATTTGGCAAATTATTTCCCCAATCTTTGTGTTTAGCGTTGTAATCCCCGCCGATTATAAAATACTTGTTCTTCAGCCTCAGAAATCGAAAAAGCGTGTCGAGCTCTTTAATGAATAAAGTGGATTCTAAAGCCTCAGGTGCATAAACGGAGGACAAATATAGCCGCTTTCTACTACGAAGCGGGATGTAAATGGCGACTGCTTCCAACACCTGGAACCTGCGCATCAATCATTGTACACTCTGTGAAATTTTATACCTTCTTTAACGAAGATCGCGACACCGACCCCGCGTTTGGATCTGGACCGGTGTTTTCTTCTAACAGTATAATTATTGTAGTCCAATTTGTGATTATCGGTTAGCTTGGTGTCGCTAGCGAAAAGTACATCACGAGTTTGGTCTTGTAGTAATTTAAACATCGCGGCTCTTCGTTCGATCCTAATCCATTAATTAGCATTCACCGCAAGGACTGTTGAAGAATTGGATTATTTTATCCAAACTTTGATGGTTGTGATCATAGGTGCATGAACCAAGATCTAAAGATGGTGATTATACAAGTCGATTCTTGTATCGATTGCATGGAAAAGCAGAAACAGTCCTCCAAGCAGACTCACTTGAAGAGAAAAAAGTCTTGTGTAACTGTTTATAAGCTTCTGGCCTTACTTTATTTTATTCCTCTTATTTATACTAACAAAAATTCAATAAATGCTTAGTCTACAATTCATACTTTTCAAACAATAAATGCTAAGTTGCAAAATGATAGTTCGCAACAATATTCAATAATGCTGAATCTACATTTCTTTAAAGCGAATGAACCTGAAGATATTCAATTCCAGGTGGCATTGAAATTTGTTTTATTTATTTTTTTTATGTGAACTCGTATGATATGCATACGTAATCATATCACAATTAGGAGATTTAACATTCTGCCCCCGGTTGAACAAATGGTTCAAAAAAAAAAAATGTTTCTCCTGTATTACAATGCATAATTCCTTCTGTTTAAGACTTCGACTACTTATTAATACTTATACTAAATCTATCCTTCTGAACTTCGGGTTGCTGTTGCTGTCTTCTTGGAATGTCGTTGGTAGCTGCTCGAGGCTTTGGGTTTGGGGTTGGTTGCTGGATTTGTCTAGTCTTCCTTGCCTTGAGGTAACATTGAACAACCAAAAAGATGACAATTAAAACTGCTATTAACCCTCCAGCATGTCCCATGGTATGGTGAATTTCATGATGTTCCAGGCCAGTTCGTAGCTCATTGCGAAACCTTTCCAACTTCTGTTTCAATATTTCAATATCCGCGATATGACGCTGATAAAATTGTTGTGGATAACTTAGAGTTGTCTCTTGAACTGGAATTATGGTGGTGAGGTTGCTTAGCGGGCTGTATGACAATCTTGTGGTCGAGGGATGTATATTATGTCCTCGGATGGTTACGAATTGCTGTTTCATTATACAATCCTTCTGTAGCCTTGCAATACCTGATCCTCGAATTGTAACATATGTTGTGTTCTGGCCGCATACAACATTTAAGGTGGTTTCTCGTAGTAAGGCGTAAATCCATTGATTTGGATTGTGAAGTTGAATCCAATGAGGACCATCACTAAATTCTTGTACTTGACATTTATCAAACTCAGGTAGATGATGAAAGAAGGAAATCTCACATGCACTGGCGGTTGAACCCTTGTGATGTAAAGGACCACCTGGCTTGCATAAATACTCCTCGCGAATAATTGACGAACAATCCTTCATAGCCCCTTCCGAAAGTGAATAGTACTGGTCACGATGTAGGTTTATAATTATGTATGGTGAGGATGGTTGTATGGCAGTGAAAGTTTCATTTTTCAGCACTGGTACTGGTATTATGTGAAATATCTCGAAGTCTTCTGATGACACTAATGGTATTTTGATTTCAAAAATTGCGTGATTGGATAATATTATTCCCCTTATAGTCATCAAGTTGTAAAGGGCTGTGACATCCAAGTAAGGTGTTGGCAGCCTTAATGATGATGGCAAATGCTCCTTTATGTAGCGCAGTTCTTGGCGCAACTGTGTTGACGGTATCAAAAGTGGGCTGATTTTTCCATGTTGACTGTGCGTTATGACATCTAATAGGGAACCTTGAATGCGTTGGAAATTAGATATGGTTGTGAGTGTTTGTATTGCTAGCGACATAAAACTTTGAGCTAACTTGTCTTGATATAGCTCCTTGGAAATACTGTTTGTTTGGCGGGTTAATTCATTAAGGTGGGCGGACATAGCTGTAAATTGGGTTGATACTGCTTCTTGATTACGGTTCATGATATTTACAGTAGCCAAGAAGAATGATGTCTGATTTTTAATGTGTCTTAGAAGTAATTCTTCATTGGTTTGGATTTCCTCAATTGTTCTTGATAATTTGTCCGCATATTCTGAATCTAGTACTCCGAATAATGCATTGGCCACATTTACTACAAAGTTTAAAGCACCTCGTTTCATTCGGTTACTTCCGGATAGTATTGATAGTGGTTCATTATTCCTCACGAGTTCTTCTGTCAGGTGCTGTATCTGGGTAGTTATTTTATCGCAAAGGTCCTTGGGTTTTACAAGATCACATAGGTGTCTTAATGAATCCGTTGTATTTGTTAAAAGCTGAAGTTCCTTCGCGTAAAGTTCCATATCATAGTAAGTAATAATCTTCCATTCACTAGACAATATGTTAGCTGCTCCTAGGTTTTCGAAATAAATTCCCGGTTGTGAGTTGAATGGCTCTAATTCGACGTTAACTCCCTTACCCAAGGGCAGCGTGATCAGAACCAAAAGGATCGTTACACTAGTGGAACTTAGTGATCGCCTCATTTTTTTTCTTGGTCCTTCGTCCTTGTCCAAACGTGATTTAATTGATTCCTGGATTTCTGGTTGTCGTTCTAGATGCCCTGGTAGAGGTGGATTATAGTCTACTGGTAATGGTGCCAGTTTATGTATCGGTCTCTTGAGTAAACCGTTGGCAGTTCTTACTTCCACTACTCGTATCACATCGTCACCCCCCCTGATGCAATTAACAATCCTACCCAAGTGCCACTGCATCGGTGGTAAATTGTCGTCCTTTAAGATTACCAGCATACCAGGGATAATGGTGTTCTGCTGTTGTTTCCATTTGTAACGGTGTTGGAGCTCATTGTATTCATGTGACCATCGGTGCCAAAACTGCGTTTTGATTGCGGTAATTGTCTTCCATCTGTTGCCTAAATTGCCGTTTGTAATTTCTGCTCGTGCATTGATTGTAGATGTTAATGCCTCACCGATTAAAAAATGTCCAGGAGTTAGAGCATTAAGATCGTTTGGATCAGACGACAAGGGAATCAGAGGTCTGGAGTTTAGTATAGCTTCAATTTCGATCATCAATGTTTCAAGTTCCTCATATGTTAGAATCGACGAAAGCGGGTTTCGTTTCAAAAAATGTTTAGCTGACTTCACGGCAGCCTCCCATAATCCACCAAAATGGGGCGCTCGAGGTGGAATAAAATGGAATTCCATACTTCTGGTAGTGCAGAACGAAGTTATTTTTTCTTTCGACGAAGGCGAATGTATTGAAGATTGAACTTCCATAAGCTGGTTTTTTGCGCCGATGAAGTTTGTTGCATTGTCGCAATAGAGGTTTTGGCAATTTCCTCTTCTTCCTATGAAACGCTTGAGGGCACCTAAGAATGCTTCTGTGGTTAAATCTCCCACAACCTCGAAGTGTGTTGCCTTAGTTGCGAAGCAGCAAAATACGGCCACATATGCCTTTCGGGGATGCTTTCCTCTGACTTTGAAGTGAATCCATACTGGTCCAAAAAAGTCTACTCCGGAGTTCACGAAGAGTCTGGCGGGCTGCACACGAGCCGCTGGCAAGTTTCCCATGATCTGCGTCATTAATTTAGGCCTTGCTCTGGCACAGCGAATACATTTTTGAACCACCGAACGTGCCATAGTTTTTCCCTTGATGGGCCAGTATTTCTGTCGTACAGCTGCCAGCAATCCTTGAGGTCCAATGTGCAAATACCTTAGATGAATCTCTCGCATCAATGATTTGCTGAGTTCATGATTATATGGTAACACAATTGGGTGCTTGGCGTCGTAATCTAGATCGGCGGCTTCAAGTCGTCCTCCTACGCGAAGAATTCCTTCTCCATCCAAAAATGGCGATAAACTACTCAGTGGACTCTGAGTATTGACGTATTTTCCTTTGGATAGATGCTCTAGCTCCTCCTTGAAATTTTGATGTTGCATTTCCTTTATTATTACTTGAGTGGCATCGTCAAGTTCGTAAATAGTAAGATGGTTGGTGGCTCGTTGATCTTGATTATTTTTTTTGCAATTATTTATGAATCGTTTTACATTGGCAATAATCCATTGTAAACGTCCGAAGGAATTATGATGATCTATCCTGGTTATGATACCCGGTGAAGTTTCGAGCGATACTGTTAGTGCAGATTTTGACCCTTTTCTTTATATATCTGTCTTGTTCTCTCCTAGTTTGCATGGCCAAGTCTTCTCTGGGCCATATAAATACAAAGGCCCATAAAACCACATACTACAATCCCTTAGCTTTGAAGCCGATAGTCCTCTTGAAATTATGTCCGCCGGGTTCTGTTTTGTAGGCACATGCCGCCATTGCTGAGGAGTGGTCATGCTTCTGATTGCTCGTACTCGATTTGCTATGAAACGGTGATAGTTTGATGCTTCGGCATTTATCCAAGCCAACACGATTTCCGAGTCGGTCCAGAAGTATGTCTCCAAATCTCCTAATTTGAGATCTCTTTTTACCCGATGAATCAGCTCTGTTGCCAATTTGGCTGCACATAGTTCTAGACGTGGTATAGTGGTCGCGTTGATAACCTCCTCATTTGCCCCCTTCTTAATAGGCGCTACTCTAGACTTTGAGCAAAGTAGCTGAACCGTTATTGAATTGTCGCTGTGAGTTGATCTAATGTAGATGACAGTCCCAAAGGCCTTTCCTGACGCATCGGCAAATGCATGTATCTGAATTTTCTTTGGGATTTTTGTGGAAAATAGATGTCTGGGAATCCTTAATTCCCTTACCTTCTCTAAATCCTTTCGGAAATTGTTCCAAGTTGTGTGGAGTTCCATCGGTAGTGCGGCATCCCAGTCAATTTTTAATTTCCATAGCCTTTGAATAAATAATTTTGCCGTGATTGTTATGGGATTGACGATGCCTAATGGGTCGAAAATATGTGCAATTTCCGATAACACAGTTCTTTTTGTGATTCGCTTATTCACTTGTACTGATGAGTTGATCCGAAGTTCATCTGTCTGTGGATTCCAGATGAGGCCCAACGTTTTTAGTGTTCTTGAATTCTTATCTTGCAGGTCGGATTGCAAGGCTTGATCGCTGGCTGGAATATCCCTTAGCAACTGCGGTGTATTACCAATGGATATCGACGTATATTTTCATTAGCCAGTTGTTTGAGGCAGCGTGTTGCCAAGTAAGGAGCGGATGTGGTACCGTAGGTTACCGTATTTAACTGGTAACACTTCAGAACTTGATCCTTTTCCTTCCGCCAGAAGATCATCTGGTATTTTCGGTCTTCTTCCCGCACAATTATTTGCCGATACATTTTTTCGATGTCGGCAGTGAACACAAAACGTGGTGTTCGAAAACGCAATAATAGCGAGAATATATCATCCTGGATTGTTGGGCCTGAGAGCAGTAAGTTGTTTAATGAGATATTCGACGAGGTTTTCATGGATGCATCAAATACAACTCTTAGTTTAGTCGTAGTGCTGTCTGGCTTGAGTACCCCATGATGAGGAAGGAAATAGTGAGGTGACCGTATGGTGCTTAAGTCTACCTCTGTCATGTGTCCTAATGCAAGATACTCCTCCATGAAGTTGACATATTGGATTTTCAGATGGTTGTCCTTGCTTAATTTTTTCTCTATAGCAAGGAATCGTCGTTCGGCTAATTCTCGTGAGTCACCCAATTCTGATGGTTGGCGTGCAAAAGGCAAGTGCACTACGAATCTTCCACTCTGCTGATCTCGCTGGAATGTCTTGTCAAAATGTCTTTCGCACTGTTGATCGGCTGGAGTTAAATTGTTTCTATCATCCGCTATTTCCTCTAATCGCCAGAATTTTTCAAGAATTTTGTTGAGTGGTTCATCTTCGGTGCATATCCCACATGTGGCTGTTGTTGCATCAGATCTCTCAACCCTAAAAGAAATTATCCATCCGAGCAATGTATTTTGTAACCTTGGCAGTCCAATTGCAAGCTTTATTTGTCCGATCATCAGCAATTCGTGATAAAATTCCGCACCTAATAACAAGTCTATTTTGCCAGGTCGGTTGAACTCGGGATCTGCGAGGCTGATGTTTCCTGGGATTTTCCACGAGGAAACATTCAAAGGCTGCGCAGGCTGAGGTGAAATAATTTCCTTAAGTACAAAGTCTTCAACCCTTGGTGAGTAATTGGTTGTATTCGATTGTACTCTGACATTTACTCGCTGGCTTGATTCTCGCCTTCCTTGCCCAACTCCTTCTATGATAAGACAGTCATTTTTGGGTTTTAAATTTAGCGCCTTAACTAATCTTTGACTGATAAGATTGATCTGAGATCCGGAATCCAAGAGTGCTCGACAATCCAGTATTTGGTGATTAGGTCCTATTATTTTAACTCTTGCAGTTCCAAGTAAAACGAAGGTGCGCTGATGATTTTCCAATGATTCATTTTCTAACATCTCGCTCTCACGTGGTGGTAGGGTGGCTGCAGATGCCCGACCTTGACTATGGTTGGATTCCCTTGTGTGCGAGTGCTGTTGGTCTCTAAATGTAGAAGCGTATTATGCCTCTTCTGGCATTTCGAACAATTGCGAGACTTGCAGTTCTTTGCAAAATGCCCAGATTTTAAGCAATTGATACAGAGGTTGCCCTGTTTGACCAGATTCAATCGTTGGGTAGGTGGAAGATCTAGGAATTGCTGACACTTATAAAGCGGGTGGTTGCCCTTGCATGATGTACAATTCAACTGTTGAGATGTTACTGCTGATAAGGTCTTGCAGACTGGTTTGGTTGTTCTGTTATCTTCCAGTTTATCCTTAGCTCCCAACGCTTCTAGAGATTGGAAACGATTTTCCAAAAATTCCAAAAACTTCTTAAATGATGGAAGGTGTCGTGGATGGTCCAATGATTGTTCGTACAGTGTATGTGTATTTTTATCCAATTTTTTAAGGAAGAGATGAAGCAGGATTGGGTCCCATGAACTTGTATCTATCCGCAACCCCTGTAATCCCAGTACACATTCTTGTATGTTATCATGCAGGTTACGTATCGACTTAGCATTATCGGCTTGTGTATTCAGGTGAGACAATAATTTCTGCAACCATGAGGAAACTAACAGTCGGGGATTGTCGTAACGTTCGCGTATTATTTTCCAAGCTGCTGCGTAGTTGGCACCTGATACGGAAAGATGGCGTATCAATTTTTCTGCATCCCCAGTTAGGCTCGACTTGAGAAACCATATTTTTTGCACGTCCGATAATTCTTGATTATGGATCATTTCTGTGTAGAGATCCACAAACTGTTGCCATTTGAGGTAATTGCCATCGAATTTTGGCAACTCTACCTTAGGCATCTTCATAGTAGTTGGTTGAGTTCGCAACATCTGAGTTGAACCTTCCAAATGTTCATGAATCTCTAGCAATGTTGCCGTAACCCGTCTCTGCATCTCGAAGTATTCCTGGATGTCTTCATATGTCAGCTCGTCTCTCAGACTTCGATACCTCATCGTTAGTTCTTCCCAATTCTGATCCACATTACGTATTTGGATACGGTAGAATTGCTCTGATTTTCCTGTTTCTCCTATGCTATTGAGCAACAAGGATTTTACTGAATCCATAATCCATTTATAATGTTGCTTCTGGTTGCTTATGGATTCGTTCTGGTTTCCTGTTGGAACTTGGATTGGAACTTCACCGGATTCGTTATGGCGCCTCGCTGGTTGTGGTTCCTCGATTATTGTCTTCATTGTCTTGTTTTTCCCCGTTTCGATCGATACGGCAACCCTTCCGACCCCTTCATCTTCTGGTAATTTGGACCTTGAGCTGGCTTCCTCCTCACTGCTTCTGCCTGAAGGTTCTAGGCGAAGGCAATTGGCTATGTCTCTTTTGAGCTCTTTTACAACCACTCGAACTTCTGTGTAGTAGTCCTTCTGGAAATATGGGTGATTCAAGTCTACCTCACAGGTTTCCCTTATGGTACTGTCGATTTTGTCAAACTCCTGCCATAATTCTTCCAGTTGAGTTGAGCGTTGTTGAAGCTCCTGCCGGGAACTACGAGTTTTAGGTCTCCTTTCGTCCCCTTCCTTCTTATGTTCCTTCCATAACTTGACAATTGCACCTCCAAGACTCTCCTGTTGTTGGGTGTAGTCGTCAAGTTCCATGTTTCAAATGTCGATTCCGTATGCAATGAAATCGTGTTTATTGATCTATCGTACTAGACTCGGTTCCAGTATATGCAAACAAAAATAATCAATATCGCTTTTTTTTTTTTAACGATATTAACGTCCTGTCACGGTCGCCAAATGTTGAAGAATTGGATTATTTTATCCAAACTTTGATGGTTGTGATCATAGGTGCATGAACCTAGATCTAAAGATGGTGATTATACAAGTCGATTCTTGTATCGATTGTATGGAAAAGCAGAAACAGTCCTCCAAGCAGACTCACTTGAAGAGAAAAAAGTCTTGTGTAACTGTTTATAAGCTTCTGGCCTTACTTTATTTTATTCCTCTTATTTATACTAACAAAAATTCAATAAATGCCTAGTCTACAATTCATACTTTTCAAACAATAAATGCTAAGTTGCAAAATGATAGTTCGCAACAATATTCAATAATGCTGAATCTACATTTCTTTAAAGCGAATGAACCTGAAGATATTCAATTCCAGGTGGCATTGAAATTTGTTTTATTTATTTTTTTTTATGTGAACTCGTATGATATGCATACGTAATCATATCACAATTAGGAGATTTAACAAGGACCTTCAAAGTTTGCTCCACCATGTTCGTACACATTACGACATGTGTTGCGTTAGGCCCGGCAGCAGCGCATAGATCTGGTCCACCCGCTTGGCCTGTTCCAATACCTGCTTTTGCAACTGAGCCATCTTGACTTCGATTGCGAGCAAGATGGCCAGCATGTTAGATGCAGCTTCCGTTATTCTCGGCATTGGCGCCGGAGAAGCAAAAGTCGCTTGCTGTAGCGTAGCGGTTGGTGTTTGAAACCTAAGCGATGAAAGTTTGACCTCCACCTTCTGCTGCTGAGCCAGTTTTGCTTTTTTAATGTCAGCGAAATTAGGACAACCCACATAACACGCACGAGAGCTGCGACCTATCGAATGCTCCCTCAATACCGAGTGCACCCTCCTCGGAACTGTGGCTCTTAGCGCAATTCACGCATCGAGGCTGCATTTGGCTGTTCGACGCGGCGTGCCCGAACCTCTGGCAACGAACGCATTGTATAACGCCTTCGCTACTTTTTAATTTTTCACAGTGAACCACCTGGTAGTCTAGGACATTGATACTCCTTAGACTATCCAGACGGCTTTCGGGGCTGAGCTGCAGCAGGAAGAACGGCAGACTCCGTTTCTCCCGCCTGGCTCTACCTGTGGTAAATGGCTTTACCAATACAAACTTGAGTCCTTCGCTGTACTACAGAGGATGGCATGACGATCGTTCCCCAATCTCTTAATGTTAAAATTGTTACCAATGACCAACTTACACAGGTCCTTGATTGCACTTACCTCTAATTTATAGGTATTGATAGGAGGCACCATATCCTTCTACTTCTGCTGCTGCTGCTTTCGTTGTTGCTGCTGTTGCTGCTGTTGCAGTTGTTGTTGTTGCTGCTGTTGTTTTGGCTGCTGCTGTTGTTTCTGCTGCTGCTGTTTTGTTTGCTGCCGTTGTTGTTTCTGCTGTTGCAGGTTTTGTTGGTGCTGCATTTGTTGTTTCTGCTTTTGTTGTTTGGGAGCTCGCTTTTTCTAATTGCTCACTCTGCCGCCTGCGTGCTGTTTGTTTTTGCTTGATATCAAGCATTTTTCTTCCAGCTTTTGTATGCAGCTGTTGATGTCATTTATTTGTTCATCCTCATATTCCGACTCGGATGCCGCTAGAGAGGCAAACTTGTTATTGCCCCTTATAATGGACCTAATCTGCTGTTAAAACGGCATTTATTCTTTTTTTTTGTAGATTAGGAGGGGTTTTCAAAGTCCTCCTCCTTTTAATGGCTTTCGCCACGGCACCGGCAACACTATTGTTGCCTTTTCCAACTCCCGTTATGGGAAGAGCGGAGTTCTCTCCACTATCCATCACGTGATTTGCTTAGTTGCTTTTTGGATTTGGTTGATAACAAGACTTTGAAGAAAAAAAAAAAAAAAGTACAAAGTTTGGCCTGTGCTCGAACCCGTGCCATACTGTTCGATGACCGACGCCGCTTTCATTTTTTTTCATTTTCATTTTATATGCATTTTTATTTTTATACTTCATTTACACTTACAAGCTAGACAAAAAATGCTTAAAAATTAGCTTAAATAACTTACAAATAATCTTATTCTATCTTACTGGCCCCATGCGGGCACTCTAAGTTAAACATAATACATACTCTATGTCCTTCGACGTTTCTTACAGACTATTTTATTTTTGTTTTTACACTTATTAAAACTAAAACTAAGAAAATAAACTTTATGTAGAAAAACTTAGTATATGGACTTTTGCTATAATTTAAAACTTAAACCTAAACTATAAACTACCTAAAATTAAATCTTAACTACTTACTCCTACTTAAACTATCTAATGCTATACCGCATTTTAGAGCTTGTCACCCACCTCTGTTCTAATATAATTTTTTTTTATTTTTTTGTTTTTTCTTTTTTTTGTGATTTTTATTTTTTATTATTTTTTTTTTATTTATATTTTTTTTCTTTTTTTTTAACTCTACCCTAATTCTACCTAACACTATGTAAGCCGGCCACGGCTAATCAAATGTGCAGAAGACTGGCTTTGCTTCCTATGAAGCTACGTATTACTGGAGGAATTCGACGACGAAACTACCCCTCCTTCATCTAGCCAAAAGAATTGTTGGTGCTGCTGAGCAACATCCCTCATGTTGCGACTCCCTACCGACCTACTGAACCGGAGACGCTCCGCACTGCCATGTGCGACGTCTCTGTCGTAGTTGAGTCGCCTGTCCGCAGCTGTTCGAGCAACGTGGAAGATTAGCGGCACCGCCAATCTGTCCTGGATCAGAAATTTCATATCTAGGCAGAGGAACGCTTCTGGAGGAATGTAGCCGTGAAAGCGAACTTAGGATAGAATTTTATGTACTCAGACTCCGGTGTTCTGTATAAGCGAAGACAAGTCCTGAGACAAGCCCTTTCAAACACCCGAATCTTTTCCAAAAAACTTGCTCTTACGTTGAACCACACGGGACATCCAAACACAAGCATAGGCCTTATAAGGGCCATGTAGCAGATAACTTTTACCCTCGCATCGAGTTGGCTGTAATAAATCAGTCTCTTTGTAAGGGCAAAAGCACCTTTGGCTCTGGCCAGAGCAACATCTATATGTTTGTTAAAATACAGATATTGATCTAGCCAGATCCCAAGCTATCTGACTACATTTCGACAAGCAAGTGGCTGCCCATGAAGCCCCACGATCGAGAACTTTCGGCAATTCTTTCTGGTATCCCTAGAGGCCCCAGACAAAGGCGTCCTACACAAAATGGTGTCCGACTTCTAAAAATTGATTTTCAACTTCCAGTCATCGCAATATCGCTTAATTTTGTCGAAGTCACGTTGCAAGAGTATATTAATGGACCTGTTCTGTACGCGATTAAGTCGTCTGCGTACGCTATGGCATGGTGAAGTGAACCTATCAGATCTCTTGTGTAAATGTTGAACAGGATCGGCGAATTTACCGCACCTTGTTGTTCACATCGCCATTCTTCACGATGAACTGTCTACTGGAGAGCATATCAAAAAGAATATACAGCAGTGGTTTACTAATGCCTAACCTGTCCAGCTTGAAAAAGAGTCCCCATAACCATATGGTATCGAAGGCTTTTTCCAAGTCAATCAGGCAGGCAGCAGTGCACTGTTTCTTGCCTTTGGATATCAGAAACAAGTTTAGACATAGCATGAATAACATCATGCACCGACTTGAAACCGAATTGATTATCCGGAACTATATGTTTGTCCTCAACCCACTTAGTCAGGACCCTATTGATCACCTTCTCGAAAACCTTACTGATGTTTGGAAGGAGACTGATCGACCGGAGATTCGCCGGATTGGATGTGTCTTTATCCCTTTTGGGGATGGGGTGTACCACCGCCGTTTTCCAATGCGCTGAATAATGTGCATTATTCATTGCATTATTAAACAGGGTGGTATAAAAGTCCACCGCTTCTAGTGGGAGATGCCGAAGCACAATGTTCGGTATTTCATCGGTTCCCACTGATTTCTTACTTCTAAGCGATTCGAAGATCGTTTGGAGCTCTGCCTTCGAAATGAACGGTGGTAGTACCATTTCATTGGTGATGACATTATTTGCCATATTCTCGTCACTGAACTGGTTGAAACCCGAGTTCTCGAAGGTAGAAATTGTGCACAAGGACTCGATTTTCCAGGTCGTGGTTCGGGCCAATGATGTCATTCGCCTTATATACTTCCTGGAAAGTCGCTCCTATAGCCTCTACCTTCTCCTGCGGATTCTCGATCACAAAGAAATTGTCATCATCAACAGCCTCATTTGTATCGATGCCTGCTGCTATAAGTATGTTCTCGTTGTCCGTCGTTCGCGCGATTTTAAGACACGAAAGGTCGTTGTGATCTTTCCTCCGAAATATTTTATTTATTTGCGGGAACATATTCGGGTTGCTAGTGTTTACAGCCCGAATTTTGTTGTTCCAATACAAACTTACAGATGCTCTGTAATTTTCTTTTATTAATGCGTCATAATCTCCGGGTTATGTCTGTCAGTAAACTGTCTGTACAAGGTTTTTAGCCTTGACAGCAGCCTACTTTTATGTCGATGCAGTGCGTCAATGGTTGCGTTGCGGAATAAGTCTTCGTTGTCACTGTATTGATACCGAGGTATCGTTTTGTCCATTGTTCGTTTAATTGTCTCGTCCATTAGTTTTAGATACCTGTCAATCTCCTCGTTTGACAGATTTCTATTGGACGGTGGGTTGAGCGAATTCGAGGAGAGTGCTCTCGTCAGTGTTCTGGTGAAGTGTGTCCAACGCATCCTACTATAGTTGTAGGCATGCCTTTGAACAAACTCATCCAATTCCGCAGCTTCGTTCGGAACGGCTATTTCGGTACTAAGTCCGCAATGGTCACTGTCATACACAAAAGTGCGTATACAGTTTATGGTTTATTGGTTTGTGCATGTCAGGTGTATTCGTGTGTCGAACAGCAGGAGATCCAAATAGGACCCGTGTCTAGGAAACGTCGGACTATCCGTCGCCTTAATGCTGAGTCGATACATTATACTGTGCTGACCCCACCAATTCAATAGTAGGTTCCCTCTAGTATTTGGAGTATTATTTCCCCAATCACTATGTTTGGCGTTTAAATCTCCGCCGATAATAAAGTAGTTCTCCTCCAATTCTAGTCTTAGGAATCGAAAAAGTGTCACGAGCTCTGAGATGAATAAAGTGGATTGAGTAGCCTTAGGTGCATAAACAGACACCATGTATAACCGCTTTCCACTACGGAGAGGGATATACACGATGCATGCTTCCAGCACCTGGAATCTACGTTCTAGACGACTGTATACTCTGTTGAAGCGCAGTCCTTTTCTTACAAAGATCGCAACGCCTCCTCCCTTAATGGAGTTGGGTCGGTTTCTCCGTACTATTTTGTATCTTCTGTGCCTCATTTTGTGTCCCATTACGACTGGAGGTGCGTTAGGCCCGGCAGTAGCGCGTATATTTGATCTACCCGCTTAGCCTGTTCCTGTATTTGACGCTGAAGCTGAGCCATTTGCCCCGAAATAGAGAGTAAGATAGCATGTCAGGTACAAGTTCCGGTGCTCTGGGCGCTGGGAGGGGAGCATTGGGAACACATTGTAAAATGTTTTCGCTCCTCTTTAATTTTTCCCAGTGTACAACCTGGTAGTCTAGGACTTTGATGCGCCTTAGACCATCCAGTTTGCTGTTGGGAGTTAGGTGAACCAGGAATAACGAAGAACGGTAGTTTCCGCTTCTCCCTTTTGGTTCTAGCCGTGACGAATGGCTTAACCCCTACGAATTTGAGCTCTTCACACTCCTTCTCTTTGAGCAGTGCAAGGAGCCCTTCCGGATCAGTCGACAGTTCAATCACCCTCAGCAGCATTGTTTGCAGCTTGTCTCCCTTCGGGGTGTAGGAGAAGAACTCCGTCGTCGATTCCTTCAGTAAGTTTTTTATTTTATTATAGCGCTACACTGTGTTACAGTGGATCGCATGCTTATCTTGACTTAGTCTTTTAATAAAAAAATTGTTACCAATGGCCGACTTATGTACATAGTTCAATGGTGTCCTTCAGCTCCAATTTGAAAGTGTTAATTGGGGGCACTTTCTGCTTAGTGGGTTTCTGCCCTTGCTGTTGTTGTTGTTTCTGCTGCTGTTGCTTCTGCGGTTGTTGCTGCTGCTGTTGTTGCTGCTGCTGTTGTTTTTGTTGCTGCTGATGTTGTTGTTGTTGCTGCTGATGTTGCTGTTGTTGCTGCTTCTGCTGCTGCGATTTTTGTTGCTGTTGTTGTTTTTGCTGCTGATGCTTTTGTTGTGGTTGTGCATGTTTCTTTGTAAGTTCTTGTGCCGATTTCTATATTTGTTGTTGTTTTAACGGCTGTTTCTGTTTTTTTGGTAGCTGCCCGCTTACATTCGGTTATTTCTGATGGCTCTGGATTTGTAGTAGTTTTTCCAACTCCCTCCTTGCCACCTGCTTTGCCTTAATAGCAAGCACTTTTTGTTCTAGCTGTTTAATGGTACTATTAGTAGCTTCCACCTCATCCTCTTCTTCATCTGACTCAGATGCAGCTAGGGATGCGAAGCTATTGTCTGCTTCCATGTAGTGGCCTTCCCCACCATCCGATACGTACGTTTAATCATTAGTATCGAACACTTGTCTCCTTGTAGTCTAAGAGCCCACAGCAATTTTTGGGACTGAAGGTATAACCGAAAATGATTTATGTTATTATAAAGTCCGTAAATAAATGAAGTCAAATCCCGTGTCTGGCAGCATCTCATTGGGGCAGAGGTTAGTAATAGTATGCCAAAAATCCGGTTTTTTTCCAATTCTGGATCATAAGTATAACCGCTTTAAAGTATCAACAAACTATAGAACAGGGTGCTCTGAGTATAAAAATATGGGTCCCAGACGATTTATATGGGGCAAAACCTCTGCCAGACGTACTAATAGTACGTACTAATAGTGAATGAATGGATTGAAAATGAGTACTGTTATATTATTGGAGAAAAACAAATTTTTGTAACATCTGACTCGAAATGTTTCCATTTCCAAAACAAAAATGGTACAGCCCTTAGAGAAGAAGTACAGGAGTTAATAAGCTACCTATTGTTTTTTGCATACTATTAGTACGTCTGGCAGAGGTTTTGCCCCATATAAATTGTCTGGGACCCATATTTTCGGAATCAGGACACTTTCACCGTTATATTTATGTATCGAATATGTGGTTATACCTTTTATTTAAAAAACTGATTTTTTGCATACTATTAGTACGTCTGGCAGAGGTTTTGCCCCATATAAATCGTCTGGGACCCATATTTTTATACTCAGAGCACCCTGTTCTATAGTTTGTTGATACTTTAAAGTGGTTGTACTTATGATCCAGAATTGGAAAAAAACCGCATATTTGGCATACTATTACTAACCTCTGCCCCAATGAGATGCTGCCAGACTACGGGATTTGACATCATTTATTTACGGACCTTATAATAAAATAAATCATTTCCGGTTATACCTTCAGTCCCAAAAATTGCTGTGGGCTCTTGGTTTATTGGTTTTAATGCTGCCCTTGCTGATGTTGTGGTCGCCGTTTCCCTCGCTCCACCATGCAGCATTTCTGAGGAAGCTGATAGGGAAGGGCGCGTTACGAGATTCGGAGTCGGCCTCAGCTTTCTCCTCCTCTTTGTAGCTATTTCTGGTGTTGTTGTTTTTGTTATTTGGGCTGGCTGTACGGTCTGATCATCAGATAACATCATGCCATCTGCTGACCCCGCTATTGGAATAGCGGGCCGCTCACTTTAACTCATCACACGATCGATCGATCACACTTTCTGTTTGTGCCGTTGTCTATCGATTTAAAATTTTTTTTAAAAATAAAAACTCGATATAGTTTCTTCGCGAATCGAGCCCACGACCCCTGCTTTGTCGGCCGACACCAGTACTGCTGCGAAACCGAATCACTTGGCCAAAATGTTCTTAATTGTTCTTTTATTCCTTTTACACTATTTCACTTGAGAAGAACCCGAAAACACGTCTGTCCCCGATCGAGGTCAATGAACGACTTGATCGACGCCGCTAACCGCTCGGCTACCGAGTCAACTAACTGAATTTCAACTAATTATCTTTAATAGGAAACTGATTCACTTTTTTTTGTTTTACTTTAGAAAAATCCGAAAAACGTCTGTTTTCTGCGGAGATCTGCGAATGACGTGGAACCAGTTGAAATAATCTTCAAATGGCAAAAACCTAAACAATCTCTCTTGTGAAACATGCAAGTTTTTTGCAAACGCTAAGAAGGCCTTTGAAGTACGTGCCTTCTATTTACTCTAGGTTTTCGAAAAAGTATTTCTCTAAAAATTTTCTTCGACTACGCGGTATTGCCTCGCATTCTGTTATGTCTGTTATGTCCTCAACAGCTTTGCCGATCAACGCAGAATCTTCAAATGTCCGTATCTGACAACTTGAGCCTTTTTGCGTACTTCCGCACAGGAGACAGTGTCCTATCAGGATTCCTATTATTGTCCTAAGCTGTTATGTCTCTGTTTAATTTTATTAACTCCCTAGATCTTTTCTCTTTAAAAAGTGAATAGAGAGCCTTGGATTACCTCCTGCTAGCTCCTCAGCTTGTTCATTTCCTTTTATACCCCAGTGTCCTGTCACACAGCACAGTCTCACCTGGTTCTGACTGCATAATACCTTGAGCGCTGTGCGACAGCCCCTGATGTTGGTCGATTTTATTGCCTTGAGTGCGGCCTGGCTATCGATGTTGCTAGCGATATCTCTTCAGATACCAATCTCATCTGCTAAGCTCAGCCGCCCGGAGGACAGAAGAACCTCCGATTGGAAGACACTGCTTGCATCCGGTAGTCTTATAGACACTCTTTGTTCTGGGTCTTTTGAGAAAATAATAGCACCTGATCCTTCCTCCGTTTTCAAGCCGTCTGTGAAAATTGCAATTTCATTTAACCTGACGATTGCATTTTTTTCCCGTGATCCGTCTCCGGATATATGATATCATACGGAATGTCTAAGTCGGCCAAGAAAGGATAGCATGGGAGTAGCTCCGCTAGGACCATGCCATGTCCGAAACTACTGCTCACCCAGATTGGTGAGTCGTATCGCACTGTTTACAGCAAGTTTTTTGATCTGTAAATCAAGCGTTGTTAGGTGCAGAAAGGTATCCAGTGATGCCGCAAGGGTGGTACAAAGCGCACTAGTAATGGCTATGGAAGTCGTTCTTTGAACCGCAGCTAGTTTTCCGTAAACCGTTTTCTTGTTTGTTGCTTTCCACCATACTAGTTCACCGTATGTAAGTATGGGTCTTACCACCGCCGTATACAGCCAGTACACTATAGCAGGATTTAAGCCCCAAATTGTTAGTACCATTAAAAAGAGCATTATATGCGTTTTCGATTTTGCCTCTACGTTGAGATACCAATTCACTCCCTTAAGTTGTGGGAGTCTGAATTGCGGTACCTTGTACTTTCTGACAAAAATAAACAGTTCCGTTTTGGAAGTGTTGGCATTAAGACCACATGTTTTTTCCCAAGTGCTGATCATCTTGAGGGCAACCTCCAAAATCTCGCTTAAAATATTTAAGTATTTCCCCTTCACTATTATGAACACGTCATCTGCGTATGCCGTGGTACTTATAATAATTGTATTAAGCTTTTTAAGTATATCATTGATAACCAGCACTCACAGTGGTGATTCACCCTTGCTTGAGGTGTTCACCTGGTTACAGGCATTTTACCCGAGCTTTGCCCAATGGAACTGCTTATTTTCCTATTGTGCTTGCAAGCAGTTTGTAATGCCCGGTTCAATATTAGCGTCTATTAGAGCGGTGCCTACTAATGGCGGTGCCCTCCACGTTACTGAAGGTTCCTTCAATTTCGAGGCAGGCCACAATCGCAAACCCACCGAAGTGTAGACTCTTCTCTATTTTCCCTTCACCTCGTTTAGGGCCGTTTCTATAGATTTTCTTTTTATATATGCATGCTGTGACTCAATCAAAAAGCCATTAGTGCATTTGTTCCTAATGTGAATCTCCAATAATCGCTCTAGGGTTTTAAGCATAAATGATGACAGACTTATTGGTGTTAAATCTTTTGCTGTTATATGCCCCTGTTTACCAGCTATAGGTATAAAAACCACCTTATCTTCCCTCCAAGCTACTGGTATGTACCCTATTCTAAGAATTCCCATAATTTGATGGATCGCTACCTCCGGTGTTTTGTGTAGCATAATCGGTAGAATACCATCCGGACCTAGAGAATTGTACGTTTTAAATGACTGAATTGCCCACCGTAACTTCTTCCTAATAATAAGAACACCCATTTCCTCTTCGGAGAGAGAGAGATTAATGTTCTCAGTGTGCCGTAACATGTCAGGCTCATCTGTTGATGTGGATCAAGGAAAATGGGTTTCTATCAGTGTTACCAGGACCTCTTAGCTACTTTCAGCCTAGGTTCCGTCACTTTTCCAGAGATAGCTAGGAACGCTCGCTTCCTTTGAAAGCGTGGTTGGCCGTGGTTCAAGTGGTAGTGGACTAGCTTCCAAATCGGAAGGTTCTGTGTTCAAATCCCTACATCATCCGAAAGACATATTCAGTCTACATCAAGACAACTTCCACTAAGAATTTAGTCTCCCCATTAAATGTTAGATGCCATGGAGCAAAATAACAACTGAGCCCAAACATCTTTCTATCTATCACATTTTCCAAAAAACTTAACACATGCTGAGACATTATAAGGGTATTCATACCCACTTTCTTTCTCACTCGATAGATTCGCAGTACTTCTGCCATAAAGCAATTTTTGACTTTCTAACTAGGTACTTGAACTATTTCTTATATTCGTAGTACTCATTCCATATAATGTCGCTTCCGAAAAGCTTCGCCCTATTATAGACTTTTCTAACATCCTTCCTTTTTAAACCTATCTCCCCATTCCCCCATTTTGGTTGAGCCCTTTTAGGTATTCTGTTAGCCGGCAAGCTTTCTCGAACACCATCAGTTTTTTTTTTTTCAGTATAAATGCATTTTTATTTAACTAATTAATTTACTCGTGCATGCTAGACAAAAAAATGCTTAAAAATTAGCTTAAATAACTTACAAATAATCTTATTCTAACTTACTGGCCCCATCCAGGCGCTCCAAGCTAAACCTAACACTTAAACTATGTCTTTCGACGAATCTTGCAGTCTAATTTTATTTTAACATTACTTAATACTAGAGCTAAGAAAATAAATTTTAAGTAAAAACTTAGTATATGGACTGTTTTTTTATATTATAAAAACTTAAAACTAAAAACTTATAGACTACCTAAAAATAAATCTTAACCTACTTAACCTACTTACGTCTAATATACATATATCCATAATACCTATATACTTAATATATAAATATATGTATATATATATTTTTTTTTAAACTTTTTATTTTTATTTTTTTTTTGTGTTTTTATATATTTTTTTTCTTAAAACCTAACTTAAACCTACCTCAAAACTATGTAAGCCGGCCATGGTTAAAAAAATTAGGCTGGCCCACTTTGCTTCACATGCAGCTACATATCACTGCCGGAGTTCGACGACGAAGCATCATCCCCTTCAACAAGCCACCAAAAGTGTAGGTACTGCCGAGCAACATCCCTCATATCGCGACTCCCTACCGCCCTACTGAACCGGAGTCGCTCCGCACTGCCATGTGCGACGTCTCTGTCGTAGTTGAGTCGCCGCAGCTGTTCGAGCGACGTGGAAGACTAGCGGCACCGCCAATCTGTCCTCGATCAGACCTTTGCTATCTAGATAGAGGAACGCTTCTGGATGAATAAAGCCGTAAAAGCAAAGTTTCTCGCGATATATATAACTGGGGTAGTAAGCCCCGGAGATCAGGTTGTTCGTGCCCTCGAATCAACTTGATGACGAAATTGTCCACTCTTATTAGGTTCGCCCTATTGTATAAGACCTCATTAGGATAGAATTTTATGTACGCAGACTCTGGTGTTCGGTATAAGCGAAGGCAAGTCCTAAGACAAGCCCTCTCAAACACCCGAATCTTTTCCAATATACTTGGTCCCACGTTATACCACACGAGACACCCAAATACAAGCATGGGCCTCATAAGGGCCATGTAGCAGATTACCTTCACCCTCGCATCGAGTTGGCTGTTATAAAACATTCTCCTTGTAAGGGCAAAAGCACCTTTGGCCAGAGCAATATCTCTATGTTTGTTAAAATACAGAAATTTATCTAGCCAGATCCCAAGGTATCTGACTACAATTCAACAAGCAAGTGGCTGCCCGTGCTGCCCCACGATCGAGACCTTTCGCTAATTCTTTCTGGTATCTCTAGAGGCCCCAGACAAAGGCGTCCTAAACAGAATGGTTTCCGATTTCTGAAAGTTGATTTTCAACTTCCAGTCATCGCAATATCGCTTAATTTTGTCGAAGTCATGCAGCAAAAGTATATTAATAACCTCAGTCTTTGGACTTGATCTGTACGCGCGTCTGCGTACGCTATGGCATGGTGAGGAGAACCTATCAGATCACTCGTGTAAATGTTGAACAGGATCGGCATTTTCACCGCACCTTGTTGCAGACTGTTAAATGTTCCAGCAGAAGTCACATCGCCATTCTTCACGATGAATTGTCTACTGGAGAGCATATCAAAAATAATATACAGCTGTGGCTTACTAATGCCCAACCTGTCCAGCTTGAAAAAGAGTCCTTCTAACCATACGGTATCGAAGGCCTTCTCCTAGTCAATCAGGTTGGCACCAGTGCACTGGTTCTTGCCTTTGTTCCATTGGATATCAGAAAACAGTTTAGACGCGGCATGAATGATATCATGTCCCGCCTTGAAACCGAATTGATTATGCGGAACTATATGTTTGTCCTCAACTCACTTAGTCAGGACTCTATTGATCACCTTCTCGAAAACCTTACTGATGTTTGTGATCGACTGGAGATTGGAAGTGTCGTTATCCCTTTTGGGGATGGGATGTACCACCGCAGTTTTCAAACCCGCTGGACAATGTGCATTATTCCATACATTATTAAACAGGGTGGTATAAATGTTCATCGGTTCTATAGGTAGATGTCGAAGCACAATGTTCAGTATTTCATCGTTTCCCACTGATTTCTTCCCTCTAAGTGATTCGAAGATCGTTTGGAGCTCTTCCTTCGAAATGAGCGGGGGTAGTACCCTATCGTTGGTGATGACATTATTTGCCATATTCTCGTCACTGAACTAGGAGAAACCCGAGCTCTCGAATAGCCAATTCACTATTTCCTTTCGAAGGTACCGAGGTATCGTTTTGTCCATTGTTCCTTTGACTGTCCCGTCCATTAGTCTTAGATACCTGTCAATATCCTTGTTTGACAGATTTCTGTTGAACGGTGGGTAGAGCGAATTCGAGGAGAGTACTTTAGTCAGTGTTCTGGTGAAGTGTGTCCAACGCACCCTATTATAATTGTAGGAACGCCTTTGAACAAACTCATCCAATTCCGCAATTTCGCTGGGAACAGTTACTTCGGTGCTAAGACCGCTATGGTCACTGT
Organism: Volucella bombylans; assembly: GCA_949129095.1. Taxonomy (NCBI): domain Eukaryota; kingdom Metazoa; phylum Arthropoda; class Insecta; order Diptera; family Syrphidae; genus Volucella; species Volucella bombylans. The sequence continues at coordinate 304,667,143 of OX422140.1, forward strand.
CATACACGAAAGTGCGTAGACAATTTGTAGTTTGTTGGTTAGTGCATGTCAGTTGTATTCTTAAGTCGAACAGCAGAAGATCCAAATAGGAACCGTGTCTGGGAAACGAAGGACTATCCGTCGCCTTGATGCCGAGTCGATACATTATACTGTGCTGACCCCACCAATTGAATAGTAGGTTCCCTCTAGTATTTGGTGTATTATTTCCCCAATTACTACGTATGGGGTTGAAATCTCTGCCAATAATACAATTGTCTTCCAATTCCAGCCTCAGGAATCGAAAAAGCGTCTCGAGCTCTGAGATGAATAAGGGGTATTTAGTAGCCTTATCTACATAGACAGACCCCATGTATAACCGCTTTCCACTACGGAGAGGGATATACACGATGCATGCTTCCAGCATCTAGAACCTACGTACTACACGACTGTATACTCTTTTAAAACGTATACCTTTTCGTACGAAAATTGCAACTCCTCCTCCCTGAATGGAGTCGGGTCGGTATCTTCGTACTATTTTGTATCTTCTGTGCCTCATTTTGTGTCTCTTGGTAAGCTTAGTTTCGCTAGCCAAAAGCAGATCAGGGGCTTGGTCTATAAGCAACTTAAATAGTGCGGCTCGTCGTTCGAACCTAATCAGTGAATTCACATTCACAGCAAGGACTTTCAGGGTTTGCTCCGCCACGTACGTACCCATTACGGCAGGAGGTGTGTTAGCCAGGTAGCAGCGCGTATACTTGATACACCCGCGCGGTCTATTCAGTTAAATGGCGTTGTTGCTGAGCCATCTGCCCCTGAATAGAGATCAAGATAGCTAGCATGTCAGGTACTGGTTCCGGTACTCTGGGCGCTGGGGCCTGAGAAGCAACCTTCGCTTGGTGTACCGTATTTCCCCTGTCTGCCGCCATTTGGGCGTAGGTAACATGGGGAGTAACGGCTGAAGTTTGTAAATGCAAGGGTGGACGTTTAATTTCTACTTTCTGCTGCCGGGCAAAATTTATTCTTTTGATGTACTGGAATTTGGGATAGCCCCGATAATTTGCGGTGTGTCCCGTGTTTCTACATAAAGCACAAGAGAGTTGGCTTTTTTCAGACTTTTCGTCCTTACCCAGAGCGCATTCCTCGGATTTGTTTTTCTTTCCGCACTTCACGCATCGAGGCTGCATTTCGCAGTTCGACGCGGCGTGCCCGATCCTTTGGCAGCGAACACATTGTAAAATGTTTTTGTAATTTTTCCCAGTGTACAACCTGGTAGTCTAGGACTTTAATACTCCTTAGACCATCCAGATTGCTGTTGGGACTTAGCTGGACCAGGAAAATCGGCAGTTGCCGCTTCTCCCTTTTGGCTCTAGCCGTGACAAATGCCTTGACCCCCACGAATTGGAGCTCTTCGCACTTCTTCTCTTTCAGCAGTGGAAGGAGTTCCTCCGGATCAGTCGATGGTTCTAATTCCCTAATTCCCACACCTTCGGGGTGTAGGAGAAGAACTCCGTCGTCGAATCGTTCAGTAAATTTTTGATTTTATAATAGCGCTCCACTGAATTGCAGTGTCTTATCTAACGATAATATTTTTACAAAAAAATTGTTGCCTATTGCCGACTTACATAATTCGATAGTTTCCTTGATTTCCATCTTGTAGGTGTTTATGTGTATAACTCTTTGCTTTGCAATCTTGTCTTTTTTCTGCTGCTGTTGATGCTGCATCTGCTGATGTTGGTGTTGCTGTATTTGCTGCTGCTGCTGTTGTTTCTGGGACTTGTGTTGTTGTTGTTGTTGCTGCTGTTGTGATTTTTGTTGTTGTAATTGTTGCTTTTGCTTCTGTTGTGTCTGTACTTGTTTTCTCGTTTGCACATGTGCTGGTTTTTTTGTTGTTGTAGCGGCTGCTCTTTGTGTTTAGCCTCGCTATTTGTGGGCTGTTGCTTAGAGTTCTGGAGTTGTTGTTGTAGCTCCCTTTGCCTTCTCGCCACTTGTTTGTCTTTAATAGCCAGTACTTTTTGCTCCAGCTCTTTAATGCTGCCCTTAAGAGCATGCACCTGTTCCCCTTCATCCTCTGACTCAGTAGCCATCAGAGATTAGAAGGTATTCTCAACACCCAATCTATCTTCTCCAATATCAGAAACGTATGGGTCTTCGTCTTGGTCTGACTCAGCTGCCGCCTTTGTTGACGTTGTTGGCGCCCCTTCCCTTACTCTACCTAGCAGCTTTTCAGTAGAAGTTGTTAGGGAGGGGCGCTTTACAAGATTCGGAGTTGAATTCAGCCTCCTCCTCCTCCTCTTCATCGCAATATTTTCCGATGACATCATGTCATCTGCTGGTCCCGCTATTGGAGTAGCGGACCGCTTCCAATCACTCATCGTGCGATCGCTCTTCCGTAATTTATTTTATTTCACTGTGTTTTAGACTTTTAAAAATAAAAAAGTCAATGCAATTTTTCCGGGAATCGGACCCACACCTCTGCTTTATCGGGCGACACCACTCATTTTTTTTTAGTTTTTATGCATTTTTGTTTTTATAACTTAAATTACTCCTATATGCTATACAAAAAACGCTTAAAAATTAGCTTAAATAACTTACAATAATCTTATTGTAACATACTGCCCCATGTGGGCACTCTACATTTATTACAACTAAGAAAATTAATTTTAATTAAAAAAACTTAGTGTCTGGACTTTTTTTTCTCTATAAAAACTTATAGACTACCTAAAAATTAATCTTAATCTACTTAACCTACTTACGTCTAATACATACACATACATACATACATATATATATATATAGATATCCATAATACCTATACACTTAATATATAAATATATGTACATATATATATATATTGTTTTCGGGCGACACCACTACCACTAGGCCACCGATGAACTCGGCCAAAATGTTTCTAATTCACTTTTCAAGATTTTTTATGATTTACTTTTTCCACTTTGAAAGTCGAAACACATCTATTCCTCACGGACGTCTATGAACGACTGATCTCGAACACCATTGTTACTGCATCATTAATAATTTCTAGCGCCCTATCCAAGTTAACAATATTATCGCAGGTGATTGATTGGGTATCCAGGTGTATATTTACCACTTCTATATACTCGATCCAATCAGTCTAGGATTTCTTTGAAAGCCACATACCCTGTTCTGAAAGTTCACCTTCAAGCGTATCTATCGGCGATCCGATATCAACGTTTCGTCGACTACTCTCCATTCCCTTATTTCTAACCCTTCTGTGTTTGTAGCAAGAGTGATATCTAGCACCTCCTGAATTCCCTCTATTGCAAATATTGAGGTTGGAGGATAAATTGAAATCATACAAACACACACCTCTTGGGTTAATATCACCACGCCCCCATTGTGTATGAAGGGCGTTTGCATTACAGCCCAGCACCAGCATTAAATCTTTCTGTCTTGCCAAGTCCCTTAGTTTATCCGAGATAACCACATCGGATTCATAGTGGAAGTAGGTCGAGGTTAGACAATGTGGTTTGCCACACTCCCTTTCGCAATTTGCCTCTATTTGGTTTTTATTAGGATGCAAGTCCTGATCTTACATTCTGCCTTATAGAACAACGCGTAATTCTTCAACCTAAAATTCTGGATCTTACTATGGTACAAGTTTATCTACAGCACTTCCATCATCTTGGGGAGGTTCCTTTTCGTCCTTGCCCGTAGTCGATGACTTAGCCATCAATCTTCCAATGCTGTACATTGCCATAACTATTGATTTTTCGCGGTATGGTAAGAAATTCCTGTTTAGGGACAGCAGAAAAGGCTGCCCATATTGCTGTCTACGCCTCGTCTTAACAACTTTCCATGAATCGGTTTTAGTTCACGATTCTGCACATGAAGTAGTCCCAGGAGCTCAAGGCACGTGTACTGACACGGAACACGTACCCATGCCGTCGGCGTAGTGGACTATGCCAACTCTGCCACCATCGTGCATTTTAAATTGATGCCTTCCACAGGAAGTCCACAGAAGGATTATTTTCACAAACTATTATACATCCTCCGCCTTCCCAACCAGTGCCATCGACGTTTCTCCTCGACGTTTTTCCACTGGTCGATTGTCAGACGATCGCAAGGTTCCTGATCGTTTATCACAGCAACGAGATGCTCGTCTTTCGGGTCGCTTGGCTTACGACGCATTGCGAATGAAGTACCAACCTAGTTGCATTAATGTTCCTGTTCCGGAGCATACAGGTTATCAGGTTCGTTAATGCAGGATGAACTCCAGTATTTCCTAAGTTTCTTCTTATAGCGGGAATGTTGACATTGTTGAAGGCTCCTTCGATGTCAAGGAAGACTCTTAATGTGTGTTCTTTGTCGTAAAGACTCTTTTTAATCGCGCAGACAACTCCATGTATAGTTTGAGGGTAAGTATCTATCTATTGCAAAAACAAATTTATAAAATTTAAAGATGGGTCTGGTGTTGAGTTGTTATTCAGGGAAGCTAATAGTAAGTTCGAGGTCTTATAAAATATTGTTTCTGCCAAATAAAAGCTTTTCAAATTACTATATGTAAGATTAAATACGTACACTGCCTAACTCTAAGTACGGATTACTTTTCAAAACAAATAAATTACTGTAGTTATAAATTCCAATATGAAAATAAATTTTGACCACAAAGTTTTCTTAATTTCAATAAAAAAAGACCTAGTCCTCCCAATTGTTCTAAAAGTTACAGACCCATTATTACTATTAAGTTCTTACATTCACTCCAAAAATTTAAAATAAAAATGTTGTGACATCTTTATATTTTAGGGTGTCTTTAATGTTTTTAGTCTTTAATAAAATATGTATATGTATGTTTGTTGATGTGTAATATTCAGAAGATACGTGTATCCCGGGCTAGCAGCATGCAAGATTCGCTAGTCTCATTGCTCGATTCCAGATACCCCTGGACCACTCTCTCCGCGGGAATACAGTTAGGCATTACTTCTTGGGACTGGTAAGCAATCTGTGCTATGTCTTCTGCATTTGCTACATCTGCATATCTTATTCTTTCGATCTTTCGCAGCTAGTTTTGCACGTTTGTTATGAACGTGAAAATCTCCATCCAATTTTCTTCTTATCGCAACAGTTGTAGGTCGATCTGCCATGGTAATTGGAGTTGCTCTTTCTTTTTCCTTGACACTTTTGATCACTGTCGCCTCTTGGTTATGATTATACGATATGTTGATGGGTGCTTCCTCCTTGCTGTATTTGTCACTATGGCGCCTTCCCAAACCTGGGCTGCGTATAACAGGACTGAATTTGCTACCTTGGATATTAAGATCCTTTCTCCGATGTTTAGTGGTATTGCAGAAAGTGTTGCCTTGAGCCTTTTTGTCCTAGGTATTTTATACAGTCTTTTGATCTAATAGTTTGACTTTCTGCCCTTATATCCACGTGTTCAACATTTTTCGGCTAGTTATTAGGACAGCTTCCATTTCGTGATCAATCTAGGCCAGCGGATATTAGCCAGTCTCTGATAAGATTGAAGTTACAACGGCCTTGTTGTCAGCGTAACCCATTATTTTTACTCCTGGTGGAAGTGATAATTACAGAACTCCGTCATGCATGGCATTCCAGAGTAGGGGCTCCAGTAGCGATCTTTGTGGGACTCCCTATATATAATACTTTTATCGTTGGTTGGTTTCATATCTCAACATTCTATTGGTGAATTAGCTGAATATAATCTTTCGCAAGTAGTATGGTGTAACCACTCTGGCTAGTAACCATACATATACATTGATAAAAGACCAATTTGCTGAGTTAAAGGTATTTTGAATGTCCAACGTCACTACTACAAAATATGGTATTCCTTTGTTCATCACCTACCTCCCTTTATCATCGGTGCGCGATTTCCTGAATTCCTGTTGATCTGATAATGCTTTCTTTTCTTCTGCCACAGTGAGCAATCTATCGTATATACATATGATCGGTTGAAGTATTTTTTCCAGTGTGTTCATTAGAATACCAATTGTTGCAGCTTGGCATTGTTGGACATGATAAATGTGGAAAGCTACAGCCCTTTAGCTTAGTCATTATCATTAACTATACCTAGATATCGAACTTTCCAGATATTGGAAAATCAAAACCGGTTTTCTACTGATCGTCACTATCCGTGAGACTCTGTCTGTGAATACGTGTGAATTGTGATCAATGGCAATTTATCTCCTTTTTTATACAAACCACGCCCATTTGAACCAAAAAACGTCATCCACATTACACACACTCGTGCAAATCGCTCTCATTCTAGCAATTTTACTTGTAAATTGCTCTCATTCTAGCAAATTTTGACAAAGTTATAGAGATGCAAAAGTGTTGGAATTCACTTACAGTGTGTCTGTGCAAAAGTTAAGGGTTTGCAAAAGTATTAGTAGAGTTTGACATCTAGTTTAGTTTATCTATGGTCATTATCATGCTGTACGCCAACGTGCCCCAAGGGTTTATATTCGATTCGTCGCACAGGCGCTTAAAGCATCTTGCTTTCCTTTTGTTCAGATAATAGATTTAAAAAAAAGAAATCTCATTATTTTTGGACTGTATGTATTACTGTACAGCTCGGTGTGATAAGAACTTATGAAAAACAATATGAATATCACCAAGTTACGTATATATACGACACAGCCCAGATGTCGGTCGTGAGTCCCGTTGGCATCGCTTCGTCAAATGTTTACTAAAGTGAGTAGACAGTTTAATTATATCGGCTGCTCTTCTTTATGGTGTCCTTCTTCACGCCACGTGCTAGATTGTAGGCTGCTCAATTACCGTTGGTATGCGCGTTAATATTTATTTCATGACGATTCTAGACACCTTTCTTTCAACGCCCCTTTTAGGACTCTGCGCTCTCCGTCAGGCTTCTAGCAGTTTGCTCTGAGTGCTTTTATTTCTTGGCTCCACGAGTAGCACGGTGGACGTCTTTTATTGGGTGTTCATCTGGACACATGCAGTGGTTAAAGTGCGAGTGAGGTGATGCGGGAAATTCTCTTCTGTTCCAACTAGCTCACTGATATTCATCATTTCGTCGAACATGTCCTTTGCGAAAAGTTTACTTTTCTATTTTTGGTCTGCTACCTTAGGGTGCGGAATGGCCTTCACTATGGGAATATTGGTATACCATATTCTTCGCTGACTCACCCTTCTGTGTTGCGCAGTAGTGAGTGTTGAGCAGTAGTAGTCGATGATTTTTTAGGTTATTAAAAAAAAGCATACACAAAATATAATTTTTTTTTTTTTTGCAAATAGAGAGCTTTTTCGACATTTTTTCAGTATTAATCGAAATATAAGCATCAGCAATAGTTTTAGAACCGTCAATGTAGGCAGTGAGTCCCACATCTGATCGGTCAAGCTTTCATGGTATTAGGTTTTGGTAGGACAAAAATAAGAAATTGCATGACAGGGGAGCTTATCCGCACTCCGCTCTGATCGCTCCAGAATCATCTGAGTTATGCAAGGAATAGTAATAATATACAATAGAACCACGAATGCGGTACAGCCTAAAATTTCAGTAATACTGTTTCCTTCCTCTATCATGGTAGGAGAATTCTCCTGCAGATTCGAAGGATTTCAAATACAGAAGCAAGAAAAAAAACAATGTTTGAATGAATCTCTGATTCCCGAGAGGTATGTGTTTTTGTCTATTTTTTTTTCTAATATAATTCACATGTTATTAAGTTTTTTTTTGACTTGTGTCTTCTATGTCTCCACTCGTTCTTGTGCTCCCTGGAAAATCTTCGGACCACCAAACGTCGGTTTTGCTTCCCGTTTCTTGTTAAAAATTCCCGTATCTATTTCGTCAGTTTTTCTTGCATTTATTTCAGTCTGGAGAAAGCAGCATGAACGAACATGACCTTTGGTAGTCATGTTCATTTGTAAACATGGGATCGCAGTGACTGGAATTCTTCTGGTACGCAATTAATTAAAAAATTATTATACATATATAAATTCACCTAGCTTCTGGATTTCTGGACTCCGCAACAATACAAAGTACCCCAGACTTGACCTTAACTTCTTAACAAGATTAAGTTTTTTTTTTGTAATATGAGAGGGACAGAATGCTTCATAAAAGTAGATTCATCACCGAAACATCAGGCCAACGGTTATTTTATTTTAAAGCCTAAAGCCAGCATAAGCAAGACTAATTACAAAGCTTACAATCTACCATCCCTTTCTTTAACCAAAAGAAGACTGAAAAAAGGTTACAGGACATAAACCATGGGTTAATATTAAAAAAAAATTAAATACACAGATTACGTATTAAAAGAAATATATTCAGTTTAGATCATTAATTGAAGCTTTGGTAAAGTCCTGTAACTTTTTTTTAATTCATTTGAAGTTGGTATTCAACTCTTTCGTGCTCGGCGGAAAGGAGAGATGAACCCACCTGCCGTCCTATTTTTTCTTAGCTTTTCCGAAATCATTCTTGTATTACCTTATGCTAATTTGTAACGTGATATGATATATCAAAAACCATTGAAGAATACTAGGAGGGGCGTTCAACATATTCTCGGTATCGGGGTGAAGCTGTGGTTGTATATATAAATTGACTTATTTATCAAGTAATACTATCATTTTAGTGCTTTCATGTAAAATTTCATATAAATGTGATTATTAATTCACGTTTTGTCTCTAGTTAAACAGAATCATAATGGCAACTGAGACGATGATGGTGAAAATTGAGCATCGCGCTGTAATTAAATTTCTCACTAAGCAAGGAAAAAGTCAAAAAACTATTCATGAAGAGATGGTGGCTGTTTACCAGGGTTCCGCACCTTCATTATCAACTGTGCAAAAGTGGTCAAGTGAGTTCAAGAGAGGCAGAGAGAGCATTGAAGACGAACCCCGCTCCGGTACCCCGGCTACTGCTTGTACGGGAGAAAGCATCAAAGAAGTCGAAAAACTTGTTCTTGAGGATGCCCGAATAAAGGTGAAAATGATGGCAGAGATCACCAAGCTTTCAATTGGTACCATTCACACCATTCTTCATGACCATCTTAACCTTTCAAAGGTCAGTGCAAGGTGGGTGCCACGAATGCTCACAGCGCCTCAGAAAAAAGTGAGAATCGCATGCTGTAGAGAGCTTTTGGAGATGTGTAGTGAGAACGCGGACGGTGTTATGGATCGAATTGTTACTGGGGACGAAACATGGGTCCACCACTATGACCCTGAAAGCAAACAAGAGTCCATGCAGTGGCATAAAAAAGGAACAGAACCCCCGAAGAAGTTCAAAGTCACTCCGTCTGCCGGGAAGTTATGGGCCACAGTTTTTTTGGGACTCAAAGGGAATCTTGCTCATTGAGTACAAAAAAAAGGTGAAACCATCAACGCCACATCCTACGCTTCCACTTTGCATAATTTGCGGGAGGAAATTAAAAAGAATAGACGGGGTAAACTCGCAGCGGGTGTGTTGCTTCTTCATGACAACTCTCCTGTTCACACGGCGCGAGTTTCCAAGGCTGCTGCGCGAGATTGTGGTTTCGAAGAAATCCAACACCCACCCTATAGTCCAGACCTTGCCCCTAGTGATTATTTCATGTTTCCGGATTTGAAAAAATGTCTTCGTGGAAAAAGATTTTCGGATGATGAAGAACTCAAGTCGGCAATAAATGGGTATTTTGCAGAGAAAGAGGAAATTTATTTTTTTAAGGGTTTAAAAAAGCTTATCTCAAGATGTAACAAATGCATTGATGTTAGGGGAGATTATATTGAAAAATAAAAACAATTTAAATTGAATTCGCATTTTCCTTCATATCGATACCGAGAATATATTGAACGCCCCTCGTATAAGTTATCTTTATCAAGAAGCTATTGACCTAACCCATGGGACACACCGATTTCGGCTTTTTGTTTTATTTGTTTTATTAGCAAATTATTTAAGTTGTTGATATCAGACAATATTGTTAAAAAGGCTGAAAGAACATTTTTGCCTCACAAAAATTTAATTTCCGGGAATGGTACTTAAATTTACACACAATATCAAAAGTGGGTTTGTGGCAAGAAAATGAACGTTTATACGTCTACTTCGACTTTTATTAAAAAAGGCGGCTTCGTTCCACCGGAACCATTCCTCTACCTTGATCAGATAGGGTTGATCCAGGATCAACCTACCATTCGAAATAGTCTAACATAGTCAAATCAATAAAGCATTTCATAAGTCTACATCGAATTCCTGCGAAACTGATTACTGATCAAGGATCAGAATTCACTGCAAACCTTTTTAAAGATTTTTGCAAACAGTTTGACATTTACTTACACACAACATCATTTCAACAGACGACAAGTACTTCTCCAGTGGAACGCATGCATTTCATTTTAGCAGAAATTTACAGAATTATTTCCTACAAATACAATGGCAAATACCATGAAGATATTCTTAACGAAGCAATTACAACATACAATAATAACCTTTTGAGTTATTTTATGGTAGACCATACAAATTTACTAAAGATGATAAATTCAATAATACCCACGATTACCTTCAAAAACTTAATGCTTTTCAAGAGAATTTATTTCAATCCGTTATTAGTTCTTTAGAGAAGAAAAGAGATAGGAATATAGTTAAACAAAGAAGGGAACCCCCACAAGATTGATAGAAGGAGACATTATATTTAGGAAATAATGTAGGAGGTATAAATTGACTCCTAGATTCACTAAGCATAGAATTAAAAATAATAAGAAAATAACTATTTTAACAAAAGATAATAAAAAATTACATAAAAGTAGAATAAAGAAAAACCGAAAACTTCAGGTCATTACTGATATTTCGGTCAGTTGACGGACATAACATAGAAATTCACAATCTGACTAATAATCACATCACAAGCACGGATAATCGAACATGAAAAGCGGATTGCCAAACTAGTATTGACAAAATCAAAAATTCCTTGACCATATTAGAAAAAGACGACACAAATACTGAAATGACAGCTATTGCTAAACTACAATTTCAAGAACTAGAACAAAAATTCGTATGCCTTTTAGCAAAGCACAGAATAAAAAGAGGTATAATTAATGGAGTAGGTACACTTATAAAATCCTTTGCTGGCAATATGGACACTAATCACGCCCTTGCAATAAACAATGAATTAGAAGCAATAGAGAATATTAAAGAGGTTTTGAAAATAAAATCTGCCCAACAAATAAGCATAAATCATCAGATGATAGAGAGGTACAATAACATAACTCTTCATATAAATAAACAGCAAGAAACCATAGAAAAATTTCTTAACTATTACAATGAAAAAATCGGCAATACAATAAGATCAGATGAGGCATCAGTTAAGCACCTACAATATATCAATAAAATTATCTTTAACATTGACTTACTTTATAATCACTTAAACAATATTGCTGAAGCTATCACACAAGCTCGATTAAACATTATTTCAAAACAGGTATTAACCCATAAAGAAATAGATGAAATTAAGGACTACTTGCGTTCTGAATCAATTGAACCCACCTCCAATCAGCAGGTTTACGCTTTTCTCAGTTTACAAGCATATTATAATGAATCCAAGATAATATTTAGCATCGGTATACCAGTAATTTCTAACCAAACATATTCCTTTTTCCACTTAATCCCTCTCCCTATTAACAACACACTAACAGTCCGAACTCATTCTTATTTGGCTCTAAATGAAAATAATACATCATACTTTGCCAACTTATGTCCATTGTCCGGAAGTTTCTATTACTGTAATAGACGATCTGAAAAGCAACCCTTAAATTATCAGAATTGTATTCCTAACATTATAAAGAATCAACCAGCCATCTCCGGCATGCAAAATGAAAATGAAATTTCAACAGTGTACCAACAAGAACCCAACTACATTCTAACGATCAACGTTCATAACATAAAAATGCGAACCACCTGTGGAATAGAGCTTTACCATCCTCCCTGGAGAAGCATCATACACATCAGATTCAAATTCAAGAGGAAATAGCAACATTTTCTAGCAAATCAATCCGAACTTTCAATTTATCATGGTTAATTGTCTTCATCCTATTTACGGTGACACTAATTTTAATCATCCATGTAAAACGTATATCACACAGTAAGGAAAATGTTAACACCGACATAACTACCATCAGCAATTAAGATACTGCAGATTCAAGTGTAAACGATACTACGCCAGTCGCTCTTACTAGGAAACACTTCCTGTGGCAGTCGCTTCACTAAGAGGTGAGGAGTTACATACTCGTATAACCCAACCAAGAGTCACATATCAATAAACTATTCGCATAATACTTATTTTGTTTATTTCATATTTGCAAAAATGTAGTTAGTATCAAAATTCATTTCCTTTCAGATAATACTTATTTTGTTTACTCGTATTTAATTTTTGTTTGTCTCACAACAATGTATCTACGTTTTTTCTTTCTTTTACACGTTTTTGTAAGAATAGTCAGCATAAAATATGTAAAAATACGAATATAATTCAGACACAAAGGTTCCTTTTTAGTCTATAAAGTTTCAACGTTTAAAAGAAGAAGTTTGTTTTTTATTGATTTGGGTATCGCTCTCAAATATAAGTCGTGCAACAATAGACTTATTGACGAAAATTTTTGGTGATAGTCTTAGCTCTAGAAATGACCCTGTAAATTGTTAGCCCCTCTCGAGCGGTTTGACTCATTTATTTTCTATTTTCGGTGGGACTACATTAAGTCTGTGGTCTATAACAAAAAGCCAGAAACTTTACACGACTCGGAGGAGAATCATACTTCTCTCGTGAGTGTCGTGGGGTGCGCATCTCAGTAGAACAATTAATAAAAGTTTTATAACTTCACTATGAAGTGCTCTATTTGTACAGAAAAAATTGAAAGGAATTGTTCCACTAAAATATCATGTAGTGATTGCTTTGCATTCTTTCATCTATCCTGTGTAAATATAAGTGAAGAAGATGCTGATTTTATGTGCTCTTCCGGAAAGACTTTCCATTGTGATAAGTGCGAAGTGCTCAGGCGTAGATCTATGCGGATGCCTAATACAATTATCAGCAATAACAACAAACAATGCGGAGAAAAAAAAGAAAATGCACCGTCCTCCGATGCTAACCGAAACCATTGAACTAACAACAGAGGTCAAACTACTGAAGCACGTCTAGATATACCTGCACACACTGAAGCTGAATCAGAATTCACTCTCCAAATGATTTACCTTAAGCTAACCAATCTGGAATAAACAAACAACCGCTTCCTGGCTTCACTCAACGAGCTACGAATCGAAAATGCAGAGCTGAAAGCGAAGGTAAATTCACTGGAGAGTAAACTAAATTGGCAACAGCAACATCTTCTCTCCAACTGCATCGAAATTGTTGGTGTATCAAATGTAACCTACAAAGCCCAGACAATACTCCAGAATGCTTTGTCAATTGATGTTTCCGATGCTGACATAGAGAGATGCTATGTAAAGAATGTGCAAAACAAAAACAATGGACCTCCAAACAAATCGATCATCTGTGCTAAATTCACTGACTTGTCGTTGAAGCAGCGGATCATGAGTGTGAAGAAGAAGAAGAAGAAGGGAAACCTAATTTCTAACGCGACTATTAACGAGAGCGCCCACAGCAGCAACAGCAACGACAAAAAGCAAAGCGGGATTTACATCAACGATGCTCTTACGTCATACACAAGGGCTCTCTTCATGCAAGCGAAAGAAATAAGAAAGCGGAAACAGTATAAATTTGTATGGTTTAAGAACAACCAAATACTTATTAGGAAGGAGGAAGGTCAACTCATAGAAAAGGTTAACGTGAAACACAAGCTAAGAATAAAATGCTCCAAGAATCCCATGAACCTTAGGCTGAAAAATAAGTTCAAAGAGCTATGTTTGGATTTAAAAGAAGAGGTTGCTTTTTGCCGCGATAATTATTATCGAACTAAATTCATTTCTGCTAAGGGTAACCTTAAATCAGAATGGCAAGTAGTGAATGATATTCTGAATAAGTCTCGTTCTACAACAAAACCCCATTCAATTTTTGTGAGCAATTGCGAACTATTTGACAAACTTGACATTGCTAATGCTTTCAATGAGTATTTCACCTCAATAATAAACAGCATACCAACACAAACAGTACTGAGAAATTGTACTCGTTGTTACAATTCAATAAGTGGGGGTGGTGACTTGTCGCAATATACGAACTTTGCCTTCGAACCTATCACTGCTTTAGAGCTCCTAAAAGCAATTGGATCCCTAAAAAATTCGAACCCTTGTGGCTTTGATAATATTTCAAATATACTTGTTAAACAAATAGCATGCCATGTTGCAAATCGCAAATCGAGTGACTTTAAAGAGTTAAGAGAAGGCGACTAGGCTATTAGAAAGATGTTAGAAAATTATTTCAATGCAGTATTTTTCAATTTGAAATAATATAACTGAATTAAAATACGCTGTAACAGTGGGGTGTCAGGATAAGATATTTATTATAAACTTTAATACCAAATGGTCTAAGTTGTTGTTTTATTTCGAGAAACAATATTACTAAACAAGTTCAGCCCCATGCGTCAAGAATTTGCAAGGTTTCTCCCTCGTTTGCTAAGAACGGAATAAATCTGGAAAAGAAATCGTTTGATTTGCTGAGAGCCATGCCACTTGCAGTTATACCCATATGGAACCCAACTGTCAACGTTCGGGTCCTGAAAAACTCTCCCCTGAGCCTTGCCTAGTAAGTTCAATGGCGATGTCATTTATCTTGACCCCATTGTGGCACGGACAAGGTTCAGTGAATTCAGCCTTCCGATGGCATGAGACCGACAGCAAGCCCTTAAACACAGCTCAGCTTCGACTTCAGATGCAAATGCTTCACCTCGTCCACCGAGTCTTCACTGTATAGTTCGTTACCATCAAAATTTTGTATATCCACGTTTGTAAAACAAACGCAAATTTTCCGAATAAGGAGTCAGATCTAATATTGTCGTCTTTCAGAATCCCATTAGCCACGCGTCCTAAATCGGTCTTGGAGCCGTCTGTGAAGACCCAACTACATTCTCTTCAGACACGTACACGTACAGACCGCCCAAGGACTTACGGATATCCTTGTTCTTAACAGTTGTTGACTGACCTCAACGATAAGATCATCCTTTAGCGTGGTCGAATTGACAAAAGTCACACCGGGTGACATTACAATGCGACGGATGTACTTCTCACCCAATAAATTACGGATCTCGATCAGTGTATTGTTGTCAGAGGTAACGCATTTGATGGAGAAACGGGCATACACCCCACGCATTTTGTACTGGAATCCCTTGGTAACAGCCTTGATCATGTTTTCAATGTGGCTGCACAACGTACGGACAGCGGCCGGTTCCTTCTTGGTGCACCAAATCATTTCTCTACCTTCAATACACGCTTGTTAACCATGTACATGTTCAGGGGCAAGGGCTTGAAGCTGGGCTTCAGCATATCTCTGGGTCCTGTGATTGTTACCACACGAGCCCGAACTGAGGCTTTAATATACGAGACGATTTTCACGCATTGATTTGAGTTGATTGTCCTCATTTTGTCAACGCTTCGGAACGACCGGAAAGAGGATTTTTAGAAAAAAAATAAAAGAAAAGTCACTATGTAAGGTTATCAAAGCTGGGATGCGTGTTGTGGCAATGACCTCTTCTCTTTAAACTAAAAATGGTTTTGAGATTAGCCCATGATATTAATATCAAGCAGAGGATGCAGCCGAGATGAACCTTTGAAATCTGTTAAAAACAGCAATGATGTATTTTCGTGAAAGCTTGTTCCATCAGGCTCCTTCGCACTGCCAGAGTGCTGACAGAAAAGAAGAAGAAAAATCAAGGGCAAACGTAAACCCATCTACGACTCACGTATCTTACAAAGCTATTCCCAATCAAATAGCCAGTCAATAGTTCTTCAAAAAGTCAATTATATACTTACAGTATTTGTGTAAACATTCAGATATAGACAATCTTCAGTTCCTCCTAATGGAGGCTCTGAGGCTTTAAACCTTAAATTATCTAATGGTGGCTTTGCGTAGGGAATTTTCTCAAAGCTAAAGTATTGATCATCATAGATTGAAGTTCTTTTGACTCCTTTGATTTTTCCATATTCCGTTTCAGCAATAACGGTATCGTTTCTAGTGAGGCGATATTGATTATATTTGTGCTGGAGGGATCTGTAAGGAAAAAAATTAAATATAATTCAAAAAAAAAAAAAATTTTCAGAGTATCTTGGATATTATTCTAAAATATTTAAAAACGTATTGTACATTCAAAAACAATAGGCGAAGTATTATACTCTATTATACTCGTAAGTATCGATATGTTTTGTGTCCTTAAAAATGTACAATATATAAAAGTTGACGAATTCAAATAATACTTATGTATCCTTCATTTCTTTAAGACATATTCATCAATCATTGTATGAAAATTTATATTATTATATTGAAAGTCATTTATAGCATCATATGTTAAATGTTTATTAAAAGCTGATTGAGTTGAAAGGGTTTGAGTTTCTGTAAAAACTAGATTTTAGACAGTTTTATAAGATTTACTAATCTGGCCTCTGATTTGTGGAGACCATAGTAGCCTGCCACCATTTCATAAATGGGTTCGAATTCAAAATGCTTCAAGTTATTTTGACTATGTATTTCGGGTTCAGCGATAGCTTAGTCTCGAAAATAAATGTTAAAGTTAGGAATTTCAAAATTATTTTGTTGTACATTTGTTTGTGTTTGTCAAATATAGTACTATATACAAATCTTCTCTACTTCATATGCATCCCTAGTGTGCAGGATCAAATATTCGAAAATTTCAGTTGCTTTGGTTTTCTTCTTATCGCTCAATGTTCTGCATTGTATCCTAAAGCCATCAGTAGATATGTTTTGTAGAGGGTGCTCGTTCACTTTGTTTTACACGGCAAGAGCTTCGAATCCATTTGTTTTGAAATAAAACGGTAGCAATGTGTGTTTATTTTAATTATTATTAGTTGTATGTTACAGTGAGCCGTCCATGGAGCTTTTGTGACTATTGAAGCAGAGATGGGTTTAGGAGTCAAAGTAAAAGCTAGCTGAAATGGGTACGACCGATGGGTGATGGCCAAGAACTTCCTGATAAAGAAAACTTCTGGCACTTTCCAAAGTTTTTGATATTTCATACCCACTAGAAATTATGAAATTTATTAGCAATACAAGTTTGACCGACCAGATGTGGGACTCACTGTATTAACGAAATTGTAGTTAGTACTGCACAGACCATTCTAAAATGCTGGTCCAATTTTTTTTTAAATTTTCGTCAAATGTGTAATCTCGACTAGTACTACAAAAATTTTGTAAGAAAAAATTAATTGTGTTTTTGAGTTTTTTTTTATTATCGCAAATAGTCATTGAAGGATTTTGGTTAAAATCTAATGGCGCGATTTAACAAGAAGATGCATCATCTGACAAAAATTCAAATCGATAATACGAATAGTTCGCGAATTATCGTGGACCAAAACACACGCTCATACATATCGCAGAAAAGGAGGGCGCGGCTTAAAAGGCCACTGGAACCCCTAAGAACTTTCTGCGACAAGACGAGCTGGCACCGTCTTCAACTAGGTGCTAACATATCTCCTAGCTCTCGGGTAAAGAGGTTGCACCGTGGGAAACCATGGCTCCCTTGGTATCTACCAGTGGACTTTTCTACTTTATCACTGCCTTTTAGGCATTACGACTGAGCCCAGTAAGGTCGTAATTATGGTATACTGGAATCAAATTTTTAGAATGACTGACATATGGGCTGACGTTTGCAGTATTCTGTTACCTGAATAAGCAGGAGTGAAATCCTGTTGAAATGGCTTTCAGACTAATGCTATGAACGTCCCCGTCTCGTTACAACCCTGGCAGGCCTCAAAGTACGTTCAATGTTTCGTTGCCATTAAGTTGGTGGTATAAGTCCAGATGTAACATTCCTGGTTAGTACCGATCCGGCTCCGGCACATAACCTCATAGGGTCTGTGTCAACCATTGCATGGCCTCACTGCATGCATAGATAACCATGGGATCGCTAGGTGACTACACACCCGAGCATTGACAGCGGTTTTGAGTGTGGACCCAAAAGAAATTTACATAACTAAACAACATCAACATCAACAAAACCAGGAGAATGAGATCAACGGAGAGAACCCATTCCGCCATCGCTCCAGAGGAGTCCTGATGGAGAAGCGGCGCCTCAAAGAAGTACGTGGATGGTGCTGGATCCAAATAACCAGCTCTCCGTGTTTCACAAATTAAGGGAACAAATAAAAGCCCTAGTTGAAATGCTCGAGGATGGTAAAAGGCGATTAATTCACCAACCAATGCGGGATGCAATAGAAAGCAGCAAAACGCTCTATGAGCTCTCGGCGAACGAGATGCGTGATAGCAAGCCCAAGGAAGTTATCAGCAAAGACAACACCTCCCAAGCATCCCCATGGCTTAAGGTGATTTCGGGGCAAAAACGAAGGCTAAAATCTATAGGGTCGCCGAGCTCGAAACGCCGGCCGATGTCGCCGCCCATAGTCGAAGCGAAGAAGGCATCACGCGGCGAAGTGGTGCCCCAAAAACAAAGCAGTGCCGGAAAGAGCAAGAAGGACCATCCCAAGAAACCCGCCAAATCGACAATGAACAAGCAAGCCACAAATGGTCAAATAACCGCTAGGATGGTGAGCAAAAAACAGGCCAAGGGTGACAACAGCGCCTGGTTGAAGGTTCCCAAAAAGAAGCCATGCAAGCACGAAAAAGCGCGACCTGACGCAATCATGGTGGCAAGCAAGGGCAAACTTTCATACGTCGAAATACTTCGCAGGGTCAAAGGGGACCCCGAACTCCATAACCTGGGTGAAGCGGTTACAAAGGTAAGGAGAACCCAGAAAGGAGACCTGTTGTTCCAGTTGCGCGAATCTGGTGACAGAATAGAAGAATTCAGGAGTAAAATCGGTGAAAATCTTGGCGCAGAGGCAAAAATCCGCGCTTTAGTCCAGATATCCACGATAGAAATCAAAGACCTTGACGAAGTCACCACCAGGCGTGACATCTGCAATGCAATCAAGGCGCAGTACAACATTGCAGTTGCCGAAGGAAATGTACTCAGTGCCGCTGTAGGCATGCAGATCGCGACAGTGGGCCTACCGGTAGAGATGGCGAACAAATTGCTGGAATCCGTTAAAATCAAAGTCGGCTGGGTAAATTGCCGTATTCGCGTTCGAAAGGCACTCACCAAACACTTCAAGTATCTGGAATTTGGCCATACGGTGCGCCAGTGCAAGAGCGAGCATTTCCGATCCAAGCAGTGCAGAAACTGTGGAGAAGAAGGTCACATGGCCAAAGAATGCAAAGAGGACGCATTATGCTTCTAGTGTGAGATGGATACGCCAGAAAACGCTGGACACGTGGCAGGTAGGAGCAAGTGCCCTGTACTCAAGAAGGCACTGGCCAAATTAATATGATGAATGTTGTCCAGATAAATCTAAACCACTGCGCAGCCGCGAAGAACCTTCTGGCGCAAACAGTAGGGAGAAAAGTATCGACGTAGGCCTAATAAACGAACCATATAGACGGAAGCAGCTGGACATTTGAGAACACAAAAAAGGCTGCGATATGGACCTGTAGGAACTATGCCCTGCAGTCAGTTGGCCATTGGGGAGACCACTTCATATCTTCTAAGATAAATGGTGTACACTTTTATAATTGCTATGCGCAACTTACTCTATTATTGGCGGATTCTATGAAGCTGATGGACGACATTGTAGCTGACGCACGAGGAAAACACCCAGTTATTATTGCTGGGGATTTCAACACCTAGGCTACTGGTTGGGGAAGTAAAACCACAGACGTAAGAGGCAGAGTTCTCCTCGAATCCTTCGCAGGATTGGATATAACTCTGGCCAACGAAGGTGCAGCGGATACGATCCGAAAGGCAGGCATCGACATCAAATACATGAGCAACTCACTCCTGCGGAAAACCAAATGGCGAGTGAGTGAAGAATATACCAATAGTGATCACCAGGCTATCTTATTTAATGTCGGCAAAGAGAAACGCAGACTGTGCCCCACCCTAACAGGATCAAAGTGGAAGGACACGCTGCCTGACAAAGATATGTTCAAGGAAATGCTAAACACCAGCGCCACAACGAACAATGGATCGGCTGCAGACCTTTCTCATCAGCTAAGCCAGACCATTACCGCAGCGTGCAACGCATCAATGCTCAGAAGATCTGTCAGTAAAAGAGGCGAGCCCTGCTACTGGTGGACCGACGAGATTAAACGGCTCAGAGCGAAGTGCCTACAAACACGACGAAGATCTCAGAGATCCAGAGGAAGACAAGATTTCCAAGAACTTTAAACTGGCGAGACGGGAACTGGAAAGTGCCATTAAAGAGAATAAGTCAAGGAGTTTTAGACAGCTCTGCGACGAGGCTAACGTAGACCTCTGGGGCTTAGCGTATAAAGTGGTAATGAAGAAGCTCGAAGGCAATATGTCCCCACAACTAACCTGCCCTGCAATGCTAAAGACTATAGTAGAGCATCTATTCCCGCATAGACCAACTACTATGGTCACCATCACAAAGGAAATGAATATGGAAGATATCCCTGCCATCACGTCGAAAGAACTTAAAGCTGGCTATTAAGACGAGACCAGACATCTTCTCAGCAACGATGCAAAGGTGTCTAGAGCAGGAGATATTCCCTACGCCATGGAAGCTACAACACCTAGTGCTGCTTCCAAAGGGCAATAAGTCACCCGGAGAACCATCATCGTATCGCATGATATACGTATTATATACAACAGACTGCTGGCGGTGGCGGAGGAAAACGGAGTGCTGGCAGATCACCAGTACGGCTTCAGAAAATCTCGTTCCACCATCGATGCAATAAAGGCGGTAGTAGATACAGTAACTTTTTTTTTATTTTTTCTTATACTTAACGCGCCATTTACTGTTGCATGACCGAGAGCGGAAAGGTAGAAGGAGGAGAAAGGAAAATTGTTTTGTAGTGGTTTGAAACTCACTTGTATTTGGTTTCGATATTAGCTCTCCAGGAGTGGGAGTCCGAATAGGACGGAGAGTTTTTTCTTCACTCAGAGTGATTCGAAGGTTATAATTCACACTAGTTTTTTGTGCTTAAAACTCTACAACAGCGTCGGAAACCAGACAATTAGATCCAAAGAATCCTTAAGGTACCTTGGAGTCATGATCGATAATCGGCTGCGCTGCAAAACCCACGTCGAGTACGCTACCAAAAAAGCATCGCTGATGCAGGCGGCACTCTCCCGAATGCTACCGAACATCGGCGGACCTGGATACGCCAGAAGGATCTTGCTGACCAGAGTGGTCAGCTCGGTACTTCTATACGCTGCTCCTATGTATATGGGTGGTTGCACTGGCGACAAATAAGTGTAGGAGAGTGTTATTATCAGTTCACAGGCTTTGTGCCATCAGAGTGATTAGTGGATTCCATACAATCTCCGATGATGCAGTCTGCGTTTTAGCTCGAATGATTCCAATAGACATCCTCGGGGATGAGATGAAGAGGGTGTACCTTAGGCGACCATAGAACCGTTAAGAGGCAAAGAGGGTTAAGGAAGAAGAAAAGGCTGCATCCGCAATGCTGTGGAAAGCCAGGTGAGACCGCCCCACAAAAGGCAGGTGGACGTACAAGCTCATTCTCATCATATAAACATCGACAAAGAGACCATGGGGGAACTGTAACTACCACATCACACAGTTCCTGTCTGGGAACGGCGGTTACAGGAAATACCTCAATAGTTCGCCCCAATGTCCAGAATGCCAAAATGAGGTAGAAGATGCGTTGCATGCATTGTTCTACTGCAGACGCTTTGCAGAAGAAAGGGTAAATCTGCCAAATCCAGAAAATCTCATAAGATACTTGACGCAGTCAGAGGACAAGTGGATGGAGGTCTGCTCATTTATTGTGCGCGTGCAGTACGCGCTGCGAAGAGCAGAAGCCCTAAGAAGAGCTCAAGAGGGGGCCTCGTAGAATAGAGAATAATTGCTAACCAGCCCCGCGAAGTAATACCTAACGGCAGACCCGCGGGGAGAGTGGCTGAAGGTGGTAGTGCTGTGGATTAATACGTAGGCGCACTCCTGGCATCGAACATTCGGGTGTTGCGAATCGTGCATGTTGGTGGCATGGGCTACCGCATCTTTGAAGATTACCAGCTCAGGATATTTTGAGAGAGACAGCTAAAAATGAGGGAGCGGACATAATCCTGGTCAGCATACTATAAAAAACCCTCGACAGGAACGTATGGATCTGCGACCAAACAAAGTTGGCGCAATATGGACATGCGGCGGTGGTCACCAAGAGGTAGTGATAAACATAGAGGAGTGAAAACAAACAAAACAAACCAAATTTACAGGTCCTAAATTGAAGTACACACTCTTTAATAGGGGTACGTTTGTAGAAACAATTAGTAGTTGCAATCTGACCGAAAATAAAAGAGCAGAGAATTTTGCGAGTCAGCTTAAGCGTATTGTTACTACAGCATGCGATGCATCAATGCACAAAAGAATAGCCAGCGATAAAAGAGCGCCGTGCTTCTGATGGAATGATGAAATCAAAGCACTAAGGACAGATGTCTCTTATGTTTTACGTAGGTACCTGCCGTGAGGGCTTAAGCCAACGGCGCGCCTACGCACAAGATATCAAAACAATGCGTTGATAAGCGCCCTTCGGGTAGTACAAGTACTACCACCAGTACCAGATTCGAGGTCGTGTGTAAGGCACGAACTTCCCCTTTGGTGAAAGATCGAGGCCTATCTCTTACCTCCGCCATTCTGTGGGTCATGGCACCCGGTTGCAATGCAACTCCAGATCGAGCAAACCAGATGCTTCCATAGCAATCCCATGGTTGAGCACAGGTCGTAGCACACTACAACATATGCTAAGCCATGAGATGTCCAAGTTCCATTCGGTCTACTCTCCCCGCGATTTTGGGTATAAACCTACAGGCACCACGATACTCCCACAAGGGGGCCAACTCCTATGTCAGGCCGGAGCCATAGTTCGGACTCCTGACCTCACGTGATACCAGAATATAGCTTCCGGTCGAGCTTCGCAACCTTGAGGTTACTTCCAGTTGGGCACCTCACTGCTCAGGACTGGCGGCCTTACAACAATTTTTAAAATCTAGCCGCTAGCTGCCTACTGCGCCTTCTATTGAATATCTCTTTTGCAAAACTTTCGAACCGTACGATATCAATGATAATTCCACTGACATCGTAGGTCTCACCATTAAAGGTGATACCCATAGCCTGCAAGTTCCTTATGTCACGTAATTGGGACACTCACATAAAACATGAAACCAGTATTCATAAGTGGCTCCACATGAGCAGCTCGCAATCCCGCTAAGCCTCCTCTTATGCAAGAATGGATTAAGAGAGCCATGCCCGGTCAACAAAAAGCCCAGGCTGAGGTTAAAATTCCGTTCAGGAAAAATTCTCATGGTTAGCACATCCCTTAGGAAGCTGTAAGTAACCCTGCCATTTTCGCTAGCATCCCATCTAGATTGCCGTCTAGATAGAACACATGCGTGTAGCAAGGATTTATGCTGCTTCCGGGATAGTCCATCCACTTCTTCCGGGGAAAACCAATCGCGCTCATTTAGCAATACCACGACGCATCACTTCCAGATCCAGAGGTGGCACTTCAAGCAACACCTGCATTGCCTCTGTGTTGACGGTGTGGCACACCGGTAAACAGCCAAGGAAGGCGACTCTTTGGCAAGTCAAGATCCGCCTTCGACAATCAACAGTCATAACCCTGTCGGATCATACCGATTCATACACTCACCCATCGTTATGCCCAGATATGTGACCTCAGTCACACATCTAATGCCAAAGCCGTTCAAACGTATCGCAGGAGCCCGACGTCTTACAAGCACTAAGGACAACGTGTCTATATGCTCGTTGGAGCATGCTTCTAAATGCCAGATTTTCAAGAAAACATTAACTCTTTTATACTGGCAATACGCCATCTAAGAACTGCGATCAAAGAAAGTAAAACAACGCTTCAGGCGCCTATGTAACGAAGCTGATCTAAATCCTTAGGGTACTGCATATAGGATTGTAGTGGCCAAAGTAAAGGGCCATAGGGATCCACAAATAATATGTCCCACTCAGCTAGCATCTATAATATAGCAGATTTTCCCACAAAAACCACCTCTTACGAACAAGGAAGTAGAAATCCCAGAGGTATCAATGGACGAACTGATCAAGACATGCGGAAAAATACATGATAATAAGACGCCAGCATCTGACGGAATACCAAATAAGGCCGTAGAAGCAGCTGTCCAGAAAAAACCAGACATGTTTATAACATTATACCAGAGATGTCGAAAGGAAGGAATGTTTCCTGACCCATGAAAAAAGCAGCATTTGGTACTCCTGCCAAAGGGAAATAAGCCACCAGATGAACCATCTTCATATCGGCTAATATGTCCTCTAGAAACTCAGGGCAAGATACTGTAACGTACCATTTACCAAAGACTATTGTTAGAAAATTGCGGTTTACCATAGACGCCACAAAAGCCGTAGTAGACATTGCGACTGAAGCGATACAAGGGGAAAGATGGCGATGGGGCACAAAGGAATATTGCACAGTGGTAACACTTGATGCTAAGAATGCCTTTAACTCCGTAAGCTGGTTATCCATAACAAGAGCATTTTCTAGAATCGATACACCACGCTATTTACTTAAGGTAGTAAGAAGCTATCTCAACAAGTGGCACCGTCAATATCAAACAGTAGATGGTATCAAATATTACAGTGTCTCTGCAGGAGTACCACAGAGATCAGTACTAGGACCATTATTGTGGAATATTATGTACAACGGAGTACTGCGACTGGCGCTGCCACGAGGAGCTCACACAATAGGTTTCACTGATGACATTGCTATTGTTACGGTCGCCAAACACATTCACGAAGTGGAAACTGATACAAATGCTGCTATTGCGCAGATAAAAGATTGGCTATGTTCAGCTGGGCTTAAATCTGCTGACCACAAAACCGAAGCGATTTTAACAACCAGTCATAAGACAGTGGAATATGCAACCTTCAAGGTTAAAATCCGAACAATTCAGTCTAAAGGAGCACTGAAATATCTGGGGGTAATGTAATATAATAGACTGCAGTTTGCACCACATGTCTTCTATGCTAGAGAGAAGACATCTTTACTACAAGCGGCATTATCAGGAATCTACTAAATATCGGTGGACCTGGTTAGACTAGAAGGGTGTTACTTCCAAGAGTGATCAGAACGGTTCTGCTTTACGCTGCCCCAGTTTGGGCCATGCCACTATTCAGACAGGATGCTAAAAAAAACTATCGTCAGCATACAGACTGTGCTCATTAAGGACGACATGTAGCCTTCGAATGATATCGGATGAGGCAGCATATGTTATAACTGGAATGGTACCCATAGATAAACTCGCGGAAGAGATGTTAAGGGTATAGGTACAACAAAATTGCGTCAAACCGCCACGTAGAAACATATGAAATAAAAAGGATTAAAGAGGAAGAAAGGATGACCTTGGAACTATGTAGGTGGTAGAATAGATGGCACAACGCCACAAAAGGTCGATGGACCTATATGTTAATTCCGTCTTTAGAAGTATCAGTAAACCAAACACATGGGAATTGCAACTACCACATCCCGCAGTTCCTGTCTGGTCACGGGGGGTACCCTAAATATCTGTACCGCTAGGACACAATAACTCTTCCTTGTGTTCAAATGAAGATGCGGAGCATGCAATATATAAAAACGTACCGAGTACAAAGTCCCTCGTCAAACATATGGGCGGGAATTTGTGAGTTTATAACCGGTCTGCAGACAGAACTCCGCCGAATCGAGCAGGTACGACGTGCTGAGGCAGCAAGACTCAGGAGATAGCATAGATGCTGGCCAGCCCCCGGGAGTAATACCTCAAGGCGTACCGCTTAAAGTGTGCACAGCGTGGTTTAGTACGTATGCATACTCCAGACATTGGAACATTCAGGGGTATGAATCGTAGATGCTAGTGACTGGAATCATGATCTTTCGAAGATCACACACCCTATGGCACAGCCATAAAGAGAACAAAAAGAAACACACATTCACCGACATTTTCTTAAAACCTGTCTAAAAACACTATAGAGACCTTAAACGTTAAGATGTCAACAAATTTTCATTGTAGAGGTGAATGCAAGAACTTACATATCAGGAAGTTAACAAAGTATATATCTGTGATATTTATTCCAGTTAAACTTCTGGGCTGCCGAATAAAGTACATCATCAACAAAGGGACTTATTGTTGACCGCGACGGTACTTAAAAATACCAACATGTTTCAATGCAAATAAAATCTCTATATAAACAAATATACACACTGAAGCTCATAGAGAAGTTTAAGTACCATTTAAGCTCAATATGTTTTGTTCTTCACGCATGCTTACCTTAGGTAAGCCACAAATGTAACGGTTTTTTGACAGCATAGTAGACTTTGAAGAAAAACAATTTAGTTGATTTTGGTGTTCATAAACTAAAGTTGTTCTTGCACGTTCTCATTAATTTTTTGTAAGCTTTATATCCATATTGACATACCTAGAAGACAGAAAATCAGTTGAACAAGTCTTAAATTCTAAATAATTTCATCAACAAATTAAAGGGGACTGGTTTGTATCGTCAAGCTATGTGAGTATTTATTGTATGTACAATATGTGCAAAACATTTCACTTTTTTGTGCTTTTCGTTTATTTGGAGTGTTTTGACATTGATTTTGTTTCCCCGTATTATTTTCATATATTTAGTGCATTATGTCGGCTATAAGCATCGTCGTAATGAAATTTTGGCTATGCTTGAGTAATTGCCTTTGGACAATAATGAAAGGGGCAGACCTCGAATCCGAACACGAACTGGATTTGCGTACAATTCATAAGGAACGGAACAATGAATTCTTAGCTGGTGTTTACTCTAATGGAAAGATAAGGACGAATATTCGAATAAATATTTGTTTCCCCGGGGTCATCTTGAAAGATTATTTGGGAACTGCGTTTGTCCAACAGATTTTTTTCATTTATTGATTGATTGATTTACATCTTTTACATATAGACTCAAAGCCTTTCAGTTTGTAACAATTTACATATTTTACATATTTTGGTTCAAGCATAATTCATATTAGAATAGTCATAGAATAGCCATTTAAACTAAAATTTTATTTGATGAAACACATTTTAGGATATGAAAAAGAAGCTTTCTTATTTAAAGGAGACCTACTTAAATATTATTATCAGCCAAAAATCTAAATACCACCCTGAAGAGTGGTAGGGAGTTCCATTGCCTGATGACGTAAAACAAAAATTGACGCTCAGAGCGGTTACAATTAAATATCGGTTGAATAAACATATAAGACCGATTGGAGATACAAAACTCTATTTTTTCATAGAGATACAGTGGCTCTTTATTGATCAGAAAATTATTTAATGTCTTAATGGAACAGTATTTCAGTATTTCATTATGCATATAGGTTGCATTACAGGATGTTTTTTGAGTAGGCCGATATGTGGTCAAACCGTTTAAGATTGTACAAGTACCGGATTATGTTGCTAAAGGCTACAATTAGGTTTCGTCTCGTTTGAGTATTATGAAAACAGAAAATCTGACACCCGTATGTGATGATGGGCATAAAAAGGGTTTTCTCGAAGCTGAGCCTAATATGTTGAGGTGTAAAGTTTTTTGATAGCGATAGAGTTCGTAAGCAATCATACTATATACCCTGCCAATTACTGACCGAATGTGAAGGTCCCAGCTAAGGGTAGTGTTAAACCAGATGCCCAACTTTCTCCACATATTGTAGAACAGAATTGCCGAGATACAAGACAGGAAAATAACTCATTTCAAGTTTGGTTTTATAAATAATCATGCATTGAGATTTTTTTGAGTTTAAAAAAAGCTTGTTATTTTCGGACCAATGAGCAATTTTTCGTATCTTTTCTTGAAAGTGTACTGCATAATATTGTTCATCAAACCAGTCTCTATGCTGTTCAGAAAAGCAAGATGCTGAATTTCAAAAAGGTCGAATTTTTGTCATTTATATAAATTAACTTTCTTGTGGCATATCATAAACTTTCTAGCTTTTGGCACTTTTGGAGTAAAGGTGAGGACTTGGGAGTAATAGGCAAAACGATGAGCCGTAATATGTTTGATGCTATTTTGGAAGATAATAAATATTGACTTTTCAAGCTACGTCCAATGATCGATTCTTTAAATGAATGGTTCGGCACTGAGTATCATGAGAAAAGACAGCTTTCTATTCACGAGTCTGTGACTCTTTTCAACAGCAGAAACTTCATGAAACAGCATAATCATATTTAATCTAGAGTATAAAGTATGGTGCTTAGCTGATCAACATGGCTATTTTAACAAGTTTACTTCTTACCAAGGTAAGTGCGAAGTGTTGGAAAATAAGTACAAGAACTACCAACGAATGATAATTTTTGACAATTACTTCACGTCTGTGAGATTGCTTGGGAAACTACACATAGAAAAAAATATAGCTTATGGCACAATTCGGGCACACAGAAAAGGCAATCCAAGAACTTTTAAAAATAATAAAAGAATTAAAAAGGGAGAGTTCGATTGTCGGTCTTCGAAAGATGGGAGCAGTTCTTTTTAAAAGGAATTAGACTAAAACGGTACTGTTGGCTTCAAACTATCATGGTAATCAGCTTTCAATTGTAGCCAGAAGGGATAAATCACGAGCTCAGCACGATCCTGCACATAGCCTTGACCGGAGGTCTAATATATGTTTTATAAATACTTTCATTGTTTAGTGCCAAACGAAAAAATACCACTTCTTGAATATAAGAGATATGTAATACTTGGAGTGGTCTCAAAGAAGGACTTAGCCCATCACATACGTGGTCTGAAAAGAAAATCTTTAATTGATAAATTAGCACAATGCAGAAAAAAACCAAGAGGCAAGAGAGGATCCGTAAGTGTGACTGGGCAATCCGGAAATTCACTGACCGAAGATGATTGAAGCGTGGGCCGTGAATGGCAGTGGCTCAAGTCGCAGTGTATTGGCTTCCCAACTGGAAGGTTCGGCGTTCAATCCCAACCGCGCCCGACAGACATTCTTTTTTTCGGATAACTAAAATCTTGTGAAATGAATGTTTGTCTAAAATACAACATCAAGTCAATTGACTCTAATACTTTACTCTCCCAATTAAATATTAGATGCCACCCATGGAACTTTCTCTCTCTATCCAATTTTCCAAAAAAAACTTAACACGTGCTCTGGCATTTTCCGAGTAGTTGCTAAGTTCGTAGTATCAACAAAATCCAATCGAAGCCATATTTGATGTGCAGTCATTGTAATGTATACCTTTGCTGCAACAATAAAAGAATTGCTTTTATACATTTGTTATATAAACACAAATGATTACATCGTTTCAATATCTTTTTAATTAATGGCATTATATAGGCATACTATATACCTATGTATGTGTATTGGAAATTCAAAAAAAAAATCACATACAAATATTTACATACATGTATACAAATTTTCTTTTTATATATTTCTGTTATCCCATAGCCCAATGGTATTTTTAAGTACCACTTTCAAATTTCTTCTTAGGAATCCTCGAGAAATCTAAAAATGAGTTTGCCATCTTAAAATACTAAAATACTCTCATCTCAAAAATTATACTCGTAACACAAAAAAAAATGATAATCACTTTATTTTCAATAGCTTGGTCAACAAAAGCTTAAGATCCATAATTTAATATAACAGAGCGGCACTATTGCAAAAATAACAGATAGGGTGCCCCAAAAGCATGAAAGCTGACAGTTCAGGGTTACTATACTCGTAAATGGAGCGCTAGTCGAAAGAACTACGCATTTTCATTTTCAAAATCATGACGGTTTAGCAGCTACAGTTCCCAATTTCGTTGAGGTTCATTATCATCTTGACGACTTCGTTAATCATAAAAATTGTCGAATTTGGGATTCAAAAAATTCACGAGTGATTGTTGAGAAACCGAAGTTTCGAGTTTTAACATCATCGGACAATTCTGCTTTGAAAATGTGGCTGGTTAGGCAATAACAATTAATGGTCCTCATTATCGCGACATCCAGTTCAATGCAGATTCTTGTGCCTAAATTGCAAGACATGCATGCGGACAGCATATGGTTCGGGCAAGACGGTGCCATAGCCCAAGAAACAATTCAATTACTGCACGATTCATTTCCTGGTCGTATAATTTCCCGTTCTGGTGACCAGAATTGGCCGCTCAAATCATGCGAGTAAAAGCCGTTGGACCTTTTTGAAGTCTACGCGATAAGATATTCCATACATAACCGAATACTGTATACAGGGTAATCGATGAAAAATTCAGATTTTTTAATTAAAGACCTGTGTTTTCTATCAAAATTATTTCTTGGGTGAATTTTGGGAGATAACTGTATTGGTAGTTATAACGCGATATTCTTCGAAATATGTTTATAAATTTAACACATGGCCAATGTTACTTAAACTTGTCAATTCATTATCATAGTATACAGTGTAACAGTGATAACTAAATAATTGATTAAATACAATAATTAATGGCAATGACTAATGCCGTTACGTATTACACAGTACGAAAAACTAATAAAATGCGTCACTTGCATAAAATATAGTGAGCATTTCATTTGCTAATTAGAGGAAGATAAACTATGGTTTTATTTACTTTGAAAAGATACAAGAATATTACTTTTGTACAGGCATTTAAATTGGTATGACTTTCATATGATTACTGCCAAATTAAGTTCTAACGGCAGTTTTTAATTGTGGTGTTTTAAATGTGTTAACGTAGGTACATATGTACGTACGTGTATAAGCCTTTTTTATGACTACATGCAGAATATTTTGCAAAAGAAGTGGTTCTCTGCTCTGTTGGAAAATTGTATACCACACAAAAGTTTTTCCAGGTCTAGAAGTAAATACTAATCAATAGTATATAAACCCGAACCCATGATTACAGATATTGTTATTCCATTATAATCCCAGGAAAACATTAGGTAAAACCATAATTTTTGTAGCAGATACTGGTAAAGTGGCGTTAA
Source organism: Volucella bombylans (assembly GCA_949129095.1). Taxonomy (NCBI): domain Eukaryota; kingdom Metazoa; phylum Arthropoda; class Insecta; order Diptera; family Syrphidae; genus Volucella; species Volucella bombylans. The sequence continues at coordinate 304,698,197 of OX422140.1, forward strand.
CATTTGTGTTGGGCTGGTGATAAATACTATTTGTTATACTAGTGGATCCGATTTTCAAAATATTCCGATAGCTATTCAAAATCAAAAGACAGATTCTTTAACAGTAGTGAAGTATGAGGATCATCCAAAATAGGGCATGTAATCACATGTGTAGTAAATTATCTGAAGTGATCATAACCTTCAAGCATTTTGATAACTAAACAGCTTCTTAACTTCATCAATAAGAATGTTAACAATGCTGGTTACTCTCCATTTTTTAAATACTAGACAAAGGAATATTCCAATAATAGACCTTAACTAGAATAACTCCGGTAGTCTGAAAAATTTTTCGCCAAGACAAAGCGAGCAAGCTTTGATTTTGTGCTTTGATCTTAATAGCCGGGTTCTATTTACTAAACATGATACTCACAAATAACGTAGATAATCAGAAAATAAAATTAGATGACTTATACAATACGGTATACGAATACACCACAGAGCTGTAGGGTGAAAAATAAAGTTGCACAGTTGAAATTTGCTATGTATTAACTTACACTGGTAATAAAGAATCATAGCGAAAATAAGCAGACGGTACGATGAATTTGTTTCATTCTCCATTCGTTTCGTTGCTTAGTAGCTTAGTTTAAGTGGTAAGAATGATAGCGTCACATAAAGACAAATTCTTGGTCTTTCCGATCGCTTGCCATATAGTGGCATGAAACCCCTTAAATATCCGACACCACATGCGCTTATTCCACACCCGCGGTTCCTCTATGGATATTATGTGAGGTTTTGTATTCAGCACGCAAATAAACATATGGATGCAGTAGCAGACTTGAAATTTTGAAGGTTGATCTAAGTACTGGAATGTTTGCCACTTACCTGCACTCGTTTAGAAACAACGTTTAAATTAACCCTTCAAAGGTGCAGATAGGGACGTGATTAATACCCAGACTTAATGGTCACCACAGAAGATGACGCGCGTCAGGTTTGGTTGTCTGAAAACCTCGAAACTCTTAATTTCCAGGGTGAAATTTTTGGCACAGCCTTATTCAACCATCCAAGAGTTTGCTGCATCACTCTAAGAGTTCCGTTTTTCATATCGTAGCGCTCTGCTTGAATGCAGACATTCTCTGCTTTGGCTAGCTTCCACAGTCGATCGACACAGAGTTTGCACAGTGTTGTCCATAGACTAACTATACCTAGATATCAAACTTTCCAGATATTAGAAAATCAAAACCGGTTTTCTATCCGTGAGACTCTGTCTGTGAATACGTGTGAATTGTGATCAATGGCAATTTATCTCCTTTTTTATACAAACCACGCCCATTTGAACCAAATACCGTCATCCACATTACACACACTCGTGCAAATCGCTCTCTTTCTAGCAATTTTACTTGTAAATTGCTCTCATTCTAGAAAATTTTGACAAAGTTATAGAGATGCAAAAGTGTTGGAATTCACTTACAGTGTGTCTGTGCGAAAGTTAAGGGTTTGCAAAAGTATTAGTAGAGTTTGACATCTAGTTTAGTTTATCTATGGTGTTGTCATTGCCAGCCAGAGTGAAGATAGCAGTATCCCTATCCGGCCTAGTTCCCTTTGGCGTTTCGTGGAGGTTAATTTTCTAGAGACAATAACAAAAACAACAAAAACAAACAATAAAGAGGAGGAGAAAGCTGAAGCCGACTCCGGATCTTGTTAAGCGCACTCTATCAGCTTCGTTAGAAATGCTACATGGTAGAGTGAAGGAGAGGGCTGCGATGGCATCAGCTAGCGCAGCAGTAAATCAAAGTAGGCAAGAGTCGGATACTAACGACTGTCCCTATGTGTCCGACGGAGATGAAGGCCACTACATTGGGGCAGAGAACTGCTTCGCATCCCTCGCTGCATCTGAGTCAGATGACAAAGAGGACGAGGTCGAAGCTCTAACCAGTAGCATTATGGAGCTAGAAAAAAAAGTGTTTTCTATAAGAGCAAAACAAGTTGCAAGGAGGGAGATGGAGAAGCAGCAAATACAACAAAACTTAAACGTGGAGCAACAACAACAACACCAACAGAAACAATCACTGCAAAAACAAAAAAATCCGAAACAACGGCAAAAATTAACAACAACAGATACACAAACACAGCAAAAACATAAACAACAACAATCACAGCAGAATAAGCAGCAACAACAGCTGCAACAACAACAGCGACAATAACACCATCAACCAAACCAACAGCAGCGGAGACAACAACAACAGCAAGAGCAGAAATCAATCAAGCAGAAGGTGCCACCAATCAATACCTACAAATTGGAGTTAAAGGACACAATCGAACTGTGTAAGTCGGCCTGCGTCTAAACTGGTTTCTGATATTCAATGGAACAAAGGCGAGAACCAGTGCACTGGTGCCTGCCTGATTGACTTAGAGAAAGCCATCGATACCGTATGGTTAGAAGGACTCTTTTTCAAGCTGGACAGGTTGGGTATTAGTAAACCACTGCTGTATATTCTTTTTGATATGCTCTTCAGTAGACAGTTCATCGTGAAGAATGCCGATGTGTCTTCTGCTGGAAAATTTAACATTAAAAACGGTCTGCAACAAGGTGCGGTAAATTCGCCGATCCTGTTCAACATTTTCACGAGTGATCACTCGTAGGTTCACTTCACCATGCCATAGCGTACGCAGACGACATAATTGCGTACAGAGCAGGTCTAAAGATTGAGGTTATTAATATACTTTTGCAGCGTGACTTCGACAAAATTAAGCGATATTGCGATGACTGGAAGTTGAAAATCAACTTTCAGAAGTCAGAAACCATTCTGTTTAGGACGCCTTTGTCTGGGGCCTCTAGGGATATCAGAAACAATTGGCGAAAGTTCTCGATCGTAGGGCAGCACGGACAGCCACTTGCTTGTCGAAATGTAGTCAGATACCTTGGGACCTGGCTAGATCAATTTCTGTATTTTAACAAACATATAGAGGTTGCTCTGGCCAGAGCCAAACGTGCTTTTGTCCTTACAAAGAGACTGTTTTATAACAGCCAACTCGATACAATGGTGAAGGTGATCTGCTACATGGCCCTTATCAGGCCCATGCTTGTATTTAGATGTCCCGTGTGGTTCAACGTGAGAGCAAGTTTATTGGAAAAGATTCGGGTGTTTGAGAGGGCTTGTCTTAGGACTTGTCTTCGCTTGTAGAGAACACCAGAGTCTCAGTACATAAAATTCTATCCCAATGAGGTCTTGTACAATAGGGCGAACCTAATAAGAGTGGACAATTTCGTCATTAAGTTGACTCGAAGGCACATTGCAAGAGCAATGACCTCATCGAACAACCTGATCTCCGGGGCTTACTACCCCAATTATATGTATCACGAAAGAGTTCGCTTTGACGGCTTTATGCCTCCAGAAGCGTTCCTCTATTTAGATAGCAAAGGTCTGATCCAGGACAGATTGGCGGTGCCGCTAATCTTCCACGTCGCTCGAACAGCTGCGGACAGGGGACTCAACTACGACAGAGACGTCGCACATGGCAGTGCGGAGCGTCTCCAGTTCAGTAGGGCGGTAGGGAGTCGCGAAATGAGGGATGTTGCTCGGCAGCACCAACAATTTTGATGACTTTTTGAGGGGGAAGATGCTTCGTCGTCGAACTCCTCCAGTGATAGTTAGCTTCATGTGAAGCAAGGTGGGCCAGCCTAATTTTTTTTTTAGCCATGGCCGGCTTACATAGTTTAAGGTAGGTTTAAGTTAGATTTTTAAGAAAAAAAAATAAAAATAAAAATAAAAATAAAAAATGAAAAACAAAAACAAAAATATATATAATGCATATATTTATATATTATGTATATATATATTATGTATGTGTATATATGTATGTATGTATGCATTAGATGTAAGTCGGTTAAGTAGGTTAAGTTTTAGTTTTAGGTAGATTGTAGGCTTTTAGTTCTAAGTTTTATAATAAAAAAAAATAAATGTCCATATACTAAGTTTTTGCTTAAAATTAATTTTCTTACTTTTAGTATTAATAAATGTAAAAATATAAATAAGATTAGACTCTAAATTCCGTCGAAAGACATAGTTTAAGTGTTAGGTTTAACTTAGAGTGTCCGCATGGGGCCAGTAAGTTAGAATAAGATATTTTTAAATAATTTAAGCTAATTTTTAAGCGTTTTTGTTTAGCATCTAAGAGTAATTTAAGTTATATAACTAAAAATGCATATAAAATGAAAAAAATGAAAATGGCATTGTGCGAGCCGAGGTCCACCAACAGATTAAGTGTCGGAAACCTTCTTCCTGTTGGTCCTATTCGGGAGAGAACGTCTCTCGTGTTTTGCGTGAACACATGTCTAGAAAATTCACGGGATGCTAGTACATCCATTTAAGCAAAGATACGAGTATGCATTGTCATCACTTGCACGTACTATGAATATCACTCGAGGCCGATCAAAAACATCTTGCTGATCTTGGAGCAGCACCCAGTACTTATTGCAACTCTACGTTGGGTCTCAACCAACTGGATGACCCTACCCGGGATTTTGGTTTTAAGCCACAGCCACTATGAAGCTCCCACAAGTCAGGCCCGGATCGAGATCTGCGGACTCCTGACACCCATGGTACCACGATTTAAGTCCTGGTATAGACTACTGGTGGTCCTTCCGCCAACAGGACCTATGACCGGCAGCGTGTAACTGATCATATCGTAGCAATGTTCAGAAGCATTAAATGCAGAAACCCGTTACGATAAGAGCAGTAATTTTCTACGCCCCGCTTTTTATTAGACAACGTCATTGATTGAAGAAGCCTGGATAATGAGCCGGGGGCCCTTATACACGACAGAAGAGGAGGGTGCAGTTTCAGATCCAAGAGGATGGTAGGGGGAGTGCGACACTTTTAGCACTCGCGCCTTCGTCAAATTTGCCATCTCTTCGCCAAAGACCAAATTGACCGAAATATTTGAGACATTATATAGTCTATGAGTTGAATGGAGTATTGGAAGAGGCCGCAGTGACAACTCGGACATGCCAGGAGTGGTTTTCAAAATAACGTTCGGGTAGCTTTCGAAATGCTGTGTTGGTGTCCTTAGCCGTCGACTGTGTTGGTGGGACTGCGAAGGACTTACTAAAAGTAAGCTGCTTAAACAAAATGAAACAGTAAATGATCGCAGTTATTCTTAGTTTGATATTTTAAATACAGAAATTCAGAGCAAATGCTTAACTTTGGCTAACGAAAAGGTCGACGACAACCTGCCACCATATACTTTAACCCATTGAAGGCAAATACGTTTTGGGCTGGTTTTTAAACAAAATGTGACAAGAAAAAAATTTTGTTTTCTTAAAAAAACAAAGCTATTTTCTCTTGCAGTTATTTGGCCTTTTGTTCAGTTTCAAGTTTTCTAAAATTTGTTATATGATATCTTAATCTATTGGAGTATAATTCCAAGTTTGTGAATCGTGGTTAACGACTGATAATATAATTGTCAAACGTATTTTTTCCAGTACTCAAGTTTTTCTTCTCCTATTGTTATATTGGTCTCATTATGATTAGTCATCACTTTTGTTCTTAGCTGATTCATTCCCAGGCTCATCCATCCGACAATTTTTTTAGTATAATATTATATTTTTTCCATTTCAACAGCGGTTTCGGTAAATAACGGGTAAAAAAAGCAAGAAAATTTTAAAAGCGTATAAATTTTGTATTTGAGTTTACAAATCAATGATTATTTCATGCAAAAATTGACCACGACTACGTTTCGAGTGGCCCATACGGAGAGCCCAATTTTGAATTACTTTTTCAAGCATATTGGCTGGTATTTCGCTAATAATACGCATAATGTTATCTTCCAAGGCTGCAGTTGACTCTGGTTTACCAGCATAGTCGAAGGCGTCAAATCGCACGATCTAGCCGGCCAATTCACCGGTCCAAAACGAGAGAGAAATCGCTCACCGAACTCATTTCTCAATTGGTCCATCTATTCGTGTGCTGTGTGGCATGTAGCGCTGTCTTGCTAGAACCACATGTCGACAAGGTTCAGCTTGTCCATTTTGGGAAAAGAAATCGAAATCATTGAACGATAGCAGTCGCAATAGACGGTAACCCTGTTCTCACGGTCATCTTTGAAAAAATACGGGCCAATGATTCCGCCGTACCCTAGCTAACCGCACCAAACAGCTCATTTTTTCCGGTTGCATTGACAGCTCTTGTATTGGTTGAGGTTGTTTATCGGACAAAATATGACAGTTTTGTTTATTAACATACCAATTCAACCAGAAATGAGCTTTGTCGCTGAGGACAATTTTTCGATAAACACAATCCCAATAGCTGCGAACGGCGACGATTGGCCAAATCACGATCTTCATTAACACTGGCGGATACAGCAGCAATATTTTCCTCTGTACGCACTCTACGCTTAGCGGTAGGTGGCTTCATGCCATATATCGTGAAATTGGTTCGAAATTTGGTTACTATGGCTTGAATTGCTTGCTCAGTAGGTCGATTATGTCTACCGCAAAATGGTCCAAGTACGCGAAAAACATTTTTCACAGAGCACGAATTTTGATAATAAAATTCAATTCGGGTGTAAGCCTTTCGATGATGAAATGGTAATGCTTACTGAGCATGTTTGGCTTTGACACATGTCGAGAATCACGCGTGAGCTGTCAAAAATAGAAGACTGAGCAAACAAACATCAAAAATATCATCCTTTAGAATTATAGAACTTGTATTAAGATTTGGGTCTTTAAGTTCCATAATGATTCTCGATATTTTATTTTATGAATATAGAATATTCTATTCTGATAAATTTATGTACTATTCGATTTATCCACAGGCTATAGCACAGCGAGATTTCCATATTTGGTATATTAATTGCAGATGGTCCTTCGTTAAAAAAGTATGCGTACTCGTCATGAATATCTAGCCTTCCTTATATTCAAGAATAATGCTCCTCAGAATCAAAGCAGAACCCACATGCGCCGCTTGAAATGATTCCGTGGGATCATTATTGGCTGTAATTCTTTATTGCATTCTTCGATTCGGAAGGACAAAGCTACCTAACTTTGTATCTGTTGAACAACTTATTTATTAGACGTAGAATTTTTTTTAAAATGTCTAAAAAGTTAGAACAGCTTATTTGTAAATATTCTATTATTAACATTAAAAAAATAAGTAAATAGGGTATATGTATATGTTAAAAACATGTATTTAATTATATGTATATGTATAACTATGTATGCATTTATTGTAGAAGTCAAGATACAAAATGTTCATCGAGTCACCCAATTATTAAAAAATCTCAACCTGAGCAAACCACGAAATTATTTCTTTTGAATAGCCTTTTTTCGTCAAATGGTATGAGTAATATTTTTTTTTTGGTTTCTATGCCAAAGGAATTTTAAATTAGTAAAGAGTAACACCTGTTGGGTGTAGCTTTATTGATATATTATCATAAAACAATTTACTTTCCCCGAATGCAAACAAAAATCACGATTATTCACATTTCTACAGATATAATTCGTAAAATTTTATCTCCCGAAAGAACAATCTATAAATCATACTTCCGACCAAAACTAAACGTAGGAAGCTGATATACGTATAAAATAATATACAAAACCAAGAAAGCTTATAATTTAAATTTCAATAAAAAAAGAAAATATTCGGATTGGTGTACAAGGCTTTACCAGCGTTATGTTCTGATAAGAATTAATAAACTATGATAAGGCGAAGTATTGCGTAAGAAGAAGCCACTTCTGAATCATGCAAAGTGAAGTGGATAAAACTTGACAAATATAAAATCCCCCCGACCATTTATTTACGATAAGCAGCTCCCTACCATCGTTCGCATAGCGTCAATTTTTCACATCTATATGAAGTTGAATATACAATATATTATATATATTTTTATGGCACATTGTACGTACAAACGTAGAGAATTTATTTATTGAGAAGAATTGCATAACCCATTCCCAGCGAAGTTGTAGAATAACGTACAAATCTAATGTCACTTTATGACGTTGAACCTCCTCATCAAATAGACATTGAGGGTATTTAGCCATACCCGCTTATTGGACGATAAAATCAGGTATGCATTGGATTTAAGCTAGTTGAATGAATCGAGCATTGCACATCACTTAAATAAAGAACATGAAGTTTGTATATATTTCTGGTACCAGCAAGATGCTCTCACAGTGTGACAAAAAAGAAAATATTAACAGTACAAACAACTCAAATAGAGGTATTGTTTGTTAAATTCATCTTCGAAAAATACATTTTTTAGCTTGTACACAATATTACATTAATGTATACTATAATATTATATACAGAATATTTACCTTGGCAATCGGATTAGATCTTGAAACTCTGTTTGACATAGTGTTTGTCGTCTTTCTAATAATGGATCTGCTACTCATGCAAGTTAAAAATACCGATCTATATTTTGAATACATATGCACTCGTATGTATGTAATATACATATTCGGATTTATATAATATCAGCTGACTCTTTAATATGCAACTTTACTGCATATTTCATTTCTCCTCAGTATAGCACATTGTAAATAAATCTGCCTATAATCAGTGCAAATAATGATTGTCTGCTTTCCCGAATGAATGTTGGCTTATAAAATGTTGCTTTATTTTGTTTTATACTATAGATCGGTTATATCATAAGTACAAGAAAAATGGAATTATTAAATTTTATAAATATCAGCCTTAATCTCTCATAAATACATACATACAATATATCGAAATTTCAGCTAGAAATTAATTCTGCAAGAAATTCAACTGATTAATAATATTGGCAAAATAAACAAGATATATATTTTTCTAGATACTCGTAACTTATTGACCTTGGTAGGCTTTATTCGTTTGTTTAAAATCGTTAACGTCTCTCAATAATTAATATATTGTTATGCCTGATCTGGCATAGTTCTTTTATTGTACCTTAACTCACACGCGGGCTGATTTTAGGGAAGGGTTTTTTCCATCAGCTTTGCCTTTGTGTATCTGGAGTTTGAAATATGATAGTGCAGTTGAGCACTAGAAAAACACGAGAGAAAAAGCTCAGCGAAACAACAATTTTAGATGTATTCAAGTTTTATTTCTATAGCAAAATGAACTCGCAGAGTCATTCTACTCTAAGTTTTTATACCTGCAATCTGCTAAGATTAGCAGATTAGTTTTTTTGCCCGTGGGAAATGGTATCAACAACAATTCCCATTTTTTGTTGCAACGTTGAAAAATGCTGACTCTGCGTAACACCTCCCTCCCTTAAACTGGGCTCAGTACTCTGCATTATAATCTCTTCGGATGAAATCGATGATGCTCTCTCGATCTCCGCAAACTTCTTGACGTATTTTTTATTTTTCTATTAATGCATCTATTAAAGATCGAAAGTGTGGTTCATCCTCCTGAATTACATCCACACTTATAGGCTAGGATGAATCCTATGATGATCATTATAAAACCTCCAACACTTGCAATTAAGCTTCTTGATTTTTGTGGAATTGGGTCCAAAATAATCTCCCAGAAGTGTTTTTGGTTTTGGATGTCGATTGAAAAATCATTAAGCTCTTTGATATCCTGTGTCTTAATCTTATTAATAGGTTTTACATCCAACTGAACTTTGTTTAATTTTACGTTAATACAACAATCTTCTAAATCGTTTAATTTGTATCTATCTTTGTAGTTTATTTCTTTTGGTTTTACAAATGTTCTTATACTTGTTTCCATTGTCTCAAATTTACAATTTTCGCTTAAAATTAGAATTCCCACATTAGTTAAAGTACCTTCTTCTTTTTCTTTACTACAATTGCATTTAACTTTTATTTCTTCAGTTGTAGTAAATAAAAATATGTTTTCTTTTATTTTATAAAACATTTCAATTTTTGAATTAACAGTTTTCAATTTTATTATTATTATTATTAGCCCTATTTCGCATAAATACATTAATTTCACAGTTATTATAATCTGACGTACTCTTAAATATTTGAGATTGTCAAACGAAAGTTCCATTAATTTCATTACAATCTTCAATAGTTTTTTTAAGGTTATACCATTCTTTATCTTTACTTATTATTATAAACTTATTACTAATATCAATTAAAACAACGCCATTTGTTATAACCTTTGGCACAGAAATTATTTCATACATATAAAACTGTTCTTCTGTTACAAGGGGTATTTTTAGTAATACAATAATGTAATTATCTTTCGCATAGGCTTGTATTTCTATTTCTTTCATTATTAAGGCATAGTTTTCTATACTTGGTTCAAAAACAAGAGAATTTTTAAGATGTAAATTATTCAATTCTTCTAGTAGTTGCACTGGTTCACTGATTCTTGGATGCAGAACCCCGTTTTGAATAAACAATAAACTATCTATTATTTGTTCTATTTCTAATTTTAGCTGAACAATTTTAAAATTGACCTTATTCATTATTTCATTAAAATATGATTGAATGGAATTGCTACTTTCAATATCTTTTTCCTCGGCTTTTATTAAGTTTATAGAATCGATAATTTCATTAATTTTACTTGCGGTTGTATTTTGTATTATGCCTACATTAATAACTTGTTTTCCTAATTTTGACATTAACTTAATATTTTCTTCAATACCATTTTTAATTCTGATTTCGTTACCCTTAATTGCGCTAATGGTTTCCGAATAGTATTCGGCATCTTCGTTGTCCATTATGCCACCTGTACCTACTATATTAATCAATCCCCTTCGTGATCTAATCTGTTTACCTACTATATTGTATACTATATGAACTTTGTGTTCGATCTTAAATAAATTATTACGTACTACTTCTTGGTATTTTCTGCAATTGGTTATATGACTTAAACATGCTTCGTTTACTGCATTTATGATATCTCTAATATTTTCTACGTAGTCGTTTAACTCTCCTATATCAATCTTGTTTAATAAGGTTAACTTACTTCCTATTTCTCTAGGTTGACCTTTATGATTAAAATAAAGTCCGCTATTATCGTTTAATTTTCTTCCTTCGATGCTTCCTGCCGTGAATTTGAAGCAACAGGTGACTCTGTAAAGTAGGGTCTAATGTTAGATTTATTATATTTTTGTTTTTTATCTTAGCAATAATAAAATCATCGTGAACTTCTAAAATTTTAAAGGGACCTTTGAATGTACTTTCTAATTTTCCTTTAACTACATTTTTAACTAGTATCTTTTGACCTACTGTGTATTCTACTTGTTTAACAATATGTTGGTCGTATCTTACCTTAGATTTTTCTTTTGATTTCAATGTATTCTCTACTGCTTTAGAACTAGCTTGCATTAACTTTGCTTGTAATTCGTCTAGATAATCAAACATGGTTTTTTCGCCTAGGTCTTCAATTTGGCTAGGTTGGTTGCCTATATTCCCAAAAACTAATTCATATGGTGTATACCCTGTGGTATTATGTCTGGTTGTATTATAACAGAAACTAGCGTAAGGCATTCTGTCATCCCAATCTTCCATGTTATTTAATTCTCTTCCCGTGGTTTTTAAATATTCAGTTAATCGACAATGTGCCCTTTCAACAGCACCGTTTGCTTGAGGATAGGCAATGCTCGTCGTTATATGGTTGAGGCTTAATATCTCACACATATTTTTAAATAATTCATTGCAAAATTCATTACCATTATCGGTTAAAATAATTTTTTGTAGACCAAAATTTAAAAACCATTCGTTAATAAATGATTTCGGTACTACTCCCATTTCCTGTGTCTTAACTGGTATGAATTTTATAAATTTTGATAAATCGTCCTGGATTGTAAGACCAAATTTAAATCCATTGCTAGTTACTTTGAGTGGACCAATTAAATCCATCGATATTTTTTCTAAAGCTTTTTCAGCCGTTGTAACTATTTTCATAGGATTCTGGGTTGGTTTTCTAATCACCTTCTCCATTTGACAATGTTCGCAATTTCTGATAAATTTTTCTACGTCTTTTTGCATACCTTTCCAATAAAACTTTTTCTTTAGTTTCTCATATAACGCTTTATGTCCTATGTGGCCGTCTTTCGTCTAAATCATTGACCTCTCTTTGATCACATTGTTTACTAGTCTCGGTTTTTGAAGAATCTTCAACTTCTACGTCATTGTTGAGGTTTGTATGTCTATCTTCATTAGCTATGTCTCGTAACATGTCCTCTACAATGTCATCTACCTCGTCTAGTGATTCTATTCTATTATCCGAAATAGCATTGTCTTTTTCCTGTTCTAGTATTCTCACATTTCTTGATAATTCATCTGCAACAACATTTTCACTACACTTTTTGTATTTTATCTCATATTCAAATTCTTCTAATTTAAGTCTCCATCTGATTAATCTAGAACCTGGATCTTTACCGTTGAAGAGCCAAGTAAGTGGTCTGTGATCAGTCTGAACTCCTTTTCAGTAGTGCTGTAATTTTGTTCTGCTTTGTTAAGCGTTCTGCTAACAAATTGTATTGGCAAATCTATTGTGCCATGCTGTTGGCTAAGAACAGCTCCTATACCCTTGTTCGATGCATCTGGTGTTATAATGAAAGTCCTATTATAGTCTGGATATTGCAGAATTGGAAACTTTGTTATAGCATCTTTAAGTTTCTTAAAAGATTCTTGTTGCTCTTCTCTCCAAGTGAATTCTGTATCTTTTTTTAACAGTCTATTTAATGGTTCTGCTATCTTACTGAAATTTTGGATGAATTTCCGATAATAACCTATCATTCCTAAAAATGATTTAACTCCTTTTTGATTACATGGTGGTTGCATCTTTACAATACTATCTATCTTGTTAGGGTCATGTTTTACCCCTTTGTCAGTTATTATATGTCCTAAATATTGAACTTCCTTGCGAAGAAATTCGCACTTATCCGGTTGTAACTTAAGATTTGCGGCTCTTATTTGATCAAGTACCTGTATTAACTTATCATTATGCTCCTCAAGACTCTGTCCATATACAACCACATCATCAAGGTAAATAAAGCATTTAATGCCCTGTAACCCTGATAATACGGTGTTCATTAAGCGTTGAAAGCATGCCGGAGCATTTTTCGATCCAAATGGCATACGAGTAAATTCGAAATGCCCATAAGGTGTGCTTCTCTGTCCTTTTCATCAACTTCGATTTGATGAAAACCGGAAGTTAAATCTAGTGTTGTAAAATACCTGGCTTTTCCTAACTGATCTAGAATCTCATTTATATTAAGAAGAGGGTAATTGTCGGATATCGTTAAATCTTTGAGTTTACGATAGTCAATTACCATCCTCCATTTTTTAATGCCACTCGCATCAGCCTTCTTTGGAACGATCCAAAGAGGTGAGCTCCATGGTGACTTGCTGTCTCTTATTATTCCGTCTTCCTTAAGTTTTTCTACCTGGCGGCGTACTTCCTCTTCATGAATCTTTGGGTATCTGTACGTCTTAGTGAAGACTGAGAACAGCTTTCTGTTGCTCTAATTTGGTGCTTTGTCACGTCTGTATTGCTTAATTTTTCGTCTTCGATGCTAAACACGTCACAATACGTTCTAATTATTGAAATAAGACTCTCTTTTTCTTCACTGTTCATGTGATCTGTTCTACTCGTAATATTTCCCGTGACTTCAATTTTTCTATCTTCTTTATACGATATGACTTCGTACTCGTCTAAATTTTTTAATACAATCCTAATGTTGCTGATATCTAAACCTTCTTCTGTGGTATTTAATATTGTAAAATGTTTGTGGGGGTACAAATGATAGAACTTATTCTTTTCAATAAATATCGCTTTATTCAGTACAGTTACAATTCACTATTTAATTGTTTCTCTCAGTACAATCCAATTTCTCAACCGCTTATACTTCTCTTATCTCTTACATAAACCACTTAATCACTTCTCCTAATTAACACTTCGAATTTCACTTTAGAACTGATTTGCATACCTTGGGGATGCTGGTATTTAAACTCGAATGACATACTTCGAGAACAATCCTCGCCATCCAGCGTCCCATACAATTTCCAATTTGCTAGAAAATTCGATTCCACTCTCCAGTCGAGACTTCGTTATTCAAGTATCGAAATTTTCTGGTCTTCGAGTATCGACATTTTCTGCTCTGTGAATCTAGATGTCGCTGCTCACATTTAAGTGGTTATCACATAGCTCCCTCTCTACAGTTGTTCGTCCCGAACAACTTCGTCATTCAGCATCCCGTTGAAATGACACATTCTATCCAAATGGACCACTTTCAATTTTCCTCGATCCCCACGCTGGATCCGGTAGACAACGTCATTAATGCGGGTTATCACCTTGTATGGACCTTCCCAGTCCTGTTGCAATTTTGGTGACTTGCCTTTCTTACGCTGAGGATTATACAGCCAGACCAGATCTCCTTCATTGAAACCGGATTTCGCCTTGATATCGTACCTAGTCTTCATGCGGCTGCTTGCTAGCTTCATCTTTTCTCTGGTGTCTTCGTGCAATTTACGAATCCTGCTGCGCAAGTCATTTACGTAGTCGTTCACCTCTTTGGGCTCTGTCGGTGGGGATCCGAGTTTTGCTTCACTTGGCAACCGAATTGTTTGACCAAATAAGATCTCGGATGGTGTGTGCCCTGTTGAGCTATGGACCGCGTTTCGGTAGGCCATTAAGAAGAGGGGTATGTGTCGACCCCACTCCCGCTGGCAATTGCTGACAACCTTAGATAGATGCTTATGGCCTCCTGAAATTCCGTCATGCATTTCATGGAGTACTTGGCTGACTCTGGACCGTGGCACTATTAGCTGCATACGAGATGTTGTCCCATCTGCACTTTCCCATTTTCTCTTCAGCAATCCATCTTGCACAAAAAGCGAGTCCCACTGTGCCCAGTATGCCTTCAGAGTTTGGCTCCGATCTGATATCTGCTGCCAACTTGGTCTTTCCTCGTGTTCTTTCCAGGCCAATATTGGTTCGATGTCATTGTCTGCCTGTTGGGAGGAACGGATTTCGTCTACACTCCAACTCTCTATTGGCTCAGTCCTGATCATTTGGATAGTTGCCTATTCTTTCGTTTCCTTACCACTGACTACTTCTGCTGGGAGGCTTTCATTGCATTGTTTTATCTGTGAGACTGGGATAATTACCCTGGAGTCGACTCCTGCTACAGACTTCTGCCCCGCGAAGTAAGCATTTCCCAACTTATGGCTTCGGGAAATTTGATCGGTTTCTTGGTAGCCATTTCTGCCGGTTTTTATTTCTATTTGCCTGTAACCCCAGTACAGGCAGCCTTCTCGTCGTACCGGTTCTTTACAATGCCCTTGCAAATGTCCTACTTTATCGCAGTTCCAGCAGCGCATCTTTCGTCTCTCCCGCGGGATATTTCGTTGCATGGTAGTTGGTCTTGAGCAGGAGCATTCACCAGATACTATTTCCCTTACGAAATGCATTCCTTTGGAAGCCTGATTGGATGCTTCCATCGCCAGAGCGAAGGCAAGTGCTTCAGCAAGGGTTCTTTTCCCGGCCATCCTTACTGCTGATTGTAGCTTCAAATCTGCAATTCCCCTGATGAATGCGTCCTTTGCCATTTCGTCTATTATTTCTTGGCCTGCGGTGGGATATGACAAATGTGCCAGTCTACTCACGTCTGCTTGGAGCTGTTGCAGTGTTTCTCCTCGTTGCTGCATACGGCCTTGCAATTGAACCTTGTAAACTTCCCGCATGTGGCTATCCCCAAACCGTTTCTCGATAGCCTGCACTAAAGCCATATAGTCTCTATTCTTTTCGATATCGATTGTTTGTAACAATTCTGCCGCAGGACCACGTAAGGCCATCGCTAGGGCAAAGCACTTCTCCTTATTGTCCCAGTGGTTTGCACAGGCAGCCATTTCAAACTGCTTCTTATAAGTAGACCATAAGGTCTGGCCATCGAATGAGGGAGGCTTCAACTCTTTTCTCCTTGGACCGCTTAAAGAACATTCTCGCAGTTTCTGTTTTCGCACTGGGTCGAGCTCTTCTGCCAGTTGCTGAACTTTGCTGTCCATTTCTTCGAATTTTTCGCCAACATTCTTCTCTATTGTATCAAATTTGTCATCAACGTTCTTCTCTATTCTATCAAATTTGTCATTAACGTTCTTCTCTATTCTTTTAAATTTGTCATCGATTTCTTCGAATTTTTGCTGGAGAATGTTCTTTTGTTCTTCCAGATTATTCTTTTGTTCATTCATTTTCTGTTGAAGACCGTGCAGATTGTTGGTTTGTTCGTTGAATTTTTGTTCAATGCTGCTCTTCTGCTCGTCCATTTTTTATTAAAGACTGTTCTGGAGAATGTTCTTCTGTTCTTCCATATTTTTCTTTTGTTCGTCCAGCTTTTATTCGAGGCTATTGCATCATCGCAGCAATGTCATTACCGGTACTTGACTGTTCATCCTCGTCAACATCAAAGGAATATGCATCAGGATCATGTCCCTCGTTGTTCAAAGCCTCCTGAAGTCGGAGCACCAGGTCACTTTTTCCTCCACTGGCACTGAGGCTTCTCTTGTTCAACTCGGATTTGAGTTGGACGAGGGTCAAATGCAATAGTTTTCGACCCACTCTAGCTTTTTCAAATAGTCAGAAAAGCTTTTTTTTTTTACACACAATAAGTCCTATCCCACTTCTGACACCAATGTAAAATGTTTGTGTGGGTACAAATGATAGAACTTATTCTTTTCAATAAATATCGCTTTATTCAGTACAGTTACAATTCACTATTTAATTGTTTCTCTCAGTACAATCCAATTTCTCAACCGCTTATACTTCTCTTATCTTTTACATAAACCGCTTAATCACTTCTCCTAATTAACTCTTCGAATTTCACTTTAGAACTGATTTGCATACCTTGGGGATGCTGGTATTTATACTCGAATGACATACTTCGAGAACAATCCTCGCCATCCAGCGTCCCATACAATTTCCAATTTGCTAGAAAATTCGATTCCACTCTCCAGTCGAGACTTCGTTATTCAAGTATCGAAATTTTCTGGTCTTCGAGTATCGACATTTTCTGCTCTGTGAATCTAGATGTCGCTGCTCACATTTAAGTGGTTATCACATAGCTCCCGCTCTACAGTTGTTCGTCCCGAACAACTTCGTCATTCAGCATCCCGTTGAAATGACACATTCTATCCAAATGGACCACTTTCAATTTTCCTCGATCCCCACGCTGGATCCGGTAGACAACGTCATTAATGCGGGTTATCACCTTGTATGGACCTTCCCAGTCCTGTTGCAATTTTGGTGACTTGCCTTTCTTACGCTGAGGATTATACAGCCAGACCAGATCTCCTTCATTGAAACCGGATTTCGCCTTGATATCGTACCTAGTCTTCATGCGGCTGCTTGCTAGCTTCATCTTTTCTCTGGTGTCTTCGTGCAATTTACGAATCCTGCTGCGCAAGTCATTTACGTAGTCGTTCACCTCTTTGGGCTCTGTCGGTGGGGATCCGAGTTTTGCTTCACTTGGCAACCGAATTGTTTGACCAAATAAGATCTCGGATGGTGTGTGCCCTGTTGAGCTATGGACCGCGTTTCGGTAGGCCATTAAGAAGAGGGGTATGTGTCGACCCCACTCCCGCTGGCAATTGCTGACAACCTTAGATAGATGCTTATTCAAGGTCCGATTGAATCGCTCGACCATTCCATCAGATTGAGGGTGTAGTGGCGTTGTCCTTGTCTTTCTTATTCCCAAATATTGGCATATTTCCTGGAAGACTTTTGATTCAAAGTTTCACCCTTGATCAGAGTGCAGCTCCATTGGGACCCCAAATCTGCTCACCCGGTTGTTGACTATCTGTTCGGCTACGGTCTTAGCCTCTTGATTTGGGATGGCAAACACTTCCGGCCACTTACTGAAGTAATCCATGACCACGAGGGTATATCGGTTACCATTAAAGATTTCGGGAAACGGCCCAGCGATGTCGATGGCTATTCGTTCGAAAGGTGCTCCGACATTGTATTGTTGCATTTGTCCATGTGGCTTTACTTTTGGACCTTTGGTAGCCGCACACCTTATGCACTTTTTGCACCAATTCTCGACATCTTGTTTAGCGCTTAGCCAATAGAAACGTTCCCTTACCTTTTCCAACGTCTTGTTTATTCCCAAATGGCCTCCTGAAATTCCGTCATGCATTGCATGGAGTACTTGGCTGACTCTGGACCGTGGCACTATTAGCTGCATACGAGATGTTGTCCCATCTGCACTTTCCCATTTTCTCTTCAGCAATCCATCTTGCACAAAAAGCGAGTCCCACTGTGCCCAGTATGCCTTCAGAGTTTGGCTCCGATCTGATATCTGCTGCCAGCTTGGTCTTTCCTCGTGTTCTTTCCAGGCCAATATTGGTTCGATGTCATTGTCTGCCTGTTGGGAGGAACGGATTTCGTCTACACTCCAACTCTCTATTGGCTCAGTCCTGATCATTTGGATAGTTGCCTATTCTTTCGTTTCCTTACCACTGACTACTTCTGCTGGGAGGCTTTCATTGCATTGTTTTATCTGTGAGACTGGGATAATTACCCTGGAGTCGACTCCTGCTACAGACTTCTGCCCCGCGAAGTAAGCATTTCCCAACTTATGGCTTCGGGAAATTTGATCGGTTTCTTGGTAGCCATTTCTGCCGGTTTTTATTTCTATTTGCCTGTAACCCCAGTACAGGCAGCCTTCTCGTCGTACCGGTTCTTTACAATGCCCTTGCAAATGTCCTACTTTATCGCAGTTCCAGCAGCGCATCTTTCGTCTCTCCCGCGGGATATTTCGTTGCATGGTAGTTGGTCTTGAGCAGGAGCATTCACCAGATACTATTTCCCTTACGAAATGCATTCCTTTGGAAGCCTGATTGGATGCTTCCATCGCCAGAGCGAAGGCAAGTGCTTCAGCAAGGGTTCTTTTCCCGGCCATCCTTACTGCTGATTGTAGCTTCAAATCTGCAATTCCCCTGATGAATGCGTCCTTTGCCATTTCGTCTATTATTTCTTGGCCTGCGGTGGGATATGACAAATGTGCCAGTCTACTCACGTCTGCTTGGAGCTGTTGCAGTGTTTCTCCTCGTTGCTGCATACGGCCTTGCAATTGAACCTTGTAAACTTCCCGCATGTGGCTATCCCCAAACCGTTTCTCGATAGCCTGCACTAAAGCCATATAGTCTCTATTCTTTTCGATATCGATTGTTTGTAACAATTCTGCCGCAGGACCACGTAAGGCCATCGCTAGGGCAAAGCACTTCTCCTTATTGTCCCAGTGGTTTGCACAGGCAGCCATTTCAAACTGCTTCTTATAAGTAGACCATAAGGTCTGGCCATCGAATGAGGGAGGCTTCAACTCTTTTCTCCTTGGACCGCTTAAAGAACATTCTCGCAGTTTCTGTTTTCGCACTGGGTCGAGCTCTTCTGCCAGTTGCTGAACTTTGCTGTCCATTTCTTCGAATTTTTCGCCAACATTCTTCTCTATTGTATCAAATTTGTCATCAACGTTCTTCTCTATTCTATCAAATTTGTCATTAACGTTCTTCTCTATTCTTTTAAATTTGTCATCGATTTCTTCGAATTTTTGCTGGAGAATGTTCTTTTGTTCTTCCAGATTATTCTTTTGTTCATTCATTTTCTGTTGAAGACCGTGCAGATTGTTGGTTTGTTCGTTGAATTTTTGTTCAATGCTGCTCTTCTGCTCGTCCATTTTTTATTCCAGACTGTTCTGGAGAATGTTCTTCTGTTCTTCCATATTTTTCTTTTGTTCGTCCAGCTTTTATTCGAGGCTATTCTTTTGTTCGTCCATTTTTAATAAGAGGAGTTGCATCTTCGCAGCAATGTCATTACCGGTACTTGACTGTTCATCCTCGTCAACATCAAAGGAATATGCATCAGGATCATGTCCCTCGTTGTTCAAAGCCTCCTGAAGTCGGAGCACCAGGTCACTTTTTCCTCCACTGGCACTGAGGCTTCTCTTGTTCAACTCGGATTTGAGTTGGACGAGGGTCAAATGCAATAGTTTTCGACCCACTCTAGCTTTTTCAAATAGTCAGAAAAGCTTTTTTTTTTTTTTTACACACAATAAGTCCTATCCCACTTCTGACACCAATGTAAAATGTTTGTGTGGGTACAAATGATAGAACTTATTCTTTTCAATAAATATCGCTTTATTCAGTACAGTTACAATTCACTATTTAATTGTTTCTCTCAGTACAATCCAATTTCTCAACCGCTTATACTTCTCTTATCTTTTACATAAACCGCTTAATCACTTCTCCTAATTAACACTTCGAATTTCACTTTAGAACTGATTTGCATACCTTGGGGATGCTGGTATTTATACTCGAATGACATACTTCGAGAACAATCCTCGCCATCCAGCGTCCCATACAATTTCCAATTTGCTAGAAAATTCGATTCCACTCTCCAGTCGAGACTTCGTTATTCAAGTATCGAAATTTGCTGGTCTTCGAGTATCGACATTTTCTGCCCTGTGAATCTAGATGTCGCTGCTCACATTTAAGTGGTTATCACAATATTGCTGCTAGGCATTCACCATTATTATTCCTTGTTATACACTCTAGGATAATAATTCCCTGTTTTATTTCTTGTTTTGGAATAACTATTTCTTCATTTAGATTGATATTATCTTTTAGTTTGATAATCCTAAAATTTTCACTTCTAGCCTGAACGAATTTTTCCTCACTCAAATACCTGAGATTTATTTCTTCGTTTCTATTTCTCAAGACACCTTCCTTGTATTGGATGGAGTATTCTCCTTCCTTAAGAAAATGGTTGCCTAAAATTCCATCATAGTTGCCAAGTAAATCGTTCTCTATTACTTGCATAACAACTCTAGTTGGTTTTAATTTACCTTTTTTATTTGTGAATATTTTAATATCTTTAACAGTTTCACCTAAGGTTTCCTTGGGTTTACCTCCTAAACCTTTAAATTTTATTATTCTACTTGTGTCAACTACACGCTTATAAACACTATTCGCACAAATCATGGATATTTCCGCCCCTGTATCGATGATTAATTTTTTTATATCCCCGTTTATTAACGCATTTATGTGTTGACTTGCTGAGTTACCTAACTCGTTTAATACTTCATAATCTTTTATTGTCCTCACATTTGGTTCGTTCTTGAAATCTTTTTTGCCTGTCTTCTGGTTTGCATTTGAACTAGAAGCTGAGTCAGTACTTGTATTATGATCCCTAGAACTATGATTCTCTTTTTGTTTTCTTGGAAGCCGGCAATTCCTTGAGATATTGCCTTTCTTTCCGCAATTAATACATTTAATTTCTGTGTAGTTCACCTTGGCTAAATTTCTGTTCGAGTAATCTTTATTTATGTTAGTTTTAAATAAATTGAGTCTCTGCTCTTCTTCTTAAGCACATCTACTTGCCTCCGCCTTTGCGTTACTAAATACGCACCTAATTTTTCGTGTAATCCATTTATAAATACTGTGAGAGACTCATCTTTAATGTAATTTAACTGTCCTTTTGAGTCCTTAACGTCATACAGTTTGCTTTGCATTAACCTTTGTGTGTATAACATTACTGTTTCATCTTTCTTTTGCCTAATACTTATTAGTTCTCTATGAAATTGAAGGCAACTATGTGGTTCCCTGAAGACACCATATAATTCCTTCTTAAGAGATTCCCAATCCGTTATTTCCTTATTCATTAGAATGGTCGTAGCATTGCCACGAATCCTAGTTTTAATGAATTTAAAAAGGATAACTTTTTGGCTTACTGAGGCTAACTCGATTGCTACTAACTACTAACTACTACTATTAAAAGTAGGAATTAAGGGCGTTAATACGATTATTGAGATTTCCGACATTTTTATGTTTCGCGAATGTTCTCTTAACTCACTTATACTACCCTGTTCTACACTGAATTCTGTGTCGCTATTTATGTCACTATCACTACCACTGACTGATATAAAAGCCTGCCTAGTCACCCAACTAGATAGTAGAATTCTATACCTGCCTTCCGTATTTTCTATCCAAGTTAAACTTCTTTGCACTTCTTCTCCTGAAGGGAGTTTTATTTTAAACATCTATTCGAAGATGTGGAGTTCATTCACTATTTCTCTTACTTAAGAACCAATTATAGTCACAATGTTATTGTCAAAAAACTTACATCAAAAGTGTAAAAATATTCTGGTTCATTTTCTGGATCTGGATTCTGGATCTCACACTCGATCTCACACTAGATCTCTCACTGGATTTTTCACTTATGAAAGGAATTGTTTCACTGTCTTTATGGTTTGGTTTTTTTTTTCTCTTTTTTTTCTTTCACTTTTCACTCTTCTCTTTGTTAAAGTACTTTATTAGAGACACTTGTGTATCCCACCGCTGCCACCAAAATGTTATGCCTGATCTGGCATAGTTCTTTTATTGTACCTTAACTCACACGCGGGCTGATTTTAGGGAAGGGTTTTTTCCATCAGCTTTACCTTTGTGTATCTGGAGTTTGAAATATGATAGTGCAGTTGAGCACTAGAAAAACACGAGAGAATAAGCTCAGCGAAACAACAATTTTAGATGTATTCAAGTTTATTATTTATTTCTATAGCAAAATGAACTCGCAGAGTCATTCTACTCTAAGTTTTTATACCTGCAATCTGCTAAGAGTTCTTCGAATAACGTCAATGTGTTCAACGTATGCAAGTAGTGGTTCGGACTTTTTGAAAATTGCTCCTCTGCTGTTGACTTGCGAATTTCGCACAATTTGCTCAAGTAAGATGTTGAAAAAGTTGCATACCAGCCCATCACCTTACTAAAATCCTTTTTTGACATCAAATGTCTCAGAGAAATTCTTTGTTATGTTACCGGAGCAGCGAGCGTTCTCCATGGTCCTGGTGCTCAATCTGATGAGTTTGACAGGGAAAACCGGGCTAGATATGTCTCTATAGATGCTATCATATGCGGAATTAAAATCGGCAAAGACGTAGTGCATATCGATTTGGACTTCTTGTGTTTTCCACAGGATCTGGCGTAATGTGAATATGAATATTTGGTCGATTCTATAGTTAGCGGTCATAAAACCGCACTGATAGGGTCCAATTAGATCATTTATAAATGTATTCAGACATTTAAACAAGAGATTATATAAGGAAGATTAAACATTATATACAACAACTGTGTATATACAATCGGCTCATTCTTTTATAGTTGTTCTATTAGAATAACTGTTTTGTTCTGTTTTTTTTTTCTGTTGGAACAGAGCACTCAAACAAAGATCCAGTCCATTGTACTCCTTGTAAATTTATTTTAGAAAAATAAGCAAACGCTTCAGTGATAAACTGCCTGCAGTACCAGCACCCACCACCTGCATACCGATTACCTGCAGCCTGATGCGAGCGTAAGGCGGACATTCACAGATGTAGTGCTCCGCTGTGTCGTCATCACTTTCACAGCAAGCATCGCAGGACGTTGTATCACTTATGTCCAACACTCAAGTGTATAGCAAAAGTGTAGTGCTTCGGCATAAAGCTAGTAAGCAACCTGCAGTCCCTTCTACTGAGGGACAGCAGTTTTTGCTTTCTAATGTTCGCTCCTTTCTTGGCTACAATTTTAGCGCGGGCGAGTTTTTGGGATTTGTGACCATTTTCGACCTTTTAATGTTCAATATTATATTACGAAGAAGTTTCTGCGGCCGACAAGTAAAAGTGTAATAGTAGTGACTACCAATTGAACACCATCTTGTCACCGTCTATATCAGCACTGGTGCTAGCAGCACAAAAGCAAGAGCTATTTAAGGTCAAATCGCTGAAAAGTCCAATGGCGGGTGGTAAGAAATAAATCAGGCTTAGTAAAAAGCCTGATTTAAGCCTATCAACAAATTAAGTTCCTGTCTTATTGCCGCTTCTAATGCACTGGTTACTATTACATTATTACTACAGAAGTATTATCGACTTCCACAAAGATGAAGAGCTATCTATGGTAGTTATCAGAGTCCGTTGCCAAGACTACTCTATATAGCAGTTGTGAGGTTCTCATTCATGTCAACCTAGCAAACAATTATAATCAAACAACATTTGTAGAAACTGCTCAGAGTCCCCAAATTAGCCTCCATAAGAAGCATGATCTCGAGAATAATGAAATAACCGTGGACATCATAAAGTAGACCAAATACAAAAGCATTTGTATGCGTTGCATTAGGAGTATGTGGAATTTACTATTATACAAACTTCAACACATATAAACTTAGCATTATTTATCTTTAATATAAAATCGGGTCTTTTACATGTAAGACCGCGAGATCTGAAACTAATCTTGTCAAACAGCAATACCAGTATATGCACCTAACAAACACAATACTAGTACAACCCGAAACTGGGTTTTACAAATTTTACATTTCCGAGATCCAACTGTTCTACGAAAGATGATGCAGGGAACATCGCATTATCAAAGTGTTTCTTGCTCTGTATTTTTTTTCTCAATTATCCCGTAACCTGCTTCCCAGATTTGTAGAATACATTTCTTAATTTAATTGTTCATCATTCAAGATCTTTATTTTTACATACAATAAGAGAGCTTAACCGAATAATTGTACAGTACACATTGTATTACTGTTTTCCACTTAATTTACTATTAATATGATACTTAAATTACAAAATCTATATTTTTGTTCTTTTCGAGTTGGAAATCGAACCTTGCAAAGCTTTATTAGGGTCTTTTTATTATACCTCTAATATTTGGATACTTCATAATATTTGCATTCATAATAAAGTGTTCCTGTTCACTTATGCGAAATATCTTATACCCCATATTTGTCTTTGAATTTTATATCGTTACTGCAATTCAACATGTAAACTGATATCAAATACAGAGAGCTGTAATTAATACCACTTTTTATGATACATACTTACTTAGCCACTTTTAAACACTTGGTTTTGACCTCATTTACCGCTAAACCCATTTTGTCAGCTTCTATTTCAATGCTAGCGAACGCAACGGTGCCAGCCCGCTGAGTTCTCCCAATTATGTCGATGTCATAGTTTTAGACTATATTATATAATTATACAGACTTATGACTCCAGAGTTCGTTAGTGAGTTCCATGTTACGAGCACATTTTCTAAAACCTTCTTCAAGAGTCTCGGTTAAGTCTTTACCAACTTTGCTGGAACAGCGAGCATTCTCAGTTCTGTAGAGATCGACGAGCTTGGCAGGGGTGCCAAAACTAGACATGGCTCGTAGCTCGTAAGCCGTCAGGCATAGCTGCTTGTTGGATTTCAGCTTAGATATTGCTGTCTTCGTTTCGTTTGGTCCTGTGGACGGAAATTTTGACTATTATCATCTAAGTTGAATGGTATATTCTGCCTAACGGCGAGTCGTTTGGCGTTTTCGCCGTAATACAATCTGCAGGAAATTTTTTTCCAGTTTTCAGCACTTTACTACAAAGTTTCCTTCTTCATCACTACAGGCTTCTGCTCAAGTTTCCTTGCCTCGAAACGTTCTGTTTACCTATTAGTAAAACTTCCGTATGTTATTCAATTGCCACTGCTCTTCGGTACTTGATTCGGGCGGTATAGGAGTTGTTGAGAGATTTCAGGATACGCGTTGGGCGAAGATTCTGGCGGTCTCTTTCGATTGCAGCTTTCCTATGTTATATCTTCTCACAATAGTTCTTCTTTGTTATAGCGCTTGACTGCAATTAGGTGGTGATCCGAATCAATGTTGGCTGCCCAGAATGTTTGGACGTTCAGAATACTGGAGGCATGTCTTAGGTCTACAGCAAAATTACCACTTTGATTTAGCGTTTGATGATCTGGAGAACGCCATGTCCCCTTGTGTATATTGCTATTGTAATATTACATCCCCCCGCAAAAGATAATAAGCCTATGTCCGTTGTCAGACATGGTGTCGTAGAGGCTATACTTACTAACTGTCCCACCAAAGCTATCTAACGTTGTCTTCTATAGAGGCATGAGCGCATATTAGGCTTAAGTTAGCGAATTCAGCCTTCATACGGATCATCATAAGACGCTGACCTACGTGTCGGAAGCTCAAGACTACTTGACTAAGTCTGCCGCATATTGCAAATCCGCATTCTATAAGTGCTAATTCTTATTCCAAATCCCCATATGTCACTTTCGATCTTAATTTTTCCCGGTCCATTCTACCGCACTTCCTAGATGGCGGTGATATCTGAATGATAGCAGTCAAGGGCGTCTGCTAATTGCTCAGCTGCACATGGCCTACTAAGGGTCCGAACATACCACATACAGGTCCGAAGGCTGTTGGCCCTTAAACGTTTGCTAGGCTCGTCAACAGTGACGACCATTTTTAATCGATTCCATTAGTTAGTTTGTCACATATATGGTAATAATCTATTCGGTATAGGGTTGTGAGCCCTATGACGGCGTAGGCCAGTATAATGCTACTGTGTATTATGCCCTTGTCATTTTAACCTTCATAAGTAAGGGTTTACTCATGCAGTTACCGGGGACCACCAGTGGGAGGTAAGGCAAGCACTTCAATACGAACTTGATTGCTGTCAGCAGTTTCCTGATCGTCCGCCACACAGGCCACCGCTTTTCATGATATTATAATGAAATCTACTAATTTAATAATAGTGCTGAAAATAACGAACCCGAAGTAAAAATATCGATTGCATATATTTTATGTATTTTTATATAAAAGTTGCATAACCCGTAGTTGTGATACATTTTTGTTTTTCTAAACTATCTTCAAATCTTACTGTGATCGCAAGACAAGAAAAAACTTATTTCAGATATTTGGTACACCTATTCCTTTTTGTTGCCAAGTTGCATAGAATTTACACAGACAAATCAGCAAATTGTCGAAATTGCTGTCAATTATTATCGAATATCAGCAAAAGTGCATGCCATGTACAGATACTCTTTTACCTGTACCTCAGTGTGATTTTGTCATTTTGATTTGACTGTCAACTGTCAGTTTATAATTGACAGTCTGAGAGAGTAGTCTAAAATAATTTATTACGAAAATTTTATGCTACGGGACGTGACTATAAACTTTTAATTTCATTTTTAATCATATGTCAATCTATTAAATTATTTAGTGTATAACGGTTATATAAGACGTTAAAAGAAGATTTGCTTCAATTTTATCGGCCAGAACATTACAGGAAGTGCAAACTCACTAACAAGCAAACGGTTTTTCAAAGTACTAGAAATAAAGCAACACTGTAGGGTGGCATGCACTAATGGAACGTATTTTGTAATTAATATGATAATCATAAAAGCGTATAACTTCATATATGCTGCCTTGTACTCGTACGTCATTTCACTCCCAGTTTAACTTAACAAAATTTCGCAAGTAATGCGCTGAATAAATTCTATGGGTTGCAGAATTGCTTTTTTTAATAGAAGTATCATATCGCTTTATACATTATTAAAATAATAGCACTGCTGATCAGTGCTTTAATTCAACCATTTGTCTGAAGCGTGCCCTTAACGGTTTAACTTTACACAACATTGCACAGATTTACACTCCGCTAGAATTGAACATTTACGTATACATCCTCTGAGAAAATGTTTGATGTTATTATTTCCAACCAGTTTGAGTATAGATACATAAAAATGCACTATTTTACTTTTATTTAAAAATTATCTCCAGCTATCGTTTGCAGTCTAGCACCTTATATTTGTTTTAATAGCCTTAATATGTAACGTTTTGATTCGGCCTATTCTTCGAACTCCTGCTGGAATTTGAGTCACATTCGCTTTTTGGAGCGGATTTTGCGAAGACCTTTGTTGAACATAACAGAACCAGTTGATGTTCTGGGCCTCAGATTTCTACACTATCGGAGAAACTTGTAAACTTCAGCGAACGCACGTTTAGATCATTTCTTTTTATACTCGCTGGGATTCGTTACATTTTCATGGTTTCTTGTACGTCGTCCAAAATTGCAAAGCTTATATTAAGACTAACGTGGAGGTATAAAAGCAATATTTTAATTTTTCGGATTTCGGCATAAAAAGATGTCAGATATTAAATTTTATATATTTCATATAAATATCACTGATTCGTTATCTGTTATCTTCTAGCTTCTTTATCTAATAATGTAGAGTTGCCTGAAGGACTGTTACGTCGTTGATAATTATACCACTATCATCTGCTAAGAGTGATGTTTTGATGGAAAATCTTCCACGACATACAAATGCAACAGACCCTGTACACTGCTTTGGTCTACTCTAACTACGAATTATCAGGTTATTCTTACAGAGCATTTAGATTTCTTTTGCAAACTTTGAATTGCATACTCATGTATGTCGGCCTGTCTCCTACAAAACCACATCGACTATCGTGGAGTTTAATTATATTGCAATGTCGACTGTCTAGAACTCTCTTGCAATTTCTCGTGTCGCGTTTGCCTTTATGCAATGGAACAAGAAAACTCACCCTCCGATGGTTTCGATATTTGCTTTTCCAATTGCATTAAGATATATCGCTTAACAGATTTTACTCAAAAATAAATTGGACAACTCTTAAATAAGATAGGAGAAGGTAAGATATCATGTATCGAACTACTCATTTAAGGCTAAAAAAGTATACACCTTATTATGTTTGTACGGGTTTATAAGAGTACATAATTTCATTTCTCTCACTTTTTTTGCGTAATGAGAAAAAATGAATAAAGGAAATAATAAAAGACGGGGCTGTTTTTAGCACATCCGGTATTCTGAATGGAACAAGTCGCATAAAGCAATTGCCCTGACACGCTATAAACTCTGCCAAATGTGCAAGAAGGTTAATAAGCGCTTGAGCAAAAATTCCAAATCGAAAACGAGTATCATAAATTCTTCGTGTAAGTTTTGATTTCAAGTTTGGATACACTCAAAATATGCGAAACACAAATAAGCATGCTTTTTGGAACTGTTGTACTTAACATACATTTTTTTTGAATGCGTGTACCTATTCAGTTGAAGTTGGGTATATTTGGTTTCAAACTCAAGTTTTTTACTGCTGCTCATTCATTTTATATCTCGCATCATTCTATTTACGAAAATACCGTCACTCTTTTCATACTGTTATAAATTTCAAAAAAGTTCCTATGACAAGTGACTTTGTTATAATTTTCTAATGTTACCTAACTCAAAAAAAATAAAAAATAGCAAGCAAATTCCAAAATTTTTCATTTCTGCCTATGTAGTAACTAAACTAAGTAAGTAACTAAATTTGAATAGGGGGAAAGCGCAAAAATATTATAAACAAACCTCTTAGTCTATAGTTGGTTACAGCTATCCTATATGAACTTCTAATATATTGTACGTATTTGTCAGAGATAAAGGTTGTCAGAATACCCATGCATTTTAATTATAGCATCAGGTAGCCAAAAAATTCTCTTTCCGCTCAGTTTGACGAGATAATTTATTCCAAAGTGTATAAGTGTCAACCACTAAAATATGAAGTACTTTCATTTTCATAGAGTTTCTCACCAAGGAATGTGTTATATGTAATACTTAACGAAAATACATAGCGTTCTTAATGGAACCTGTTGTAGATAAGTATGGTGAACTCAATCTGGTCAAAAATTACTTATCGGAAGCTTTGGTAGGGATCTTCACGAAAATAAATTTTCAATTACTTCTAACATAGGCGACAAGAAACAATAGGTGTGTTTTGTTGGTATTCTATATAGGCATAAAAAAGTACTTGCCAATAAAACGTCTATCCAGGATAAGCAATTTCAACACATTAGTTTGGCAGCACCGCGAAATGACATTTCTGTTTACCTATTTGGTTTTGTTTTGTGATTCGTAAATTTTTCTGTTGGCTTTTAAATATACAGTGGCGAGCAAAACTGGATACACAATTGGTCATTTCATAATTTTTAACTAATAAAACATTTTCTTCTAAATCATTTGGTCATTTCATAATTTTTACCAATTCATAATTTTTACCAATTATGTATCCAGTTTTGCTTGCCACTGTATATTTAAAAGTACATAGCGAAATGATTTTTCTTATGACTGACGTCTCTCCAGTTGTGTCACTTTTGACATATTCGATAGCATTTTTCGATAACAATCGGGGAAAAATGGTTTGTAAGCACAGTTTTTATCGCTGCTAAGGAAATAAAGCTGGATAGTTATCCAGATTTCGTTATTCTATATATGCTAAGTTGTGTGATTTACATGGAAAATATTTATTAAGCCTATATAGATTACCAAAAAACACACCTAATATTTATAAAGGAAAGAACAATCTCAACAATCACTAAGAAATATAACCAGATCTCAAGATTCTTCGTACAAAAAAAGTAGTGAAATCTTACGATTCAGCTTCATTTCTACATATCATAATTTCGCTAGTATTAACATAATTTATATGAATTTATCAAACTAGCGTATAAGTAATTAAACCAAGAAAAAAGATCAAAACTATATTCATACAAAAATTGGAAAAATGTCACATTGACTTTTGCCAATGAAGGTTATCAAGTTTAATGTAAAGTGCAATTTCTAATCCGGTTAGGTCAAGTTCCTGAACTATATTCCTTTCTTTCGTAAAAGGAAAACAATAGCCCTCTGTTTAGTGAGCAAAAGTTTGGCTGATTTCTTCCATCACAAGGAATATTATTTTTCAAGAAACAGCATACCATGTATATGATATGTTTGTTAAAAATGGCATAAATAAATGAAACGACAAGATAACGAAGAAAAGGTATTGAAGTTTTATTATAGTATAAAATAAAAACCTTCTTAGAAATTTCTAGTGCACTATCTAAAAACTTTTTTGGTAAACTTACTAGACAAAATTAATGTCTGACCTAAATTGCAGTTATTATACGAGTATTTGCAGTAATAAATCAAGGAACTAACTACTATCTGCTTATATACATGTTTCTGCCTTTTACCATATTACCGATTACCTTGATTCGCGCTTTAGAATGTATCTTTGCCAATACGTGCCTTAACTAGAGTCAATGAGTACAAAAATCATGACTGTTTTTATTTTTTTTTCATTATTATAGAAGTTGTTTTCCAATATCACAATAACGTCAGGAGTATGTGATTGATAGTTTGTGCTTTTGGATAACCGAAATGTTTACTTTCTTCCCACACACACTGTGCCGTACATGATTTTATGTGACTTCCTCTCAACTGCACGTGGACCAATATAATAAAAAAAATTATGAAATAGTAAATAAAAACCCCAGTTCAACCGGTATAAAAAAAAATATTGCGAACACCAAAAATAACAACAACGATAAAGAGAACATTACATTTTTTTTCATCCACATTGTGCTGCTGATCGACCCTGCTGCACACGATTCAGTCTCAGTCAAGGCCACTTCACTTCAGCACAACCAAAATGAGTTTCATCTAATTTCGTAGAATTATAGTTGCCACGATTTATATCTATCTACAATATATATATACTCTCGCCACCGTCGCTGCTACTCCCACAGCTTCAAAACTTGCTCAGCACGGGTGTGACGACAACATAGAAAAGCTCACACATCTTTTGCACATAGTTGTAGTCAAGGTTCTAGATACAATCGAGCCGAGGCATACACAAAATTTCTTCGTTTTCTGCCGGCAGCCAGATAGATAGGGGACATCATAAGAAAAGCTCAATTTTGCACAGCACGCAAATGTCATATGAAAAGTTTTTTTCACCTCAGTTGTGGTGTTGTCGTCTCTGAGTAAGGCGGGCGGGTAAAACAGGAAATACAAACAACAAAACAAAAATAATTGAAAGTTCATAATTGTAAATTTGAATATATTGTGCAAGAGGACCTGACCGTTTGAAGTGCTAGAGCGTGTGCGTATGTGTAATAAGAAAATTGTGTAAAAGTATAAAAAATAAAGTTAAAATCACACAGGTCTAGAGTGGAATACGAATCGTGTCCTTGAAAAAATTTCTGTTTTCTTTCGAAAGCATCGAACTACAGCAAAAACAAACAAAATCCGCACACACCAACAAAATGACTTCCAATTTGCCAGCGTTTGACCAGCTGAAGCTGGGACTAAAGTAAGTGACTTCCATTAAATCGTTCACTGATTAATTACTTCCAGGATATATGGATTCGATATCTCTTTCCAATGGCATCCAACAGATGTTCCTATGAACAATTTTTATCATCTCGTTTTTTTTTTCTTTAGATAAATTATTCAAAATAAAAGGACTCACACTTACTTCACAGCCATTACGAATAAGCTTTGACTCTATGTGTGATGTTTGCTTGTATTTTTATTTTATTTTTCTTTTTTGAGGCATAATTCCGCTTTGGAAAAGTTCCAAATAAAATTTTGTTAAGAAATTACTTCTCTTTGATTTGTAGAAAACATATGTACTTGAAAAGACATTTCTTTACATTCACATCAGCATCTCTAATAAATAGTCCTTTCCTAAAATAGTGGATGCATAGGTATGCCTTACCCCCTTCAGCAACATGTGGTCATTCAAATGAAATGTGGGTTTATCTAAAAACCTGAACATTTTTGTAGAACTTTTTGTTTTTGATAGTAATACATGAGATAAATTAAGCAGAGGTCAAATATAATTAATCAGTTACATACTTTGACAGTTTTTTATTACGATGTTTTGATTTTGTGGACATTTTGATAACGACAATGTGTTGCTATTTCATCAGATGTTTCATTGAAAAATAAATCCTTGAAAGCTTTTTAGTATGCTAAAGGATTGCTGAATTGAATACATACCAGCTGTAGAGCTAAAGCTTTTTGACATTTGATGTCATCTAACCTTCAATGTAAGTTGAGATCTGGGGATGCATCAACTTAAAAAAATAAAACAAAAATCGAAATTATGACACAATAAGCAAAGCAAATAGCATTTGAAAATCTGTTTTTTTTTTTTGTTAAATTCCCCTTGCCCCCCACAAATTATGGGCGACAGTGTAAACATGCGAGAGTGCAAATTATTTTATATCAACTCAATTGAATGTCACAATTATAACAGATTTGTGAAAAAAAACTTAAATTTCGTTTTTGTTACTGATAACCTTTCATGAATCACGATTCGCTAGTTAGCTAATTAAGTGTATGAAATAATTCACACGTTTTCTCGTATTATTAATCAAAGCATAATACGAGTATGTACAAGTACAAGTTCATACCTGT
This sequence comes from Volucella bombylans, assembly GCA_949129095.1. Lineage (NCBI taxonomy): Eukaryota > Metazoa > Arthropoda > Insecta > Diptera > Syrphidae > Volucella > Volucella bombylans. Next base: position 304,731,198 of record OX422140.1, read on the forward strand.
GATTCACATAAATACAATATTATATACAGTTCTTTCATCGGAATTCCAGTATAAATCTCAAAATACGGAAGCAACAATACAATTGATAACAGATTCAAGTTTTGGAAATCAACCGAGCTATATACAATACATATGTTATCAGACACTGTTATGCGAACGGGAGTAGATTTTTCGACTTTATCGCTAACAGCTAAATTGAAATTGAAAACTTTTTTAACACACAGCGCACTCAAAAAGTATTGTTTGATACCAATTCTAAGCTTAAAAATATATAGAACTAAATGCAATCGTAGTTCCCATATATCAGTATCGTATAAATACATAAGAACTAGTCTAGTAACAAGTCGTAGAATAGAATAGTTCAAAAAGTGGCCCTTCTTTTTGATTGCCATATTTTGGCTTAAACATTTTTTCTGATGATAAAGCAATCTGTTATTTTATACTAGACTAGTTCCAACGAGTAATTATGTTACTAAGCCACTTGAACTTGTTAACACACGCGGAAAAAACGAAATTCTAGAAGACTTTTACAAAATTCAGTCTCAATCCACATGAATATGTATGTACGCACGTCGTTAGTATAATAGTTGTTTACGTTTGGGAGCCAAATCATTAAGAGTTTATGCCCGAAATAAAGAAGTTCCTTTTTTTTCCAATTCTCATCAACAAGTTCCTAATTTTCCAGATCAAAATCGTGATAACCTCGGCTATGAAACGGATGTTTGGTTGTGCTTATCGTCTTGATTCTGGAGCAAGAGATTCGAAGATTTCCTTTGGTTTTAGGCATATGATTGCGTCAATCATTGTACATTATTCCCTTCCATTTAAACGGGTCATGTATCTGCTAAGATTATAGCTACTCTAAAGCCAAATTCTTGATGAATTTAGCGAAACTTACAATACTAGTTTATATTATTTGAAGTATTTGTTTTGTATTAGTTTCTTTTGTAAGTTTCTGTTATTAATATATTTTGTCTCTACTTTTTTCTTTGAAATACGATTTAAATCCAGTAACAAAAGGTGATACCAATATTGTCCATTCCTAATCTAAATGCTGTAGAGAAATTCCGCAAAGAAAGCGGGGAAATATACGTTAGGGTTATGGGTTTGAATGACTTGGGGAATATATTTTTGTGCATATTATTGCACAAAAGTGTAAAAACTTCTAGCCATTACGCAATAAGGGTGAACGACGATGATATTATTTCGTGTTTTTATTGGTTATAGAAATAAAACAATCTGGTTCATTTTTTATACATTGTATTTTATTTTGAGTGACACGAACATATCTGTACTCAGTGACTATCGGAAGGACGAAGCACTTACACTCTATGCATTACTTATTTTTACAATAATTCAACAGGCCCCTCAAAGACTAGTTTGTATAAAATAACATTAATTAAAAAATTATTTAAAAATATTTACATTAAAAATAATACCAAACATCAATTATTTAAACTTTTTTTTTCATCAATTCACAATATTTTTAATAGTGCCTTCTTAGTTTGGGCGATTTTAATTAAAGTACAATATTTGTTGTTATGGATTTGGGAAAATCCAGAAATAACTTATCAGACTTTTGTATTTTAATATAAATTTTAAATTTTAATACATTATTTACATTTTTAATTATTAATATCCATTCCGTTCAGTACCTTGCTGAATATTTCAAGCCATATAAGCAACTAAGTCAGGGACTTTCCTGTACAAGGGAGGCCAAAATAATATCATAATATGAATGTGTTATAATTGTTGCAAATGGCTTTAAGGGTCATTGTGCTTTAACATTTATGTTGTAGACAGATAGGGAATTAGTTGACAATAAGAAATGGGACAATATACACCTGAAGTACGCAGGATTATTGTTACTGCTTATTTCACCCATTTCCTGTCTGCTGTTTTAACGCAGCTTGAATTTCCTGGTCGTTTTCGAAGTCCTGCACCACGTGTGTGAACAATTAAGCATTTGGCTGAGCGTCTGGTGCAAACTGGATCCACTAGAGATGTCGCAATAATTGGCTGGCCCCGTATTGCTCGTTCGACCGAGAATATCACTACTGTGGCCGTGGACGTCCGAGAGAGTCCACACACATCGACGACGGGACAACGATTCATACAATTTGGCATCAGCAGACGTTCATTGCGTCGAATTTTGATGAAAGACCTGAAGACGTTCCCTTAGAAAGTGCAAACCGTTCAGCAATTGCTGCCTGCTGAGCGTCAGGAGAGGATAACTTACTCCCATGCTCCGTTAAGCCTGGCACAAGAAGAGGATGAGTGAATAAACAAAATTTGCATAATAAACAATTTTTGAAATATCGCATTTAATACAACAAACCACAAACCCTTCAAGTCTTGACAGCCAACATTGGAAAAGAAGTCACCAATTTGGAGCCAGATATTTTGCAAGCAACAATTTAAAATGCCGTAAAACGAGCTCAAATGTGCCTCAGCTCAGGAGGTTGTCATTTGGCCGATATAATTTTTCCGACTTATTGTCATTAACCTTACATTTTCAAATAAACATTTCGTGAACAGAGTCAAACTTTTTCGTTTCTAACATAATTGCCAGTTCACATATGCATTACTTTTGCCCCACCTTGGATAATTCTTCTTTTAAAATACGATTTGGAAATGCTGGGCTGAGTGACAAGTTAAACTGATTTGAGCAAGCTAAAAAAAATCGAAAACTAGAAATTCTTACAACTGGTGTGAAGGTTTCACTATAATCAATTAAATATTCTGAACTGAAACCGAGGGCGACTAGACGTATTTTAACGTACATATATCCATTTTCATAATTTTTAATAGTGATCATTTATATACTTGCAATAAATTTGGTACTAATGTCCATGAATTGTTTATCAAAAGACAATTTAATTCTATCTATCTTCTCTATGTGCAATTTCTTGAAATAAGGTAGAAATTTCGCATGTTAAAGATTGTGCACACATTATGTACATAATTATCATATTTAGCACGATGTCTTTCTATTCTATCACTTTTTCTAAGCTCATTTACAAATGGTATAATTAAAAAATCATTCTTCTAGTACAGATTTATTAGATTTTGCTTCAATTTTGTGATTTTACTCGGAATTACTCTTCTATTTGTTTTAATTTATAGGATTTAGTAATATCAGGTTTGGGAGTAGTTATGATTTTGAGATTACGTTTATATTCGGCCTTGTTGACAATAAATTTGTCTCATCTGCAATAACATCCTCACTATAAGGAATTCTTCAGTCTCCACATCCCACACTTTATATCCGTTTGGTCTATATCTAACCAATATAGGCTTTCAAGATTTCTCAACAAGTTTAGTCTTTCGGGTTTTATTGTGTAAATACACTGTAGAACTAAAGACCTTTAAATATCGTACTTTACTTGTGGCTTTTTACTATGCCACAATTCATATAGTGTTTTATGTTGTTTTAAAGCTTTTGTTGAGGTCACGTTAGTTAAGTATGTAGCAGTATGTAGCGCTTCACCCCAGAATGATTTTGGTTAACTAACGGCAATTACCACAGCACGAGCTTTTTCAGATATTATTATTACCATGCGTTCTGATACACCATTTAATTAAGTGGTTCGTGGAACTGTTAAATGATAGCTTATACTTTATTGAGCACAATGGTTTTTCATTTCATTGGACAAATATTCTCGTCCATTGTCGCAGAAAAGCTTACGACCTTTACATCAAAATGACCTTCACTTTATTCAACAAAATCTTTAAAGAAAAAAAATATATCGGGTTTATATGTAACTAAATATGTTACACAATAGTGAGTATGTTCATCGACGAAAAATACAAAATAATTGTTATTATCAATAGTAGCAGGGGTGATTGGGCCACAAACGTCGGAATGTACTATAGACAATGGACGTTTAGTATAATGTTTATTCTTTACCTTTTTATATCGTAATCGAGCTTGTTTACTATTTATACATGCTTTAAATATGTTATCACTTGGTAAAATAAATAAAAATAATGAATATCAATAATTATTTGTTTATTTTTCGACTCAAAATAATGAGATTTACCAATATGATCAAAACGTTGATGCCACAATTGATATTTAAAGTGTTGAATTTTTAAATAAATATTATAAACCAAAATTGAAAATTGTTGTTTTTCTTTACGCGAATGAATTAAATATTGTGATTGAAAACTATATTTTTTGCATAGGTCATCCGTATGACCACGTCGTCATCATACGTCCTCGATTCGACGAAGCATGTCCCTTATGTATTAAAAATAAGTATGTATTTCCAGGGTTAAAGTTTTTCTGAAATTCAAAGTTATTATATTTTTGAGGTCGATACAATATTATTGCTTGATATTATAGCTTGAAGAACTTTAGCACTTGTGTTACGGCTTTCAGATTTCAATTTCACGTCATGGTCTAAGAGCTTTGTTTCTACAAAGGCCAAGGTTCAATTATCTTCAGTCAACGTTTCCATTTCTATTATTATGCCATCATACGAAGCAGGAAGTGTAAGTAGACACTCTGTCGAGGTCCTAATTATGTTAGCTCGTCAAAAACATTCATCAGCTTGAAATTTTAGTACGATAAGTTTTTTTTTGGATGGGTAATTGTGATGTGAGACTTTTCCGTTCGTAAATGTAATCGAAACTTTAAAAAAAATTTTTGTGGGTTGTTCAGGTTTCAAGTCCAAGAAAAGAGTCAGTTAAATATTCAACAATTACACTTTTTGCAACTCTTTTGGCTTTCTTCAATCAGTTGTCATATCAGTCGGAGCTACATCGTCAATGGCTTGGATCCCATCGAACTCAGTTAACAAACCTCTTACTTTTAATTTCCACACACTATGTGCATCTATTTTTCACCATCAAAGGACTTAATATTTCTTTTCTTCAATATCCACAATTCGGTGAATGCACAAAACATACAAGAAAAGAAACAACAAAGTTGGCTGTATTTTTTTTCTTTTGAACTGCGTTTTACTGGGCCTTAATATTGGCTATGGAAATAAAACAATCTGGTTCACTTTATACATATACATATCTTATATTTCTTTTGAAGGACATCAACACGTCTGCACTCAATGACTATCTGAATGATAGTCGAGAACTTACATTCTATGCATTACTACTCGTATAATAGTTTTTTCTGTAATTCAACAGTTTGCAACATCTCTATCGCCTAATTAGATCGAAATAAGTTTAATAATAAGTCATAGCAAAAATCATCGTATCTGAACATTTTTTAAATTTTCTAATTAGAATAAGGGTATACAATTCACGAAATCGGGTGGGAGACATGTATGTTTTGTACGCTATTAGTGCTAGAGAGAGATTTACTAAATGAAATTTTACTAAATCAAACTTCGACACATAGTCGAAAAATGTCAAGGAACTGTTCCTAAATTCTTCCACGGAACACATGTATTTCAACATAAGGCTTAATCTTAAGAGTAGCAAGACAAGTGTGAGATAAAATAGCTTTTAATAATTCATCACAATAATATGTAAATTTCTGTCCGAATTTTATATGAGAAAAATATTTATTTATTTATTTGTCTAAATAATTTACAAAATCAATTTATAAAATATTTAAATTGAAGACTTCAGGGCAGCAAGGCCATTTGAAGTCGTTTTTGATTTGAATAAACAAAAGACGAACAAAAAAAACATTTACAATTTAGAGTTTTACTCGTACTTTGATTATTTTAACAAAAGTGCTACGTTAATTTATATATCACTGAATTTATTATGAAGTGTTGTGGCTGATTTGATGTGCTGGATTGACTCAATGCTTTGTGGATTTAATAATTCAGCCAGTTGCTGTTCGTTGCTTAAAACATCGTCTTCATTAGTTATTTTCGATACAGGACACTCTACCAGGATATGCCAGATGGATAGTTCTACCTGACAGAAATCGCATTTTTCTGGAGCATCTCTTGTGTAGTAGTGCCTACTAGTGAAGAGTGTTTTTCCCAACCTTGTCAAGCAATTGCTTCGTTCAGACGTGTATTGTGCAAAGAATTTTTTTGTAGTGATTTTTCTTTCTTTTTTTTCGTCTATAATCTTCTCCTTCACTCACTCCTCGGGGTAAGTGATTCAAAGATTTAAATTCTCATCAACCTTTGACAACTGAGTATAGACATCTACAACTGGATACGATTAATTTAAAATGGGCGGGGGGACACCCCCTCTAGACAGTAACCGGTTTAACCTTCTCCAATCTGAGTTTGTGTTAGACCGGAGTAAAAAAAATAAAAAAAGAAAATGCCATGAAACAGAATATGTGCCTTTACCTACAATTAACAACGATAACAACCTTCCTCGCTTTATTGTAATTTCTGGTACCGAAAAAATAGGAGAGACCTTACGACCACTTTCTTCGTACAACCCCTTCCAGATAAATCGCGGTCTGGAATTCATATCAAAAGAATTGCTAGAGGTCAAAGCTATGAAATCAGGCGACTTACTGGTAAAAGTTCTTAACTTGCAAATAGCTGAAAAATTCCTGAAAGCTAAGTTCATCGACTTGATTCCTGTAAAAATAACCTATCATGCAAATCTCAACTCAGTTCAGGGCAGAATATATTCTAGATATATTATTGACATATCAGAAGAAGAACTTTTATCTGAGCTCAAGAAATTCAAGGTTACCGAAGTCAGAAAAATGATGAAAAAAGAAAACGGTAACCTCATACCCACAGGAGCAGCAATAATTACGTTTGATCTGATTCGACGACCGAATGAAATCAAAATTGGCTGGCTCAATTGCAAAGTTGAGGAATTTATCCCAAATCCAATGCGCTGTATTTTTTGCCAAAAACTTGGCCACACAAAAAATCGTTGCAACATCTCGGCATTCTGTAAGGAATGCTGCCTCCCGCCTCCGCATGATACCTGCCCACGAATTTTCTGTGCGAATTGCAACGTAGAAACTCACACGTCATACGACCCCGGATGCCCAGCGTTTCTTCGACACAAATCGGTGAACAAAATTAAAGCTGATCGGCGCTGTACTGTCAGAGAAGCCTGGCAAATTTATAAAGACAGCCCTACATTGCACCAACTTCCAGCTCCAAAACAGCGAAACACAGGTAAACCAACAATGGCTGAAATTATAAAAAACCGGATAGCAAACGCACAAAAAATAATAGTTTCAAAATCTAATACTGAAAATACTTCCTCAACAAAGTTCCGAACCGAATTACAACCACAAACCGAACAATATAACACAACTTTTAACAAGTTCGCTCAGCATCCGATCACACTCTCTACGAACCCAACAAACCCCATCACAATCAAACAAACCTCGCAACCTAAGCTCAAACAAAACCAACAACAAGAAAACATTAACAACAGTAATCAATCAACAATGACCAAAGAAATCCGCAATCTCGAACCATCAACGTCAACAGAACTTGCCTCAATGGATGTAGAGACTGGGACCAACTGCGATCTCTCTACAACCATGCACGATAATAGTCAACAACAAAACCTCTCAAACAATCTATTTCTCACTCATTCGAAATCACTCGAAAAAAAAATCAATAACACACCAAAACACTCCTCCAAAGAAAATAATATACATTAATAATGGCTCCGTTGGAAATTGATCTCAATCCTCCAATGGAACCTACAAGGATATATCAATAACAAATATGCCCTAGAACTGTTAATCGCTAAGCACAACCCAGACATAATAGCACTACAAGAAACACATATAATCGCCAAAAGTCTCAAATTTTTTAACATGAAAAACTACCAGAGTTTTCCCCACAACAAAGCTTATCAGTATTCCAAGTCAGGTATAGGTATTCTTGTTAAGAACAATATACCCGTCACTTCACATAATTTGTCCACTTCTAACCTGCTCTATCAAACAATAACAATACAAACGAAAAAACCCTGCTTATAACAAATATTTATAGAGAACATGAAGTCTCAGTAACGCCTGATATTCTCAATGAAATTCCTTTCACTTATAATAGCCACCACATTATTTTAGGAGACATTTATGCTGCCAACACTCTTTGGGGTTCCAATGCAACAAATTCCCTAGGCACCATTTTTGAAGAATTTGCAAACGAGCATAGTCTAGTAATCCTTAACGATGGGACACCTACGCTGCTCAGCACCAAAAATACGTACACAGCCGTTGACGTTACCTTCGCATCCGAAGACATCGCACCTTCCCTACAGTGGGAGGTAGTAGTCCAGTTCTCTCCAAAATTTTTGAGAAAATCATTGCGAGAAGAATCAGCCTGGAAATAGAGAAAAAGATACATCCTGCACAGCACGCATTTAGGCCAAATAGAGGGGCGCAAACCCTCTTACACCTTTTAGAGGAAAAATTAGCGGAAAATCTATCTATGCGAAAACATAGTGTTATTATGTCGGCTGACCTTGAAAAGGCTTTTGATAGGGTAACACTTATCGCTGCAATCAAACAACTTCATGCATGGGGAATTCCGAATAAAATCTTAAAGATTGTTAGATCTTTTATGTCAGGAAGAACATTTCAGGTAAATGTGGATGGCTTTATGTCCTCTATAGTCCAACTAGAGAATGGTGTCCCACAAGGCTCTCCACTCTCAGTAATCATTTACAATGCCTATATCGACTCATTAATACGTCGGCTTGCTAGCCCCGAATATGGCTTACAGTTTATCGGTGTTTACGCAGACAACATTTATACACTAGCATCAGGAGACCCAAACCACGTCAACCAACTGTTGAAGACTATGGACTCAGCAATATTTCAGTGGGCGCAAAAAAGGGGAGCTTCTGTCCCACTAAACAAAATAGAAGCCATCCACATTTGTAGAAAAAGAAAATGCATATGTTCACCCCTGACCCTGCGGAATGTCACAATTCCACTCAAAAGAGAGCTGATGATACTCGGTGTTCTGTTTTCTGGAAATCTAAAATGGAATTTGCAAATAAAAAAGACAGTAAATCAACTTAAACTACGCAATAATGCCCTGAAAATGATTTGCTCAAAAAGGAAAGGACCCCACATTGAGACCGCCATCCTACTAGCTAAAACCTTGGTAATGGGATCTCTCCAACATGGTTTGACGACTTTCATGTGGACCACCAAGAAAAACGTTGAAAGTGTCAACGCTGCTATTAACCAATGCTTTCGCACAGCAACAGGCGCTCTAAAAACTTCGCCAATAATAGCGCTTCGAAGAGAAGCTGACTACCTACTTTTTGTACAGCTTGGAAGGATAAGATCCGTAGGTCTTATAAGCAAAGCTCTGGGAAACTCATTGCACCCACTCCATACTGCAACAAAGGAAGCACTTATGATGGAAAAACCTCGGAAGGGCACTATTTCCGCAATACGTAATATGGCGTCCTTATTGTCATCGATAGAAGTTTGTCTTCCAAGTTCAGTCACAGCCAACGACTCGCTAACATTGAATTCTCCACCACCTTGGAAAAGAAATACGCTCCCAATCAATAATAGCTTAGCCAACTACAGGAAAAAAGACACAACTGATCAAGAATACAAAGCGCTCCATAACGAGATGATTGCCGAGATTCAAGCAGATCAAATCTTCTATACGGATGGATCATTTAAGGATTCTAACTCGTCATATGCAGTAGTGGAATTAATTTCTAGTGATAGGACGAAAACAATCCATCAAGGACTACTTCCCGAGCTGACCGGATCCTATATATCAGAACTAACTGCTATCGAAAAATGTCTGAACCTAGCTAAAAACCGCCCGGGAAAGAAACTGATATTCACGGATAACCTTAGCATACTAATGGGCCTAAAAAGTGAGTTCAATAAATCGGCATCATTAGAAAATATTAGAAGCGTGCTTTACTCATGCAAAGATATCATCTTGGCTTGGGTACCAGGCCATGTGGGTATCAAGGGCAACCATGATGCAGACACCGCTGCTAAAGAAACATTTAACCTCCCACTTACAGTGGAGATCCCAAATTCAACTCACACCATCAAAAAATACTTTAAAGCAGCCCTAGACAAAGAGATAGCTTCCTCGTGGGAAAATAGTCAAACATTTTTGCGTACATTCCAGTCACATCACAAACGCACCCCATACAACAAAAAACTAAGCAGAGAAAACTGCATTAAACTGCTACGCATGAGAAAAATATATTGTTTCTACAAGATTGAAAAATCCTCTACGTTATGCCAGCGGGTGTAATAAAACGTGATCTTAGAAGTAGGCGCATCCGCGTATCATGGTCCATATGCATGGATTGTTTAAATGAGAAAACATCAGCAAACTTGGCCTCACTAGTGAGGTGATACAAAATAGAATGGAATGTAGAATGATTCAAAGATCGACCAATCCCACAAGCAGCGCAGTAGCAATGCAGATACGCGAGAGAAATAACATATGTAAAATTAAATGTAGTAATACGCTATATATACGAGAGGTACCCAAAAGAAACCGAACAGATGTTGTGGTGGGCAGAGTATAGAGCTACCATTCCGAGGTAATTCAAGCGTCGTCGGTAAAGAAGGTTCCGTTCGGCTTGTGTGAATTTTTCAGTGACAGTTGATTTATGAGTTCGTGGTTTTTTGGAATGGCTCAACTTTTTAAATAGTGTACGGCCATAAAGTTTTGCTCGGTAACTCTGGCTCAGAACCTCTTGGAATGCTAAAAATGACCTAAATGATGCTATTGGAAAAACTCAAGTTTTCGCGTTATAAAAGAGGTGAAATGTCATTTGATGACAAAAATCGCTTTGGTCGTTTTTCCACCGGCCGAATCGATAAAAATGTTGAAAAAATGCGCGAAATCATCCTGAGAAATCGACAACGTACCATTGAAAAAAATATGGAGCTGCCCGGTGTGATTCGGAATTCAGTTCAGCTAATTTTAACGGAAGATTTGGAGATGAAAAGGTTGGCCGACAGCTGACTGCTGAAAAAAAACACGGTTGCGTGGAGGCATACTGTACCTCGAAAGAAAAGTTCCAAAATGATCCAATCTTTTTATCCAAGGTCATCACAGGTGACGAATTATGCTGCGGTAATTACGACCCTAAAACCAATCAAGCCAGTGCAAGACTCCAAACTCGCCTTGCCCCAAAAAAGGTCGTCAAGGGAAATCAAACATTAGCACGAGTCAGATTTTTTTTTTGTATGTGAGAAGAGTGTCGCACGTCAAGAGTTTGCTTCACGGTGTCAGGCAGTTAACTAGCCTTTCTACTTGGAAGTTCCCCCATGATAATGCGCCTGCTCTACAACCTTGTCTATGCTCCAATTTTTGTCAAAAAATTACATCAAAAGAGATATGAAAGCAAAGCGTTTTGCCGACGTTGCTGAGGTGCAGAAAACAAGGACAGAAAACGAATTTGAAAAATGTGAAGAATGGAGTAAAAGATTAGATAAGTGTATTAGTGTCAGTGGAGGGTACTATAAATTAAATAAATAAATTAAAAAAAAAGTCCTAGCCTGTGATGTGAAATATTAGTCATTTTAAATGATATGCACTCAGTTTGCATATCATTTGCCTTCGTTTCGAAATCAGTGACGTGAACTCAGCTCCCTTGAGCCAATAACTCAATGATGTTATAAATGATAAAGAAATCATAAAAAGAGATTCAAACTCATTTTTATTTTTACGCACGGGGGCTTACTTGAATTTGACCCATGGTGTGTATTTAGGAGCCCTTCTTTTATTCATATTCATGTTTTATTTACATATGAAACCTATGTTAGAACTGCTAATTAAAATTAATATAATTATTAAGCCAATTTATTTATATTGCTCTTATTATAAGAAAATAATCTGTGCTCACAAAGGTGTCCAACTATTAGAAATCTTTCCGGTAGTTACACATAGTGAAATTAAATTTAAAAAATCTTCCACTTAAAATGTCCAAAAAAATCTATTCTATGCAAATGTCGCCAAGAGTATTTCAATTAAAATTGAATTTTCAAAAAACATGTGTATGGCTGATGTACAAAAGAGTACATCAAATTCTCGATCATTACTTCAGTATCAAAAAAGCTCTCAATTAATAATGAACAAATCAAAAACATGAACAACTTGTTCTCTCACAACGGACCTATGTACATACATACATATACAGTAGTGGAAAAATAATTAGAAACGATATTTTCTTTCTCAAATAGTTACTTATATTTTTTTAATAAGTAAAAAGAGAAACAATTATTATGAAAACAAAATAATAGAACATGTCTATTTATACTTCTGAACAGAAAAATTAGAAATTATACAAAAAATAAAAGCATGTTCAAAAAAAAAATAAAACATTATCCTTCTTATGGGGAAATATACGAGTAGTATAATTAGAAACAGCAAGTAAGACATAAAGTAACAATTGAAAAAAGGAAGATAAAATAAATTTTTTTTTAATTCAGATTTTTTTTTAATAAATAGCGACTAGTACTTTGTCGGGTACCCTTTGTTAGCTATCACAGATGAGCAACGTTTTGGTAAGCTAGCTACCAAGTCCTGCCAACCTTTGAGAGGGATATTCCTCCAAACTTGTACGATGTTTTGGAACAATTCTACCGAATTTCTGGAAATTTTTGATTTCAAACCTCTCTTAACATCCGCCCATAGATTCTCAATAGGATTAAGGTCGGGACTTTGGGACGGCCAGTTCAAGACATTTATTTTTTCTTCCTTAAACTAACACTTCACTAGGGGTGATCGTATTCTGTGTATTTAGGATCGTTATCCTGCTGAAAAATATATGAAACTGTCAAATTATCAAATGCGTACGGCTCCATAGTATTGACTAGTATGTCTCTGTACATAAACTTGTCCATTCGGCCATCGATGAGCATAATACGGCCAACACCGTACCGTAAAATAATAAAATTTCCTAAATATTATCTGTCGTTTCTAATTATATTTCCACGAAATTTAATTATTGCTTTCGACGACACCATTTGTTAAATGAACTACTGTTTTGTGAAATAATTTTCAAAAAGTTCAAAAGCAAACAACAACAAAAGGTAATGACAGCAGCGAGAAAACGGTAATTTACCGGTGCAGATATCATGTGTGTACATTATGCAAACAAAGATCAGAAAAAAAGTTCTGTCAATTTTTTCATCGTTTCTAATTATTTTTCCACAATTGTATATATATATATATTAACTTATATATGTATATTTGTTTTTCTTAATTACGCTTGATTTTTTTTTTTTCGAAATTGGTGATTCATGATAAGTGACTGTCGATGGAACACTATCCATAATACCATCAGTACACCTTCTGCTACTAAATGTGACAATAACTGATAGTATTAGTCATGCTTGTTGAGCTTTAAGTTAAGTGTGCGTTAATAACTGTAATAATAACTGCTCTATAAACAAAAACAAAAAATTGCTAATTACCCAATTTATGAAATCACATTATTTTGTATTGGTATGTTGAATTCTTGTGTTAACAATTGTATTGCAATTTGTTCGATAGATCAAACAATTTTTGTATTATAAACTTAAAAGCAATTTATGTTCGTAGATATGTACATACATGCACATGATTTTATAGTTCTTTCTTTAGATAGGTGCTTCAGATAGTTTTCGGATAGTGCTAGTACATGTTATGTCATCGAATGTGCACGAGGTTTCAATTAGATTGATATTCTTTTTTGAATTCGGTTGTTAATGAATTCAATTAAAATCTAAAGGTAGTTTATGAAATAAAGTCTCACATTATTTCCTAAAACTTCTGTAAAGGGTTTCTTTTCGTAGTAAGTAGTAATTATAGGGCTTGGTATGCAATTGTACAATTAATTTAGACATTTCTCCACTCACACAAAGTGTCTAAAATTACCATTGAAACCAAGAAAAAACGTAAACGGACTTTCCTTTTACTTCAGATTACGGTTCTGTCTAGGATTGACCGTGTAAGTTAAAGTACGAGTAGAAATTGATACTTTTACGTCTACTTCCTTCGCTATTGCGCAGTACCTCAAAAGTGGATTGAAAAATGCGTTTAGCCAAAGCACATGAAAACTAGCATTTCATCCGCCCCTTAGGTTACAACCGTCGAAGTTGATGAATTTGCACTCTATTGAATAGGTAGACATCGCTATAACATACTACTATACATTTAATTGCTCGTTTTCCATAAACCAAGGACCAGCTGAATAATTATTGTCTCAAAACCAGTTAGGCCTCATTCATTCTTGACAAGGCACATGCTGGGTTGTATTATAAAGGGACTCTAGTGGTTTGGGGGAGGGTTTTACTACTCAATTGGCTTGTTCAGCGCAAATAAATGTTCTGTCCCAGATATCTGGGCCAAAAGCCTTTTTCGTAGGCATAATACACTTTCTTTTGCACTTTTTCTCCCCACATCCACCTTCACCATTTCCGAAGTAATACTCCACAACGCATTCGTGACATTACAATACGTTCTTACGATTGACATTACAATTTTGTATATATCGTCGGTGTATACGAGTAATTGCTTAATGTCGCTTAGCTTAAAAAAATCAAAGGTCTCATTGAGTGTTTTACCGACCTCGATGGAGCAGCGTGCATCCTCTGTTGTTATCACATACAATCGGACGAATAAAAATTAGACACTGCTCTATATAACTCGCATTTTTAAGATAGTATATTGTTACTTTGAAAGAAGGCCGACATAAGTCGAAAAAGATTAATTTGGAAAAACTGTTATTGTGTTATTGAAAGATATTTCAATACAGCTTTCTCATGTTTATAAAAATGCCACATCTGACCACGAATAGTCAGTACTAATGACCATTTTTATAAAAAAAGTTTAAATAGGTTCCAGTACTATATAGAGTAAAAGCAGGACATTGTAATTTTTGAGTTGTACCAGCCTCCTTCCAAAGTAGCGATATATTGATCTGAAAATCCACTCAAGGATGTATGATTATTCTTAAAATGCCGAAGCATGTGTTTGGTTTTTTTAGAATGAGGAGGAAAGATATTGGGATCGGTGGTTATCTTGGTTCTTTAGTGTCTTGTCTTAAAGGCAACTACTCCTCACACATGGTTTCGAGTCTGGCTGGGATTGAATCATGGAACCAATAACTTTTTTACTGGCCCAGCCTTAACAATTTTCTTTCTTGAAATTCGGCCAAACATTACTGAGGTTCCATTCATCACACAATTTTTTGCATATGAGTTAATATGTATGTATGTTGTATGTTTTTCATCAAATCATCTCCCGCTTATTAAAATAGCTTGGCGCGCGAGGTGTCAGCTTCAACAGGTTTCTTAGACTTAGGTTTTGATATGGCTCTCTTAACTTCGTTGTTGGTTATCGTCTAACCAATTTTCTTGTCTTTTGGATGTGATATTTAGTTGTCGGAGTCAATGTTTTCCTCCTAGAACGATCGGACATCCATCATACTGGGGGAGTATAGCCGATCGCAACCTTATTAATTTAGTTTACGGTTGATTTATCTGGGATCATCCTCTTGTAAATATTGAAGTGCGGGAAACGCATACTAGTCTCCATTTTCTCCACACCACAAATTTTATTTGCCTGAATACGTAAAAGAAGACTACTACGTCATGCCTAGGAGCTCGTCAAATCTCTATTTATTACTGTTACTACTTTTCTTTGTTAAAGCATGTACCCACATTACGCTGATGTTGGTAGGATTATATTTGCCCTGTGGATGTTTCTAATTTTACTTAGATAAACATTGTAGGAGTATTATAAATTTAGGATCATTTTCTTTTCGTCTAATCTGAATTAAAACTATGTAAATGTCCAGATACATTGGGAAACGCTTAGCAAATGTTCACTGTATAGCCTTTAGTTTATTGTATTCAAGAAGAAATTTTCCGCGTATGAGATATTAAACATTTCATAAATAGCTTCTCCAATGTAAAAAAAAAAAATTCCTAAGTAGGAACTACTCGTAGTGGTTGATTGTATCGCATTTTAAGATCTAAAAGAGCTTAACTATTGTTAAAAAATGTAGCCCGCTTTGTTTAACACATTGATAGCTTTCTGCCAGCTGCTATTTGTATAAACAATATGAATATTTATTGTAAAGAAAAGTCTTTATACAATCGTAATTTTATCGACAGACAGATCATAAAAAACTTTATGTGAATAGCGTACGATAAAAATAAAAATTTGCTTTTTCAAAACTATGGATCTGAAATCATTTTCCATTTTCTCGTAAAACCCAAGATGAAAAATATCTGATAAACAATTTCTTCTACGTCTAACAATAATTCCATTAAACTGATATTTTTTTCTTATTTTTTACAATATATCATATTGTAATTGTGATTTCCGACATGGCACAGATGGATATCTACACTAATTTGACTTCTTAATAGAAATCTGCGAAAAAATTCTACGAATTTGGCATTGAACCAAAATAAGATAAAAGTCGAGTACTTTTCGATACATTCACTTATCATTTCTAATTAATTTTCGCTTCTAACAAAAAATTGCCGATACGGCAAAAATCAAAAATAGAATAGCCCCGGCTTGTGTATATAAACATTGGCTTAAATGCATGCACTAACGTTTGTTTGTGTTATTCAAATGGCGGAGGATGAAGTACCGATGTGGGTGCAAAGCACAAAACTTGCTTTTAGCCAACTGACGATTTTTTATCGTCAGAATTGCGAGTATACTATCACCGATTCATTGGGTTTTGTAAGATCGTTGATCACATAATATAAAGATCATTAGAGCTGCAAAATGCATTAAAACAAAATCAATTAAAAAATGTAAGCAAACGTAGTTTATTGGCTGCTTCAAGATCAATATAGCACACATTTGTATCTATCAGTTTTTATAATATGTGTAAGGAAAATTAGTTTTATGAAATTGGTTTCTGATGTTTTGGATTAGTTTTAAAAATAGGATTTGGTGATGAAAGGTTTTCATTGAAGATTTTTGTCGAAAGATTTTGTGGTTGTTTTGAAACTTAAACTACATATAAGTTGCCCTCAAATGTTTTTTTTTTGGCTAATAGTCAGCATTTATTTTAATAAGAGGCATAACGTGCTGCCTCGACAGTAGTAGCATATAGCATTCTATAAAGGATCTTAGATTAACTGGTAGTACAAGCTTAAAACGAAAGTCTTATTATAATATTAATACCTATTAGTAACGATAACCGGGTACACATTTTTAAAGTTATCGGATACAAAATTGTTGCCCCTTTGCTTTTTAATTTGTTTTTTTTTGGCAAGGCCTTTCATTCTCACTTTACCTTTTTAATATATATAGTATATAATATACTGTGTGAGTTTTTTAACTTTAGACATCCAAATTACTCGAAAAATACGCGATATCGCGAAAAATGTTTCAGACAAGAGTCACAAGGTTCTGAAGGGGACATAAAATGGTGACCACGAGTTTGACTCTGAGCCCCATTTTCAAGGTCAAACGAAGGTCACTTTTGATTTTTTTAATGGGAACCCCTATTTTTTTTCGACAGATTCGTAATCTGCGTGAAAAATTACAATTCTTTTACATGAAACGTTTTTTTCAAAAATTCGTTCTTTTCCCGTCAGAGGGCGCCATAAAACTTAAGACATCAAAATTACTCGAAAAATACGCGATATCGCGAAAAATGTTTCAGACAAAAGTCACAAGGTTCTGAAGGGGACATAAGATGGTGACCACGAGTTTGACCTTGAGACCCATTTTCGATGCAAAACGAAGGTCACTTTATCACCTATGAGAAATATTGCGTGATCTTGAACTCAGGAAAGTTACAGAGACCTTACTAGCACCTGAGAAGTGTAAACCTTATACATATGAACTCCAATTTTATATTTTATATATACGAGTATTGAGATCAGAGTGAGTTTATTGTTTCTTATATCGTTTGGAAAACTTAGACGTTTTGCAGCATATTTATCCACATCGAATACACATATATATGTGATCATTTCAACTTAAGTTGTCATTGACATATGTTTGCACAAACAGAAAACTCAAAATTGTTCGGTTTCGTCACTACAAGTTTCATTCATAGATAATGGGATTGTGTTTTGAAAACATTTAATTACACTCCGTTTAAAAAGAATAACATAGGATGCCGGCAGCATTCTACAAGTAAAGAGCAGGAAGCTTGGTCCCGAAACGACTATGAAAAGCATAGATTTCTGACGTCAGCAAAGGAATATATTTGATGAGAAGTAGCAGACAAGAGATTACTGATGAGAATTACAAAGAGCGTCGGAGATGGAATGGGGTCCTGAGGTATATCAGTACTTATGTTTTAGATATCTCACTTACAACCACCCAAGGCAACTTGAATTGAAGGTGTATCAATCTTCGACGAAAGAATCTAATCTCAAACTCTGTCAAATGTCACTGATATATCAAGTACAACAAGCTAGCTTTCACTAGATTGACGTAAACTATGGTCCGATTTATCGGTGAGATATCCCATCATCAGTGGATCTGAGAAAACCGTTCTGCCGATATTTAAGATGTTTTAGTGTTTCGAGATGTTGAATGAGCGGACGATTTATTACCGCTACCATGACCTTGGGAAAGAGAGACGTAAGTGCAATAGGACTGAAGGGGGAGATAGAAGAATATTCGCCCTTTTTTAGAGACGGGTTGATCAAATACATCTATACGGAGAGAGTTCTAAAGAGAAGGATTGCTGAAGAAACTTACTCAATGATTTGGCAGTGCGGTAGAACACCTCTTCAGGAGAAGGAAAAGTAATTCATTTCGACCAGCTAATTTGCGTATACTGATATCTTTGAGTTAAGTACTGCTACTGAACGAGTGCGAAAGGGGGTACATACTCGTATATCCCATCGAATTTTCGACGGCTGCGAAATGTGCAGAAACCAGATTAGGCTTATTAATAAAGCTGGCTTTATCAACGAAAAACAACCTTATATGATGGCCTTACATTTTTTATTAATTCTTAAAACGATTTTAAATGGCAGTCTAAAGAAAATTTGTAAGTAAGGGTCTAAAACTGGGCACCTGGGTATGCAGGTATTTGAACTACTACTAATTTTTGCGTGGTCTTGGCTGAAGTGGTACTGTTTTGGCTTTCAAATCAGAAGGTTTGGCGTTCAGTCCCAACCGCGCCCGCAAGACATTTTTTGTTCAGGCAACTAAAATCATGTACGATGATGATTGCCTGAAATGCAACAATAAGTTCAGTTACACTAATAATAATTTAGTCTTCCCATTAAATGTTGAATGCTACCCATCGTCTGAAATAACGCATTTTCAAAAAAACTTAACAAGTGCTCAGTCATTTTAAAAGTCGTATCCTGTAAAGTGTTAAGCTTACCAAAAACAAAAAAAAATATACTGACGACGTCGAAAATGCTAAGGATTGAAAACAGATTACTAAGTTGACTTGAAACTGAGCATAAGCAAATACACATCTTTCCATAACTTTTCCATTTGTGATCAATATTAAATTTAAAGTCTTTTATAAAGGAAGTTTAGTCAGTACTTTGGCATATGCGTGTCAAGAAATATGGGACCTCCTAGCTTGAATAAAAGTATATTAAATTACGATGTTTACATGTAAGTTCACGGTTTCATATCTATTGTAATTAAAACTAAATTAATGTGGAGCGTTGTCATTTTCTTTATATTTGAGTTTCATTGTTATATCCATCACGGTGCTCGTGAAGAATATAAATTTTAATCCGCTTATCTACCCTTTAAAGATAGACCCGTATAACATATTCAGAAAATTTATATATATATGTATATTGTACATATGTGTTAAGTTACCCATTTTGTTGTTTCAAATCATTTGCGATTTGTTTGGATACATCACAAACTTGGTCTCGAATGTAATGAAGAAAATTTATTGGATTTAATTTTTATTTCGTTTTATGTGCTCCTCCGCATAAATTCGAATTATTTTAACCACCCAGAAATGAGCCAAATTAATTATTTTTTCTCTGACTTTCCATTAATTTACTTCACTTTACATTTTAGCGGAATGAATGGCCGCCGAATTTAGTTTCGTTATATGACGAATCTCATCTATGGAGCGGAAAAGCGGTTGAACCCAAATACCTTTCTTATTACCCAATTTTACTATTTTAACACATTTAACACACGCTTAAGCTTTAAAAGAGTATTCATATCTTGTTTTGCAGTATATGGTACGTTAATCTATGTATATCAAAGCTATAAGCCCAAAGTACCAGTCTAAATAAAAGAATCAGTTAGTAGTAAATTTTCGTTGGGCACAGTATATTCCTTGCAAGTTCCTTTTAATGGAATTTTTCAACTTATCGAAGCACGCTTCAGTGATAAAGTGGCTACAGTACCTGGACTCACCACGTTAGCTCCAAGCATCTGCAGCCTGATACTAGCATAAGCCAAATATTCGCAGAGGTAGTGCTCCTCGGGGTCGTCATCACTTTTATAGCAAGCATCGCAGAATATTGTATTACTTATACCTAACACATTTAAGTGGTTAGCAAAAGTGTAGTCCCCGTTACGAAACCAGTAAGCAGATCGTAGACTTTCCTAATGAGGGACGGCAGGAATTTCGCTGACCTCTTAGCGATGTCGGGAAGAATTCGCTTGGCCTGGGGCAACCTGGAAAGTCATGCCATTTCCAGTTGTGCTCATATGAAACCCAACTGTCAATATAAGCCCTTTGTAGCCCAAAAAGGTAAAAATATAAAATTATTGTGAAAAGAGACTGGTTTAGACTAATACGAAAACAAGTATTTCTCAAAACATTAATATTTTTGTTTATTAATTATTTATTGGACAAGTTAACACGACGCATCTGACCCTGAACTCAATGCAAAGTAACAGACTGCACGGGATTTGCTGACACAGATTGTTCAGGTGCATACATGTTCCCACGACAACAACCGAATGATATTGCATTGCACCAGGATAATGTTACGTCGCTCCGAATACACGCGCCGACATGAAATGGATGAGTCTGCATATTGGATGATGGGAACGTGGTTTCCTATGGGAAACGAAGTAGTTCTAAGTTTAGTTTAAGTTTTGACTTGTGACGGATCGACAATAAAGTAGAATTTCAGAATAATAATATTGGATTTTTTTCGAGTAAGTCGAAGAGTCGGGAGGAGGCTCTGCCTCTACGTTCGCGGTTTTTTTTTTTAGAATCTCCTTAAGGGATTCGTTAACTGGCGCCCAAGCAGGGATCGTTCCGCATACGACTTCCCCTTTTTTCCTTTGACACTCTCAGATCCTCTAACCAGGATACAGAGTCGATACGTTCCATTGACGAAAAGCCCAGTTCCCACGAATACACTGCGCTTATACATCGACTATTCAAGAGCATCCAATCATACCCATCAGAACACGAATGATAATAAAAAGGGAATCAAGGGGATTCGTGTGAAGCAAATCGTGCCTTAGTAGGTCGCGTGTATTTTAATGTCCGCGTCCAAAACGGATAACACGATCCTTCCGAAAAAGCAGTACCCAAAAGAAACGAATTTAAACGCTTAACTTTTCGGTTTCTGTTTTTTTTTCTTCCTCAACGCAGCGTGCTTCTATATATAATCGTAAATCCTAGCATCAAGGAATCGAATACTAAACAAACTAATACGATGTGCAATGCTGTGAACTTCCTAATGTAAGAAATTCAAGAGAAAAGGAAGAAAGAAAATTAGTAAAAATAAATCTAGACCTCTTCTTCAGATAAAAAATCATATCTAGATGCAAAAACCAGTGGCAATTTGTACAAGCTACGTAAAAGAAATAAAAAGGAAAAGATTGTGAGAATTGTATAGCTTTAGTGAGATTAAAAAATTGTAAAGGAAAGAAAAGAGAAGAGGAAAAAAAAGCAATATAATAATATCCTAGTGAAACAAAAAATTTTAAAAAAGAGGAAAAAATGTATCCAGTTAATTTAATTAGAATCAATTTATTATAATTATAATTATTTAAAATGCAGAACACAAGTGCGAAATTGTAATTGTGAATTGTATTTAAGTAGTGTCCATAGATAGTCCATACAATATAAGAGTAGTGAGTACTGTTGGTGGGTTCAAAAAAAGAGGTTAAATTATTATTAAAGTTTACATTTGGCAACTACTTCTGAGGTAAAAGCGCAATTATAATAACTATTATAGTATGGGTGCTATAAATAAATCTATAACTGATCTGACGGGGGCATTTAATGCCATGTAAGGCTAGATAAGAGATATAGATGCTCGGTTAAGGAGCATAGAAACAAGACCGGTAGGTGAACCTGTAACCGTTGCTGAAAACGCGGTAATTGAACTCTGTGGTCCTAGGAACGAGGCGGATTTGAGGGACAGACTCAGACTGCAGACTGTGTAAAGGAATTACAAGTCTTCGATGGGAATCCTACCCACTATGTAACATGGGTGCAGACTGTTGAGGGGATCCTCAAGGACTTTGAAATAGTAAGGGCTAAGCCCATGCATAGGGCTATATTACAACATATTAGGCAAAAAATAAGGGGGCCGGCTAATGCGGCCTTGGTGTCATATATCATTTTTGATAATGGCTCGCCATTAAACAGTGTCTCTCTCTGTACTATGCAGATAAAAGAGACATGAGAATACTGGAGCACCAGTTGAACCAACTGTCTCAAAAGAACACGAGATTAGACGAGTTCTATGCAGCGGTCAACCATCAACTCTCATTGATGGCGAACAATATCAAAACTGAATCATTATTGAAGGAATAGTGACAGCACTCGTGGAGACGTATAGGAATAGGGCCCTAGACGTTTTCGTTCGCGGCCTTAACGGCGGCCTAGCCAGAATGCTTATAGTGCAAAGGCCTATAAATCTACCAGAGGCTTATTCAGCCTGTTTGGAAGTCCAGAATTTGAATTATAGGAATCATATTATTCACAACTCTGGTGCATCGAACACGATAACCCATTTGTATTAGAATCGACGATGTTGATTTTTTCTAAGCAGCACATAGAAAAAAATGGGAATTGCCAAAAAAAAAAAAAAAAAGAAACCAAGAAAGCGCTGCGAATCAAACAAAATTTATTTATTAGACAATGTTACCAAGATGTTGCTCCGGCTGTGAGATGAATCCAAGTGAAAGAGACTATGGACTATCATCTCTCATCAACATCGACAATACATAGTCAATCGTCGTAAGTTACACTAACAACAAGGAGCGTTAGAGAGCGATGTGAGTTGACTGTACATTGTTGTTGTGATGCAACTAGACAAGATGTTTTTTTTATAAATCGAATGTACATTGTGTCACAAGATGATGGTACAAAATAAACAAATTATTACAAACATACGAGTAGGTAAAGTAAATGAATAATGAATAAGTTAAGTATAGCAACAAATAATCTTAAATATCCCGGCTCCCCTGGAACGGGTTTCAGGACGATGGGAGAACTGCCAGCTTGGTGATAGGACGAGTAAAGTTGCCGCGAGCTGTCCGTACTGTCGCAACTCTGACATGGTTATCAGAACCCGGATGCGTAGCCTCAATTCTGCCAAGAAGCCACTTAGTTGGCGGAAGGTTTGGCTCCTTAATCACCACTATGTCGCCAATCTTAAGCTCAACCTTGGGTGTTTTCCATTTGGGACGTTCTTGAAGACTTGTGACGTATTCAGACTGCCACCGTCTCCAGAATCTTTGCAGGTAATTCCAGTGTGACAAGCGGTTAGGTGACGTCTCGAGGTAGCTGGGCTCAGGAACAGCGGTAAAGGGTTCACTTATAAGAAAATGCGCAGGGATTAATGGATTGCAATCTTCATCGGAAAACACACAAAGAGGACGTGAATTTAAAATTGATTCTCTTTGAGTGAGCACAGTGTACAACTCTTCGAATGTGAGGATATTGGATCCTTCAATATCTTCACCCCGGACTCCCATAATCCACCAAAATGAGTGCCATTCAACTCCGTCCAGTGCAATCGCAGCAGCAATATCGTCGTTGTAGGTCTGTGACAACACCAACTTCTGCATGTCATTGAGACAGCGACGAGCTCCTTGGAAGTTTGCCCCGTTGTCAGTATATACATTGGAACATTTTCCACGTCAAGACACGAATCGGCGGAAGGCAGCTAAAAATGCATCAGTCGTTAGGTCACTTACCAATTCCAAATGAATTGCCTTTGTGCACATGCATACTTTTGACCTTTTGACAGTTTGATGGTGAAGGGCCCAGCGTAGTCACACACACTCACCCATGAGTTGCGAGCTCGTAGCCTTCCGCTGCAGAAAACAAGGTTTGCAAGTGTGTACGATCTTGCGAATAAGGTTGCGGCTTCCCAGCATCCAATACTGTTGGCGAACGATGGCGAATGTCTCTGAAACCCCTGGATGAAGATGATTTGTATGAATCTCAGTGGTTATAAGAGAAGAAACATGTGTTTTAGGAAGAATAATGGGATATTTTATATTATATGACACATTAGAGTTCTTAATACGGCCCCCAACATGTAAGAGTCCATCGTTATCAATGAACGGGTAGTATCGAATGAGTTTGGACTTATTTGGTAAGCCCCAGTTGTACGTGAGACCACGAATTTCACTCCCGAATGTTTGTGGTTGCACATGTTTTAGAACGTATAGTTTTGGTTTTAAGTTCGGTTAACGAAATACCGCGCCCGCGACGAATCTTTGCAATTTTATTAGGGCGAAAATGGGTGATTAACCGAAGGCAATACGCGAAAATTCGAAGCAACCGAGACCACGACGAAATTTTGAGGATTAGACTGCTGATGACATCCATGTGAGGCGCTGATATTAAGACTTGCTTGGCTGCTTGTTTTTCTTCTGCTGTGATTACTGCTGAATCTGATTGTGGTAGAGTGAACTTTGATGCTGGCCAAAATTCTTGTGAGAGTGAGAGCCAGGAAGGTCCGGTCCACCAGAGATGATGATTGATGAGGTTTGATGGTAGCACCCCGCGTGACGCACAATCTGCTGGATTAGATTCTAAAGCGATATAGTTCCAAGCATATCGCGGAATATGTTCAAGCATAGCAGCTGCACGATTCGCGATAAATGCAGTCCAATGACGAGGCGGTGAGGATAACCAATGAAGAACGACTTCTGAATCGCACCAAGCGAAGATCTTAAGTTGTATGAGATGGAGGTTTTGATTAAATTAATGATGCGGTAGAGGAGAAGCGCTCCACAGAGCTCGAGTCGAGGAATGGAGACAGTTTTTAGTGGCGCTACCTTCGTCTTTGCTGCAATGAGAACGACCTTGAATTGACTCTCCGCGATTTTACAACGAGCGTACACTACAGCCGAGTAGGCCGTCGAGCTCAACATCCTCAAATGACGAGAAAACATTTCTGGTAATCCGTATCTATTCAAAGAAGTGAGATCTTCTTTGATAGCTAGTCCACAGATCAGCCAAAGGCAATGGCAAAGGATCATCCCAACTATGCCTTAGTTCCGACGACCAAAGTTCCTGAAAAAGCAGTTTGAAGAGTATAACCGATGGGGCTAAGAATCCTAACGGATCGAATATCCGAGCGATCTCCGACAGTAATGTTCGTCGAGTTGGTGAAGTACAAAGTCGTGAGTCAGCCTTCTGAAACGAGAATTGATCTGAAGTAGGACTCCAGTGCAAACCGAGCACCTTGATCAACGACTTGGATCGTTCGGTATCAAACCAAGAGAATTCGCAATTTTCTTGGGGTAAACGAGCAAGCAAGGGCCAACAATTGGAGTTCCACTTTCGTAGTTCGAGTTTCGCGAGAGATAATAGGGTAACCAATTCCGACTGTAGTCTTATTAACTCTTCCGATGAGTTGGCACCTGTCATGATGTCGTCTACATAAACATCTCTTAATAGTATACGAGCGGCGTTTGGATATGGGCGCTGATAGTCCATCGTAATCTGCTTTAACACTCGAACGGATAAAAATGGTGCCGATGCGGTGCCATATGTAATCGTGCGTAGTCTCAAATGGCCAATTTCATCGGACGGATTTTCGCGCCACACTATCCGCTGATAATCAGTGTGATTGTCATCAACCCAAATTTGGCGGAACATTTTAACCACGTCACCCGTAAAAACATATTTGTGTTGTCGGAAGCGCAGACACACACCAACCAAGTCTATCTGAATGGGAGGGCCAATGAGCAGCTTGCTGTTAAGCGAATTACCAAATGAATCTCTCGCTGACCCATCAAACACGACGCGTAATTTGGTCGTAGGACTATCCGGTTTCAACACGGCATGATGGGGGAGGTAAAATTGCTTCCCAGGATTGGTGTCTAATCCAGCTGAAGGTATGCGAACCATGTGACTCAGACGAATATATTCTTGCATGAATTTCAGATACATGCAACGCAGGTTTGCGTATTTGGGCTATGGTTAACCCTCTTGATCCCTGAATTCGTCCCCCCTTGAGTACGCACCATAATTTGTCTGCTCCGAGAAGTACGTCGACTGGACTAGGTACATTAAATCTGGGATCTGCTAATTCCAAATTTTGAATATGGGACCATGCGGTTATATCAAGAGACTGAGATGGAAGATTGGAAGTCAACTTGTTTAAGATGAATGCGTCAACAAATAGATGAGTTTGAGTTAATCGAGAACGAAGTGTCATTGAAATACAACCTCTAGTATGACCTGCTTCTGTGGATGACACTCCAAGAACGGGTATTCGAGCATGTTTGCGAGGCAGTCCTAATCTCTGAGCAAAGGATTCAACAACGAAGGAGACTTGGGACCCAGAATCAAGTAATACCCTACAACTTATTGAATTGCCCTGAATATCTTGAACCGTAGCCAATATGGTGGGTAGGATTGTTTTCTTAGAGAAGCCAAAATCGATCGAATGGTTATTGCTCAAGGGGTAAACAAGCGATGGTGCAGAGCAGGAATTTTGAGGTTGAAGATAACCTTGACTTTGATGAGGATCTTGAATTTGAAGCGACGAAGAGGTTGACGATATTGATGACGACGCGATTGAAGAAATAAACGACGAAGAGTGAGTTTGTTCCGGCAGGTGTACCAATGTGTGGTGATGCGACTTGCACACGCGACAACGAAACGAAGAGCGGCATTTGTTTGCGGAATGGCCTACACGAAGACAGTTGAAGCACAATAAATTCGATTTCACAAAATTCCGACGAGATTCAATGTCAAGATTGGTAAATTGTGGGCACTGGGACAAAATATAATTGCTCTTACACTTTGGCCAACGCGGAGTTGACTGCGACGATTCATCAAAATGGGTTCGATTTTCACTCTGTGGCTTACGACGAGATAAATTAGGACGAGCTAATGACTGACAAGATTCAAATGCATCGCATCTGAATTCCAAAAATGACAAGAGTTCATTGAAAGTACAGTCATCTCGTGAACCCGCATGCTGAGCCTAACTTTGCTTATTATCGGCATCAAGTTTACTGAGCAGGAGAAACATCAACCACAGATCGCGACTATTGGAACTGAGCGCATTGAGTCCACGTATGACTTCGTCTGCGCCGTCTGTTACCTTCCGTAATGTTTGAACGTTACCCGCGATTACCGATGGAGGGGACACAAACATTTGTATAAATGATTGTACAATGAGATGTGACCGATCGTACCGTTTTTCTAACCGGTCCCACGCTTCGTGGTAATTTGCGTCTGAGATGGTTAGATGCCTTATCAAATGTTCAGCGTCATCGCGAAGGAAAGATTTCAAATAATGAAATTTTTGCGTATCCGAAAGAGTTGGCTGCTTTTCAATTGTGCCCATAAACGAACCCCGAAACGAGGGCCAATCTTTATAGTTTCCCGAGAAAGGCGACAACGTTAGCTTTGGCAGATGAATTTTCGAATTATGTTCTGAAGCTGAGTTTAGGTTTTCTAAAAACGTGGTTTGTTGTTTCGCGAGTTGCTCTAAAGCCGCATCTTCATTTTCTTGTCCAACAGACTGTCGTTCACGAATGGACTTTACCAATTTCGAATGCGCGTTAAAGAACTTTTCTTCATATTTACTAAACTTAACTTCAAATTCTTCACACGCCGTATTATCAGCCACGGTTTTCAATACTTCTTTATGTAAAGCCGAAAATTCCGACCACGTTTCATTCAACTTCGTAAATTTGATCTCTAATAATTCCAGAGGAGTAGCCGGCACAATTGAATCTGCAAAAGACGCTGCGAGAGTCAAACAACCCTTTGCATTTCCGGGAATACGCATTAAATCGTAAGTTTACAAGAAACTTTTATTGTACAAATAATTTAAAACAAGCAGCTAGCGAATAAGGAAATAAACTTTCTATAAATTCTTTGAATTAACAACGATTACTCGTACTGTCTATGGAACCCGACACGTGTTGAAGCGCCCTATACATATATGTATATGTAGTATTTAGAGAGATATATTTCACTAAATGTTCACTAAATGTCTAAACTTTTTGAATTTTTAATTCAATCGAAGAAAAATTAATTAAATCCGACGCAGAAGGACCAAAATTTTATGTATTAGAATCGACGATGTTGATTTTTTCTCAGCAGCAGATAAAAAAAAATGGGAATTGCCAAAATCAAACCAAGAAAGCGCTGCGAATCAAACAAAATTTATTTATTAGACAATGTTACCAAGATTCCGGCTGTGAGATGAATCCAAGTGAAAGAGATTATGGACCATCATCTCGCATCAACACAACAATGCGTAGTAGTCAATCGTTGTAAGTTTTCGCGACCAACGTTAGTTACACTAACAATGCAATGGGTTTACTCTACTTTGTACAAGGAGAGCGATGTGAGTTGACTGTACATTATTATTGTGATGCAACTAGACAAGATGTTCTTTTTACAAATCGAATGTAAATTGTGTCACAAGATGATGGTACAAAATTAACAAATTATTACAAATATAGGTAAAGTAAATGAATAATGAATAAGTTAAGTATAGCAACAAATAATCTTAAACACCATTAATCAGATGTTTAGAAAAGAATTAAGGCCTGTACTGCCGCAGAAAAAATTCCTCCATGCTCCTTAACAACAACATTATTCGCCCCCAGTGAAGAGTACGCCACCGCTAAGACCAACAACACCAAAACCACTTGAAAAGATGGAGCTGTTAAGAAAACATCATCTCGTCCCAATCATCTAGTTCATCCTTTCTATGTGCATTCAGCTAGATGCAACATTAAGGTAGAAGGCAAAGTCTGTGGTAGGTTTTTCCAGTCCATCGGCAATGACACATTGCTAATATTTTACATATTGCCCGGTCTGAATTCCTTCGATGGAATCATTGGGGATGATTCTCTTAAAGAACTTGAGGCGGTTATTGACCGCACGGAAAATACATTGAGACTAAATCCGAATATAACCATCCCATTGAAGGAAAAAATCTGGGGAGAAATAAATCTACTCCTTAACGAAAATCTTTCCGAACAAACCAAAAATAAGCTTCGCCGATTAATAAAAACCTATTAACCTCTCTTCGGACCTGTTAGTGTAAGTAAAACCATAAAAACGACAGTAGAGGCAGAAATTAAGAATAATACCGATGAGCCGATTTATAGCAAATGCTCTCCGTACCCTGCTAATATGAGGGAAACAGTAGAGGACGAAATAAAGAAACTCCTAGCTGAAAAAATAATACGTCCCACAAAAAGTCCCTATACGAGGGGCGTTCAATATATTCTCGGTATCGATATGAAGGAAAATGCGAATTCAATCTAAATTGTTTTTATTTTTCAATATAATCTCCCGTAACATCAATGCATTTGTTACATCTTGAGATAAGCTTTTTTAAACCCTCAAAAAAATAAATTTCCTCTTTCTCTGCAAAATACCCATTTATTGCCGACTTGAGTTCTTCATCATCCGAAAATCTCGTAATTCCCCTATTTGGGTTGTCCCAAAGAAAGGCAAACCATAAGGCGAGAAACAGTACAGGATGGTGATTGATTATAAGAGGTTAAACGCCGTTACAACTTCAGATACGTACCCAATCCCAGACATCAATTTTACACTTTCCAATTTGGGCAGAGCAAGCTATGACGACGATAGATCTCACCTCGGGGTTTCACCAGATTCCTATGAAACCCAGTGACGTGCCAAAGACAGCCTTCTCCACTGCGAATGGCAAGTATGAATTCCTAGGAATGCCTTTTACGACGACGTAATTGTCTTTGGCCATGACAAGGATGATCATCTTAAGAAGGTAGAAATGGTATTCGCGAAACTCCAGGAAGCAAACTTAAAGGTAAACCTTCAGAAAACTAACTTTATGAAATCCGAGGTCAAATTTTTGGTTATATCATCGACGGCATAAAAGCCGATCCGAGGAAAGTAGCAGCTATCGAAAAGTTACTTCCCCCAGAAAATCTCAAGGAGTTGAAGAGCTTCCTAGGGCTCGCATCCTATTACAGAAAATTCATAGGGGACTATGCCAAAGTAGCTAAACCCCTGACGAATCTAACACGAGGGAAGAATGCTCAGATCAAGGCGAGTCGCTGCCGGAAGGTGGAAATCACATTGAATGAAGAAGCATTGCAGGCTTTCAACGACTTGAAGACGCTGCTAATGTCATCGGAAATCTTGTCCTTCCCCGACTTCTAAAATCCGTTCAGCTTGGCTACGGTCGCCTCAAACTACGCTATAGGGGCTGTACTGTCTCAAGGGGACGCGGCCTCAGATAGACCAATCGCCTACAACTCTTCTTCCTTGAGCAAAACTGAAGAGAATTATGCGACGAACGAGAAGGAGATGCTGGCAATTGTATGGGCCCTGGATAATTTAAGATCTTATCTCTATCGGGCAAGATATATCCGAATTCACACTGACCACCAACCTCTAACTTAGGCACTCAGCAACAGAAATTTTAATGCGAAGTTAAAGCGCTGGAAGTCTTGTATCGAAGAATACAACTATGAGTTGGTGTACAAGCCAGGCAAATCAAATATCGTGGCAGACGCACTCTCCCGACTCAAAACCAACGTCAACTATTTAACGGATTCATTGCAGGCTGAACACAAAGTGATGATGATCCTAATGAAAATTCCCCAACTGATACTGCCAGCAAGAATAGCGGTATTCACACTGAGACAGCTAGTGAAGCAACATCATCGTTGGGAACTGCTCACAGTGCTGACCAAGACAGCTCTGACTTGATCCCGCATGTCGAGGCAACGATAAACGTGTTCCGGAATCAGATTATTGTCAAAATTGGTAGAGGCCTAGAAATTCTAGAGGAGCGTCAACCGGGCTCAACGGTATCAAAATACCGGAATCACATCTTCCACTGCTTCAGGAAAAATGCCTGGAGCAACTCGTTAAAATTCGGATTACTCAAAGGGTGGTGGAGGATGTGACAAACGAGGACAGGAAGGCTGAGCTGATCATGAAAGAACACAGGAGAGCTCATAGAAACCCTCGACAAAAGCGGGAACAACTTCTCGAGAAATATTATTTTCCCGGTATCACAAGCCTACTTCCTAACACGAGTACTTGTGAAAACTGCAAGTTGAGTAAGTACGACAAACATCCGAATACACCTGAATTCCAACCTACTCCTGTCCCATCATATGCATGTGAGATTTTGCACATGGATATAATGGACCTACAGGGTGAGAAATTTATCACTTGCATCTATAAATTTTCAAAGTTCGCAAAGATATTCCATATAAAAAATAGATCGGCAGCTTATCTTAGGAACAAGTTTACAAAGATATTGCACTACTTTACTGTACCAAAAATATTGATCACAGACAATGAGCGAAGTTTCTTAAGTCCTATTATCCTCCACTTCATCAAACTATTGGGCATTAAATACTATCAAACGCCCGTCTACCGTGATTGGCCAAGTGGAGAGACTTCACTACACCATTCTGGAAATATATCGTTGCCTAAAGATGGAACATAAAGACTTTCACCTTAAATAACTATTGAACATCGCAGTTGACAGATATAACAACCGCATACATTCTGTCACCAAAAACAAACCTCCAGACATTTTTTTCAATAGGACCCAGCGT
Organism: Volucella bombylans; assembly: GCA_949129095.1. Lineage (NCBI taxonomy): Eukaryota > Metazoa > Arthropoda > Insecta > Diptera > Syrphidae > Volucella > Volucella bombylans. The sequence goes on from OX422140.1 coordinate 304,763,069, forward strand.
ATAAACTACCAAAATTTGTTAGGAGTTAGTTAGTTTTAAACGCATTTTATTTTCTAATCAATAACTCTTACATACTAACAAAAAATGCTTAAAAGCTAGTTTAAAATTACTTAACAAACTTATACTAACTTACTGGCCCCACACAGGCACTCTAAACTACTCTAAATTCTTATACTATGTCTTTCGACTTTATTAACATTTTCTTTATGGATATTTATTTACTATACTTAAAGCTAAGAAAATATATTGTTAACAAAAAACTTAGCATATGGATGTAAATTTTTATTTTTTATAAAAACTTAATATCTAACTTAAAATAAACCTTAGTCTACTTAACCTATATACACAATACACACATACAGACACAAGGACATTATGCACAATAATATACATATACTAGTATATACCTTTATATACACCAGTATATGTATATATTTCTTAAATGCTAACCTAAACCTATGTAAGCTGGCCATCGCTATTTACTGGGCAAATAGTTTGGTCAGCTCTGCCTCATTAGTGAGGCTGGTCCGTAATTGACGGAAACGACGACGAAGCATCTTCTCCATCATTCAACCAGCAGAGATGCTGGTGCTGCCGAACGACATCCCTCTTATCGCGATTCCCCACCGCCCTACTGAACCTGAGTCGATCCACACTGCCATGTGCGACGTCTCTGTTGTAGTTGAGTCGCCTGTCCCCAGCTGTCCAAGCGACATGGAAGATTAACGGGACCGCTGATATATCCTGGATCAACCCTTTCTGATCTAGGTATATGAATGCTTCCGGTGGAACGAAGCCGTCAGATCGCACACTCTCGTGGTAAAGGTAATTGGGGTAGTAAGCCCCAGATATCAGGTTATTCATCGAGGTCATTGCTCTTGCAATGTGCCTTCGAGTCAGCTTAATTACGAAGTTGTCCACTCGTATTAGGTTCGCCCCATTGTAAAGGACCTCATTAGGATAAAATTTCTTGTACTCCGACTCTGGTGTTCTGTACAAGCGAAGACAAGCCCTAAGGCAAGCCCTCTCAAACACCCGAATCTTTTCCATTAAGCTTGCTCGTACATTGAACCACACGGGACAACCAAATACCAGCATGGGCCTAATAAGGGCCATGTAGCAGATTACCTTTACCCTCACATCGAGTTGGCTGCTATAAAACAGTCTCTTTGTAAGGGCAAAATCACCTTTAGCTCTGGCCAGAGCAGCATCTACATTTTTGCCAAAATACAGAAACTGATCTAGCCAGATCCCAAGGTATCTGACTACATTTCGACAGGCAAGAGGCTGTCCGTGCTGTCCAATGATTGAGAACTTTCGCCAATTTTTTCTGGTATCCCTAGAGGCTCCAGACAACGGCGTCCTAAAGAGAATGGTTTCCGACTTCTGAAAGTTGATTTTCAACTTCCAGTCATCGCAAAATCGTCTTATCTTATCGAAGTCACTCTGCAAGAGAGTATTAATGACCTCGATTTTTGGACCTGTTCTGTACGCTACCAAATCGTATGCGTACGCAATAGTATGGGGAAGTGAACCTATCAAGTCGCTTGTATAAATGTTAAATAGGATCGGCGAATTGACCGCGCCTTGCTGAAGACCATTTTTAATTTGAAATATTCCAACAGAAGTCACATCGCCATTTTTCACGATGAACTGTCTGTTGGTTAGCATATTATAAAGAATGTACAAGAGAGGTTTGCTGATCCCCAGCCTAGTCAGCTTATAGAAAAGACCCTCTAACCATACGGTGTCGAAGGCCTTCTCCGAGTCAACAAGGCAGGCACCAGTGCACTGTTTCTTGCCTTTGTTCCATTGAATATCAGAAACCAGTTTAGACGCGGCATGTGAGATATCATGTCCCGCCTTAAAACCGAATTGATTATCCGGAACTATATGTTTGTCCTCAACCCACCTAGACAGAGCTCTATTGATTACTTTCTCAAAAACCTTACTGATATTCGAAAGGAGACTTATCGACCGGAGATTCGCCGGATTGGATATATCCTTTCCCTTTTTGGGGATAGGTTGAACCACCGCTGTTTTCCAACGCGCTGGATAATGTGCATTATTCATTGCATTATTAAACAGGGTGGTGTAAATGTCCACCGCTTCTAGAGGAACATGTCGAAGCACGATATTCGGAATACCATCTATCCCCACTGATTTCTTAGCCCTGATTGTGTCGAAGATCTCACGGAGTTCTTCCTTCGAAATGAACGGGGGTAGGTAACCCTCTCTGGTCATGACATTATTTGCCATATTTTCGTCGCTGAACCGGGTGAAACCAGAGCCCTCGAATCGCCAGTTCCCTATTTCATTTCGAATGCAGAAGTCGTGCACCAAGACGCGATTGTCCAGGTCGTAATTAGGGCCAATGGTATCAGTGGCCTTGTATACTTCCTGGAAAGTCGCCCCTAGGGCCTCTCCTGTGGATCCTCGATCACAAAAAAGTCGTCATCATCAGCGGCCTCATTTGGATCAATACCTGCTATTGTCAGTAACCGTTCGTTGTCCGTCGTCCGGGCTATTTTAAGACACTGAAGGTCGTTTTGATTTTTTCTCCGAAATAGTTTATTTATTTGCGGAAACATATTCGGGTTGCTGGTGTTTACAGCCCGAACCTTGTTGTTCCAATACAAACTTACAGAAATTCTGTAATTCTCTTTTATTAGCGTTTGAATATTTTTAATCGACGACTTCAGTGTCCTAATCTCCAGGTCTTGTCTGTCAGTTAACTGTCTGTACAAGTTTTTGAGTCTTGACAGAAGTCTACTTTTCTGTCGGTGCAGTGCTTCAATAGTAGGATTGCGGAACAGGTCTTCGTTAGTTGTACGTCGATACCGCGGTATTGTAGTGTCCATAGTTTGTTTAATTGTCTCGTCCATCTGTTTTAGGTAATTGTCGATCTCCTCGTTTGACAAATTCCTATTGGACGGTCTGTGGAGCGTGTTCGAGGAGAGCGCTCTGTTCAAGGTTGCGGAGAAGCGCGTCCATCGAATCTTACTATAGTTGTAAGAATATCTTTGGACAAACTCCTCCAATTCCGCAATTTCGTTGGGAACTGTAATTTCGGTGCTAAAATCGCAATGGTCGCTGTCATACACGAATATGCGCAGACAGTTTAGCGTTTGTAAATTCGTACCTGTCAGTCGTATGCGTTCGTCGTACAGCAGTAGATCCAAATAAGACCCGCCTCTGGGAAACGACGGGTTATCCGTCGCTTTAAGACCGAGTCTGTACATGACATCGTGCTGACCCCACCAATCGAGTAGTAGGTTCCCTCTAGTATTTGGCAAATTATTTCCCCAATCTCTAGCGTTGAAATCCCCGCCGATTATAAAATAATTCACCCCGATTCCAGCCTCAGAAGTCGAAAAAGCGTGTCGAGCTCTGTAATAAATAGGGCGGATTGTGAAGCCTCAGGTGCATAAACAGAGGCCAAGTACAGCCGCTTTCCACTGCGAAGCGGGATGTAAATGACAACTGCCTCCAACACCCGGAACCTGCGCAACACTCCCTTGTACACTCTGTGAAATTTTATACCTTCTTTAATGAAGATCGCGACACCACCTCCACGTTTGGATCTGAGCCGGTTTCTTCTTCTAACAATATAATTATTGTACTCCAGTTTGTGATTATCGGTTAGCTTGGTTTCGCTAGCGAAAAGCACATCAGGAGTTTGGTCTTGTAGCAATTTAAACATCGCGGCTCTTCGTTCGATCCTAATCAGTGAATTAACATTCACCGCAAGGACCTTCAAAGTTTGCTCCACCATGTGCGTACCCATTACGACATGTGTTGCGTTAGGCCCGGCAGCAGCGCGTAAATCTGGTCCACCCGCTTGGCCTGTTCTTGCACCTGCTTTTGCAGCTGAGCCATCTGCCCTTGGATTGCGAGCAAGATGGCTAGCATATTAGGTGCAGCTTCCGTTGTTCTCGGCATTGGCGCCGGAGAAGCAACAGTCGCTTGCTGTACCGTAGCCCCCCTACCTGACGCCATTTGGGCGTAGGAAATTTGGGACGTGACGGCTGGTGTTTGAAATCTAAGAGGTGAACATTTGGCCTCCACCTTCTGCTGCCGAGCCAGTTTTGCTTTCTTAATGTCAGCGAACTTAGGACAGCCCCGATAGTTTGCGGTGTGTCCCACGTTTCCACATAACACGCACGAGAGCTTCGATCTATCGGATGCTCCGTCAACACCCAGAGCACACTCCTAGGAACTGTGGTTCTGTGGTTCGGCGTGCCCGAACCTCTGGCAGCAAACGCATTGTATAACGCCTTCGCTCCTTTTTAGTTTTTCCCAGTGAACCACCTGGTAGTCTAGGACATTGATACTCCTTAGACTATCCAGACGGCTTTCGGGACTGAGCTGCACCAGGAAGAACGGCAGACTCCGTTTCTCTCGCCTGGTTCTAGCTGTGGTAAATGGCTTTACCCCCACAAACTTGAGTCCTTCGCACTCCTTCTCTTTGAGCAGTGCCAGGATCTCCTCAGGATCAGAAGACGGTTCCAACCCCTTCAGCAGCATCGATTGCCGCTTTTCACACTTCGGTGTGTATGAGTAGTGCTCCGTCGTCGTTTTTTTAGGAGCTCTTTCACTTTTGCGTAGCCCTCCACTATATTACAGTGGATGGCATGGCGATCGTTCCCCAATCTCTTTATATTAAAATTATTACCAATGACCAACTTACACAGGTCCTTGGTTGCACTTACCTCCAGTTTGTAGGTGTTGATCGGAGGCACCTTCTCTTTCTTCTTCTTCTGCTGCTGTTGTTGTTGTTGTTGGTGTTGCTGCTGCTGCTGTTGTTGATTTTGTTGTTGTTGGTGTTCTTGCCGCTGTTGCTTTCGCCGCAGTTGTTGCTTCGGCTGCTGATGTTTTTGTTGTTGCTGCAGTTGCTGTTTCTGCTCTTATTGTTGTTGTTTTAGGGAGCTCTCTACTTCTGATTGCTCCCTCTGCCTTCGTGCAATTTGCCGCTGTTTAATAGCAAGCATGTCTTGCTCCAGCTTTTGTATGCTGCTTTTTATGTGATTAATTTCGTCATCTTCGTCTTCCGACTCAGATGACGCCAGAGAGGCGAAGCTGTTGGAGCCCCCCTCCTCTTTACCTTCTTCAGCTGTGGAAACAGCACTTATTTTTTTCTTGGAGAGATTAGGAGGGGTATTCAACCTCTTCCTCCTTTTGCTGGCTTTCGCCACGGTTATATGAAGAGCGGGTCGCTCTTCACCATCCATCACGTGGTTTTTGCTTTTTTTTTTTTTCTTATTGTTTTTGATATTACACAATTTTAGGAGGGAAAAAAAAATAAAAACAAGAAAAAAAGTTCCAAGTTCACTCGGGATTCGAACCCGCGTCCCACGATTTGTTGACTGGCGCCCTTAACCGATGGGCTACCGAGTCAATTGATGAAGTTGTAATTAGCCGAAAGACGTCTATTCTCACCAGAGATTTGCGAACGACTGAAAAATTTGTTAGGATATCGTATTAGAGTGAACAATGAGTTGAGAAATGAGATAGAAAGGACACAAAAAATGAGCCTGCTTAGATTTAATAAGAAAAAAACAAGTCCAAAAAAATATAATAAGGGAGACATAGTGTACGCTGCATGCAAGGGAATTTGTGCGAAAAATAAACCCTTATACCGCAAGGAGGTTATTGCCAAAGATAGTAAAGTGACTGTCCTCACAACCTCTGGGCATAGAATACATAAAACTTACCTTAAGAATGTTCAGAATAAGCTATAGCACCACTAAATTAAAAATATAATAATATAAAAAGTTAAATTCACTAATTTAATGAACTCCCCGACACATAACCATTGCCGTTATTTAATGAATCGTAGTTAATGCAAATTACTAAATATGATATATTATAAAGTATATATAAAACATATATTATAAAATATATACACTTGGGTATAGAACTATGGAAATAATTATTTTTTGTCTGTAGAAACGATTATTCCGAATTATATATCGAATTATGTATTGATAATTATAAAACTACATTTTATAAGAAAAATTAAAACCTGAAATTTGTACTTCTATGTAAGAATTTTCTTAGTTTCTTGAAGAAATCCACAATAAGAAGCTTTTACTCACATCCCTATTTTCAGAACTGCTGCCATACTGCCTTCCGTCCTAGGCTATCAGTTATTTAGCTATCATTCACCAATCATCACTATAAAGGAAGGCATGGGGTGGATTGTTGACGGACACTTTAAATTAGTACATGTTATTAATTTAACTCAATTCGAGGACCTAGTGCAAAGTATTAAAAAATCAATAACCGGGAACTTCTCAACGGAAAAGAAGACCACGACTGAATTTTAACTCAACAAAACGAACGACATACGAGTATTGTCCTCGCTTAGAGGAGAAAAACATTGAGCCACCAGATCTATCAACTGGATCGGCTCGGCCTGGAAGTGGGTTGCAGGGAACTCTGATGCTGCAGATTGGAATAGAGTAATTTCCAATGAGGAACACATTGTAGCTAACAATAACCAACAATACAAAATCAATCACGGCTCTTTAGTACCGTAGAGGAGACTACGAAGAAGCTTAATTGGATGATAGACCAGTTTAATAATGGGATTAAATCAACCTTGGTTGGACGATATGAACAAGATATCCTGAATGAGGTTATTGTAATAAAGACGAGATTAACGAAATAGTAAGCGCCTGCCAAATGGCGAAAAGTGGTACGGTGAACACGAACCTCCTGGAGAAAGAAGAAATAAGTAGAATCATTGGTGAAATGGAAACTTTACCATATGCCAACACAATTGAAGCCATAGAAAACGGATCGCCATCCGTATACACAAATGGTCCACTTCTCTTTTATGTCCTCTCAATGCCAAAAGTAAGAAGTGACGGATTTAATCTACTTTCAACCAAAGCATCGATTAATCATCAGGAGACCTATGGGATCGTCGGCGAATGCCTTTGTATTAATAGTCAGATGATCTGTAATACCAAATCAGTACAAAAACTTGAGGAGGGCAGCTGTGTACCAAGGCTTTTAAAAGGAGGACAGACAGCATGTACCTTCCGCACTAATACATTAAACGTAATTGAACTTCATTGAGCAACTCACTTCAGAAAACAACTCGAGGGTCCTTTTAGGACCCGATTCAGGAAATTAAAGAGTAACCGAATCGCATTCGTCCCGAATCTGGTCGTCTGCATCTGACGTCACACATGATCTACGGGACGAAGATCTTTAAGGAGGGAGGAGTTAACACGACGCACCTGAGCCTGAACCCAATGCAAGGTAACAGACTGAACGGGAATTGCTGACACAGACGGTTCATATGCATACTTGTTCCCACGACAACAACCGAATGATATTGCATTGCACCGGGATAATGATACGTCGCTCTCGATACACGCGCCAACATGAAATGGATGAGTCTGCATATTGGATGATGGGAACAGTGGTTTCCTATGGGAAACGTAGTAGTTCTAAGTTTAGTCTAAGTTTTGACTTGTTATGGATCGGCAATAGAGTAGAATTTCAGAATAATAATATTGGATTTTTTTCGAGCAAGTCGAACAGTCTGGGGGAAGTTTTTTTTTGAGAACCCCCTTAAGGGATTCGTTAACTGACATTATTGTAACATTGCTACAATAGTTAATCGTAAAAAATACTATGTGGTATAAAAGGATCATAAACAATTATTCTGTTTATTATAACACCTCAAGTCGAAAATCTGTTGAATACATTCGTTTTTCTGTTAGGTTTTTTTCCTTTTGGACTCTTCGGTTAAGAATCCAAGAATTAGCCAATTTGAGATCTAATATAGTAAATACTCATAAATGATAGAATACCCGAATTAACCATCTCTTGCTGTGCATCATACTTATGTACCTTCCCATAATACTATCTATCAAATCTACGTTTTGGATTAAATTTGATACGCAAATACAGTCAAATACAGACACCCCAGTTGAAAGAAATATCTTATAACTTCATTTACGAGGTTTTTTGGGATTACACCCTTTAAAAATGTTTAAAGCCTACGTGGAAAAAATTAATTTCAGTGGAAAAGCAACTAAGTATCCATGTGTTTACACGTAAGCATGTATATAGTTTTATTATTTAAAATAAAATCAAACCAACCGATTCAATAATATTTATGTATGCATATTGTAGTCATTTTACATTTTAAATTGTAAACAAATATAGTAAATTGTGCATATCAATATCACCCAATAGAAATCTTCGGCTTCGATGCCTATAGATAGTCGAATTGGAAAAATTTGCAATGTAAAATGAATCACAATAGAACCCAGGAATGACTTCATATAAAAAAAACATACAAAATAAATAAGTGATAAAATAAGTATATACAAATATACGAGTATATGAGTATATGAGTATGAATAAAACCAAGTCACGCGTTGAAACCACATCCAAACGTCTCATCGAAAAAACCATTATGTCCATACAATACGAATAGACCTTGAAACGATTATTTTTTTCTATATACATCCACCTAAAATTGTGAATATGTAATTAGAATTCTAATTAGTTCAGTCGTATTGCTATAAAGCCCAAGTCACCAAATAGAAAAGATGATTCTCCCTTTTTGATTGAACATCAATCGTCGAATGTGACCTCATCTCAGTACAAATTAAAGCAGACCGCTCAACATTTAATAGAAAACATTTCTCATGTGCATGAGCGTTTGGGGGTACGAGTATCTTAATCTTTCTCAATTATCTCAATTTAAATCAATTCTCAGCTTTGGAGCGTGTTGCAAATAGAGAATTTCAATTTTTCAATTACGTAATACAAATAAGAGTAGGAATCGCAGCACTGTATGAAATTTTCTTATTGTCATATTAATGCGGAAAGTTGTGGTAGCCATGTTGTATTCATATCCATTGAAAAAAAGCATGCAAAAATGATCCTTCGATTGCAATCAGTAAATATTTTTATAAGAACTCGAACTTCGATTGTGAAAACAAATAAATCCTAATGAGGTAGATCCTCTAGCCCTAGCGTTTTCTAACTATATTTTGTTGACCTAATTTCTCCCGCATATTTACCTATTACGCACATTTCATATTAACACCAGTTGAAATTTATTTTTTTATTTTTAAGTTAATTACATAAACAACAGATATTTCAACAAAACCATTGTGTTATGGCCTTCACCTTGGATTTAATAGAACAAGGATAGGACTTGTAACAATCTCTGATTGCTGGAAGTGGAATTTTTTCATGTCAGTACTCGTATTTCTAGAGGAAATTAGTCAAATTATTGGTCTGCCTGGTCTGCTCGGCACGCCCAAAATAGGGTCAGAGCCTATAGCAGAATATTGGTCACGCATTTCTAAAAAAAAGCAAGGACAATGATAATTTCAGTGGCAAAGAGAGGTGTCTGGTGAAAGTGTTCTTGGAAAGAGCGCAATATGATGTAATATTTTAGGTGTTTGTATATTGAACACAAGCAGGTTAAGGAAAATGTTTGTCTAAAGCTGTTAGTAGATATGAAGAAGGATATTATTAACAAATCTTTGCCAGAATAATGATAGGTCACCGAAAATACATAGTGAATTTAATGTCAATGTCCGCCTTTCATGTCATGAATCAATGAACTAACCTTGAAAAGAAAACGTCCCTAAGAATTCCTTATGTAAATGGTTAAACGGATATTTTTCCCAAAAGTACTCAAAGAGGCTTTTGAAGTTTCTGAAATTAAATATGTTACGGGAAAATGTCAAGGAAGTGAGATGATATGACCCCCCATTAGGGAAGCTGAAACGGTTTATTGTAACGAAAAAATAGAGACATCAGTTTCTTCTCAGCTGTTGCAACAAAGCTTTCCTTGACTGACACATAAACTAACGCAGTCTATGCTCTGCGTTGTTACTAGAACCGTGTGATGTGTTAACACCAACAACAAACTACATCAGTTTCAAAATATCTAAATGTTAAAAACAAAAATATAAATATTTCTAAGAGTTATTGAAGAATCTTCAAGTATTTATAATTTTGAGAATATATAACACATCGGACAAAAGACCATTCGTATCTGCTGAACAGTAAACTCAATTTGTAAAAATTAGAATAAAGCACACAAAAATCATTCACTCATTTATCACCAAAATTAATCATTTATTTTATTTTTACATTGCGAACAAAATTTGAATGAATTTTGGCTTCCAAGTCGTTAATAGTTGCTGGGATAATCTCATGTTTCAGGCGGCCACAGGGAAGGTGTAAAATCGCATGATCTCGGAGGTTGAGTGACAGGTCCATTTTTTTAAATCATTTTCTCGCCAAATGTGATTTCTATAAATCGATATTTTGAGTTGCATGTATTGAAACCACATCTCTTCATACATGCATGTATACGAAGAAAACAATTTTCATTGAATGTGGTCCAAAAACGATTTTCATTGAGTGTAATGTGAGCTTATTTTGGCCACCAGCCGATAATTTATCTGCTATATTTTCTTCGGTGAGCACAGAACTAGAATCTAATGAATGGGTATTGTCCAATAGCATAAAATAAATGTTGCTAAGACAATCGATTATCACCAACAAAATATGGACGAAGTGCTCGAAAATTTTTTCGAACAAAACGCGAATTTCGCAATAATTTTCCGCCGTGCGCCAGTATTTTTGAGCCATGAGTTTCTCAATAATGAAGAAAAAAGACGTGCAACTAACAATGGCTGCAGATTGCTATCTGCTTTTAAATAAAATATATCCTAACAAATATTAAAATCAGCCTTTTTTTTTGTTTAAAAGAACTTAACACTCAAGTGGGTATTACTACACTTAAAGTTTTTAGGAAAATGGGACAGAAAGAGAAAGAAAGATTTTGAGCTCAGTGGTTAATTCGCTCCACAGGTGGCATCCAACTTTAAATAGGAAAACTAAATTATTAGTGTTATCGGACTTGTTGTATTCTAGGCAACCACTCATCTTACATATATTTAGTCGCTTGAAAAACAAAAGTTTTTCGGGTGCGGCTAGTATTGAACCCCGAACCCTCCGATTTGGAAGCCAATACTTGAGCCATGGCCACCCACTTTGAATCTTATTTCTCCCAACATACGATTTGCATTTTTTGCAAACCAATTCATTTTAACTAAAAAATGTAAAGGTCTGTACAAAAATAAGAATGTAAGAATGTTTAATATCAAGCACAAATACGATTTCACAAAAAGAAAAGTGCACAGAAATCATAGGTTCAATTAATACTTCGAACATATATACTTATGTTAGTCTTTGGAAAGGATGACATAAGGGCTTTAACTCGATCGACCTTCGGAATTACGAGCATTTCTGCTATAATTCTAATGTACTTCATAGAATATCTCATTGACTTATATCGTAATCTAAGGAGTACCTTCTGCTGTCCATGACGATGCAGCTTCATATCATTCAAATTTGTTCGTGGGTAAATAATTAGTCTTAATTAGTCGTGAATATGTATACATGCATTTACAGATAGAAAAACTTTTGAAATTCTGTATGAATGTTCAAGCAGTATTTTAAATAAAGCGCTTACGAGAAAAAGAGGTCCTATATATCTGAGTTTTATAAATGTCATGTCTCTTGACTCACATTACACAATTTAAAAATTCTGAAGAAGCATGGTTATCTTATAGAAAGGGATTTTCCTGTTCTCGAAACAAATCTTGTGCAACGATCAGTGAACCCCAAGAGTATCATTTTTAAGTAAATTTTTTCTCAAGTAGCAATTGACCATTTCGAGAAGAATTTAGTCCATTAATTTCAAAAGAATGCCTCCATAAAAAAAGATAAATTCAGGACCGGAATTTGAACAAATTTGCAGTCATTTCTTCCGTCGATCATATGGAAAGCAGTTCGAAAATCCACCGTTACTCATGTTGCAAAGTAGATTCTTATATAGGGAAACATAGTGTTTTTTACCAGCGTATTTCTCCAACTATTTATCCTGCAACTATCAAGTTACCAGTTGAGTAAGATGCCGTACTGTGGCGAGATTCATAATGTCACAAATTCCTTCTAGAAGCAATATTCAGCTTCACCCATTGGAGAGTATGCATGCATTAGACTTATGTTGCACAATTCAGCAAGGACTAAATATGAATGGCGATGCGACATTTTACATTAAAAAATGGTCTGCAACAACATCTACATAAGTGATCTTGTGAGTTCAATCGCCATGCACTTCGATTTGATCGGGTATAAAAATAGAGATCATTAATACGTTTTTGCGACGTGACTACTCGTACCTTAAGATTGAACATCTGCGTACGCAGACAATTAGATCGCGTATAGATCAAGTCCAAAAATTGAGATCGACCTCACTTCGATAAGATTAAGCGATACTGCCAGTTCAAGATCAACTTTCAGAAGTAGACACCTCTTCCTTTTAGGACGCTTTTCTTTGGGGCCTCTTTTGATACTAGAAAGAAATGGCAACAGTTTTCAATCGTGGGACAACACGGGAAACCACTTGCTAGTCGAAACGTATTTAGATACCTTGGGATCTGGCTAGATCAATATCTGTATTTTAACAAACATATAGATGTTGTACTGGACACAGCCAAAGTTGTTTTTGCCCTTACAAAGATACTGTTTTATAGCAGCCAACTCAATGGAGTGTGAATGTTATCACCTACATGGCCCTTATCCGACTTCTGCTTTTATTTGGATGTCCTGTGTGTTTCAGAGGGACACCAGGGTCGGAGTACATAAAATTCTATCCTAACGAGATCTTGTACAAAAGTCCGAACCTAATAACAGTGGACAATTTCGCCTCCCAGCTGACTCGAGAGCACATTGCAAGAGCAATGACCTCGACGAACAATATTTTTCAAGGCGATTGTTACCCCATTAGGGGTGTTCCTCTATTTTGATAAGAAAGCACTGATCCATGACAAATTAGCTGTGTCGCTAACTTTCCACATAGATTGAACAGCTATGGACAGGTGTCTGAACTACGACAGAGACGTCGCACGCGGTAGTACAGAGCGTTTCCGATTCTGTAGGGCGGTAGAGAGTAACGATATGGCGAATGTTGATCGGCAGCACCAAGAATTTTGGTGGCTTAGTGAAATTAATGAAACACCTTCCTCGTTTCCTTCAATTCCGTTGAAGCTCCATTTGGGTATAAAGCGGGTCTGTGTGTTATTTTTAAGCCACGGCCGGCTTACATAGTTTAGTTAAGATTAAGGAAGTTTTAAGAGACAAAAAATTAAAAATAAAATAAAACAAAAAAACGTAGTTTGCAAGTTTTATCAAAATCAAATAAAGTCCATTTACTAAGTTTTTCAGGCAAAATGGATTTTCTTAGTTTTAATATTACTATAAGGAATAAAAATTAATATACTGACCTAGGTTAAGAGTTTGGTGTATATTAGAGCTAATTGATCAATGTATCCCAGTCGGTTTCTTCACTAATTTAATTTTAATATTATATGTATAGAGTGGTATGAAGAAAATGTTCACCTGAAATCTGAATAACGTTTAAAACAATATCTTTTCGTATAACTACATCTTTTGGTATTTGCGTATTGTGTATTTGCGTAATAATGTTGCTATTGTACAAATTTTCTATAATTCTTGAAGAACTGTGTGACGCAATTGATGATGTGATGACTCGGCAGTGATATCGTACTTTAAGCGCCCTATAAACGCTAAAACATGGTACTAGTAAACATGGTACCACTAACCAAGTTTTAGCTGATGTTGATCGTCTGCGGGCTGGTACGCGTACCAATTTTTTGGTCTCACCTACATCAGAATTTGCTCTCACTAAAATCAAAAGTGGTTTGGTTTTTGTCGATGTTTGTAGGCGGAGTTTTGTGTTGTTGATACTATGGCGAACATTCCAGATACAGATGTTTGGAAAGAGTTTTCAGACTGTTTTCAATTATGTTGGAGTGAATTGGTCTCGGCGTCTGCGGGTTTTAGTGGTACCATGTTTACTAGTACCATGTTTTAGCGTTTACAGGCCGCTTTACGTCCATTTTCTGACATCATCGCAAATATGTGGAATGAGTGGATGTATTGGAAGTGACCCAAGGAGTATCTACTTTTAATCTATTAACAGATTGCTTGTTATTTTAAATTTTGTACCAGATGTCAGAAGAAATACATAAATTGTAAGGAGAGAGAAAAGCGTGGGTGATTGTTTACCTCACACGACGATGTCAAACACTACTGGTTTGGCTTGAATAGATTGGAAAGCACATACTATAAATAGACACATTTACATATTGATAAATGGAAAATATTTTCTTTAACTCGTACTTTGAATGAAGGCAATAAGTATTATAAATTTTGTTAACCTTTTTGTCACTTTTTCTTTGTCTCCCCCCCACAAATATGACATTGGGTGTTGCTTTTCGCGTTTATAGCTCAGACAAGTAAAAAAACATAAAAAAAAAAATTCTTTGGAATACTCTACGTATGCACATGATACTACTATATACCATCACATATATCACATGTGTCACCTTCTCATGATTTTCATATACTAGTAACACAAATTATTTAAATAAGTATGTCTTATTTGGCTGATTGTCAAGAAACATGAAGATTTTTCTACCCTAACGAAACGATGACGGAAAGCTCCTCTTAGAAAATACCTGCTCCGACACGGCGTTGAAGATAGATTTGAGTTTTGTAGTACTTTTCGGTAAATCTTACTTACCACGTTCACTGAGATAAAATAATATTTTCCTTAACTTCATTTACAAGGAAATAAAATGCTAATTTATCTATGTACAGTGAACTCTCTCATAAGCGGACACTGACGGTACCACCGCTTATGAGAGGTGTCCGGTTATGAGAAAAAATACGACATTGACAACCCTGAAAAAAGAAACACAATAGACATATGTATTTATCTGATAACATTTTATTTTAAAATGGAATTACTTTTTTGTGATAAACATTAATTGTAAGTAATAAAAAGGACAATAACAAAACATAAACAAAAACAAACTGCATATATTGTACATATGTACGTATAAGAAACAATAAAAAATGTACTTACATGAACTAAAACACTTAATTATTGCACTTTTTAATAAAAAAAACAGACAAGATGTGTTCACTTTTATTGCACTCGGTTTTGTGACGTAAAGTTTGATTTTTTGCGTTAAAACTTATTCACACACCATTTCCAGGAATGGAAAATTATCGTAAAAACAGTCACGGAGGAAACAAGATAATAAATAAAATAAATAAAATAGATAACGGTTTCTGTTCACTTATGAGAGCACATATAAGAATATGATGCCACATGGGCATAGTACCCCGGCGTAGAATCTCGGACTTTACAAATGCATTTGTATCGATCCTGACCTTAATCGACTCTGACCTTAATGCAAATTCCATATTCTTGCCTAACATCGGAGCGGCAATTCTTCGTTCATGCCACTCGCCTATGGAACTCCCTGCCCCGTGAACTAGGAGGAGTCAGAAACACAAAAAGATTTAGGAGTTTACTTTTGAGGTATTTAGCCAGTGAGTATAATTAGCATATTCAATTAGCAATAAATTTAAATTGTTAGTTATTTATTTTTAGTTTCAATTAAATTCTTTTTTCTTTGTTATTCAAATATGTATTTTTTGTTATTCAACCATTTGTTGTTCTTATTTTTATTTTATTATGTTAAATTTGTACACTTAATTTTAAGGCTTTCACTATCTTATAAGATTTATCTTACTGTGATAAGCAATTTCAAATAAATCAATAAATACAAATACAAAATACAAATACAAGATCCTTTGAAAAAAAAAAAAAACAAAAAAAAAAAATGATGCATGTAACAGTATGCATTAAAGTGTTAACAAATGCTTTACTTTTCCCATGATGCTATTAGACCAAATTACGATAAAATCCTAATTTGTATCTATGGTATTCAAGCTTCAAATTATGCATACACTTGCACACAAAGCTACGTACTGTGCGACGAGAATTATAGTCGACAGAAGGAACCGGCGCCGCAGCCTACTATTTATATTTACATTCTTTAACGTTTTTTTTAATTTTTTGCTGGTTAACAAGGGCAAGGCGCAAAGCAAACAAAATAAAACATAACGAAATGTGCCAGATGCGCTTTGTCCGTTTAAGAGAGAGTGAAATTCTATTGCGGTTATGAAAATTGGTGTCCGCATCCGGTTATAAGAGAGTCCGTTTATGAGAGAATTATTTACATTAAAAATCGTGTACATAATTCCGTTCTTTGAAATTTGTCCGGATATGAGAGGTGCCCGCTTATGAGGGGTGTCCGTTAGGAGAGAGTACACTGTATATCTATCATATGTATGTCATAGTTTCTGCGATTTCTTGATTTCAAATTCAGAAAGTATCCGGTGATGTAAAGAGTTCCTTGGGAGCTTTGACACTTTTGTCTCATTACTTGTTTTCTCATTTTTCATTTCTCGAAATTCCAGATACCTATATAAATACATTAATTAGTTTTGTGATCTCCCTACATTGCTAGGTAAAGTGATGCAATATTCAGCAGATCTTCCACATTGTCAGGATCCTGTTCAACTTATTTATAGCCAGTTTTATAGTTAGTTGTACATCTTTCGCAGTATTATGCTGGATGGAAGCATTTTTGTATAATACTAACGGTCATTCAACGGTTAACCTAAGTGAAGGATTTTTGAAGTAATTTTTTTTTCATCAGAGTAATTCTATAGTCTTCTTATCTCAACTCAATGTGTAAAAAGTATAACATAATACATATATACATATGTAAATTTAATTCAGCACACTTCTAAAAATTGATATTTAATACCATAACCTTTCTTTAAAAGCGTCAGGCTTGATATGTTCACCATAGTAATTGGTTATAATTGATACGGCGTTGTGACTGATTGAAACTAATTGAATCAAATTGATTTAAATTAATTGATTAATTGAACTTTACCATTTCATTTAGTGTGATGAATTTACTATAAATCAAGTGTACTATGTACACAGTACTCTATATATTTAGTGTATAGCACAGTAGATGGCTCTATACAAGTTTTAAACTACAGTGATACAGAAATGCATTCAATATTCATCATTAATGGTTCAACGGAAAGGCGTAAACAAAAATCTTAGAAATTGAAGAAAAAACGGTCGTTTTCTTCGGCATCTATCTAAATCTATAGGCAAGTTAATTAAAAAATACATAGCCATACATATTTATTAGAAGTACTTGATAGGAAATACATATATTTTTTCAATTTCAATTAAAAAGAATTGTTCGATTTAATTATCGTTAAAATATTTGGATAAAACCAAAACTGTACAATTTATACTGACTTAATCACTTCTTAATAAGTACATAAAATAATGAAGTAAAATGTTTTTAAATAGGATTGCTTTAGGACAGCTTTCATTCTACGTACGTTTTTAATTCAGCATGACTTAGCAAATACTCAGTAAAACAATTTTTGAGAATGAAAATTAATTAATTTTTTTTTTCTTTAGATGGTTCTCCATTCCTAATATCATATACACATGAATATATATATATTTTTTAAGAACTTATTTAAGAGGGTTATTAACATGTGTTAAGTTTTTTGTAAAATGGGCAGAAAGAGAAAGAAAGATGGTTGAACTCAGTGGCATACAACATTTAAGGGGAGACTAAATTATTAGTGGCATTGAACTTGTTGTACTCCAAGCGACCACTTTTCAGGCCCGGTTGGGATTGAATGCCGAACCGTCCGACTTGAAAGCCTATACTCACAACATGCACACATAATTTTAAATATTGTAATTAAAAAGTTTTCGTTTTTTTTCATATCGTTTTTACAAATAATAGCGGAAATATATAATATTTGTCATTCTTTAATTGGAGGAGTTAGTCCTGAATGACACCTAAATTTAATTTGTTAACAAAATTGTAACATCTGATGTTGGGTGACAATCAGTTGCAAATAGTTATAAAAACTATTAAGGTTTTATACAAATTTAAGGCAACAGGATTATCAAAATTCAAATAAATGAGATGAAACCAACAATCCTCATGATACAACTTTATAACATTGATTTGTGCTGATGCTTAAGATACGAGTATATTTCGTAAAGGAAATTCAATATTATTGAAGTCAATCGTGAATAACCAGTGCTCAGACAAGTTGAGGAAGGACTAAAAACCTAAAGTTGTTCCGATAAAAAGTGGAAGTAACGGTGTAGAAATTTTGAAAAATAGGTAATGTATGCGATGGGCATGTTTGTTAGATGTTGGTATTTATACGTAGGCTGTATATCTGAGTGTTCCTACTGGGAATGTTACACCACTTTTCTTAATACTTTATAAACGTAAAGTTGTTTTATTGGTAAAATATGTAAATCTTTAAATAAAAGGCAGCTCTGAGTAAATCGGTTTTTTTTAAATAATCCGAATTAGAGGTTCTTGAGCCATGAACAGAGGTCCGAAAGATGTATTACCACCACATCTTGTGATGCCATATTGCAACTTAGAGTAAGCAATAATAAATTATCTTCGCAACTTTTTTGGAACAATAATGTTTAATTTAATGCATTTGTCTTGTAACCAACAACATATGGCTTTCAATTGTTTGATTGTGTTTCTTCTAGCCCTGAGTATATAAAATAAATATTTCCAAATAAAATGTAAATGAAGTCGAAAGACATAGATATAAGAATTTAGAGTAGCTTAGAGTGCCTGTGTGGGGCCAGTAAGTTAGTATATATATGTAAGAGTTAGTGATTAAGAAAATAAAATGCATTGAAGACTGAAAAAAAAAAACTGAAAACTTGTGTTTCTTCCACTTTGAGTTATGAGTTATAAAAAATTGTTTTATGGACACTGAGCAAATTTTTGCTTAAAGTCGCATGTATGGAAGTAGAGATTATAATTACGCATTTCTTTTTTTTCACATAATCGTATCCTGTTTGAAACTAATAAGTAAGGACTCTATCGTCTGCAAGGCTGTGGGTGTGCCATCTAAATTCAATTCAAATAGGGGGTTAATGTATATTAAAAAGAGTAAAGGACCTACAACCGAGCCCTATGGTACTCTGAAGTTTCCATTAAAATCGCATTTCTATTGTCGGCATTTCATTAGAAGAGTGGAACCATTTAAGAATTATTCCCCTAAAACCGGCATGTGAACTTTGTTTGGCAACAGATTGTGATCAACCATACAATTGCTTTCGTAATATCGAGATAACGCACCACGATTCCACAAGTCGAAAGATGAGAAGTCACCTTTACTTCATGAACTTGTGGACATTGTATTTCACCACCTAACGTAAGTCGCCGTAACATGAAGCGTGTGACGGAAACTAACAATTGTTTCCCACGACTCGAACTGGGAAACTGCTGATGCAACTTAGAACCCTTGCACGCGCTATACACCAAATGCATCGATATGAAGGTGTGGAGTAAGTTACTCGTAAGTTAGATTGTGAGTTCAGTTCTGTTTTGGGGATAGACGAATAAAGTCAAGTTGACTT
Source organism: Volucella bombylans (assembly GCA_949129095.1). Taxonomy (NCBI): domain Eukaryota; kingdom Metazoa; phylum Arthropoda; class Insecta; order Diptera; family Syrphidae; genus Volucella; species Volucella bombylans. Next base: position 304,782,522 of record OX422140.1, read on the forward strand.
GTAGTCCGATTTATTTATTTGAAACGAACGGTTGGTTGTTCGCCACGGGCTTCGGCCCGTGGGTATTTTTTTAAATGTTGTGGTGCCAACATCTTTAGCTGGCGCCCGAGCAGGGACCGGTCCAACCTCCATCTTTTGATACTCCTGGCGGTGGTCCTTACTTAAGGACATGTGTAGAAGCCGCAAAAGGGCGAAGATGCGAGGTGTGAGGTCAATCGTACCCTAGTAGGTCACCGCTTGACCTTAAAAAGGCAGCGAGTTACCAAAGAGGACAAATACGATCCCTTCAGGACCGGCTGGTATGCGAAGCAGTGGTTTAAGTCGGTTTCGTGCACCTTATTTTTTTAAATTAATCTGTTCCTTTTCGGTTATTTTACAGATCGCGGTGTAATGAAATTGAGTATTAACATTTGAATCAAAAATGATAATCTTATCTTAATCTTAATAATAAAAAAAGAAGATTATATTTAAAGTTAAATTTGTGCTGTGCAAAGAGGCAAGAAATTGAAATTCCTGTAACTACGCAGAGTGTGTTACAAGAAAAAAAAGTAATTTTATAAAATTTTGGAAAAAAAATCTTGCAACCGATGTTATTACGCTGTGAAAAAGGAAAATTTTTATTAATTTTTGTGAATCAAAAAAATATATTAAAATCCATGTGATTTCACTGTGCGTAAGTGCGTTCAACAAAAAGGCAATTTGTTGAAAATCAGTGCCTGAACTCGTTATAACGAATAGTTTGCCTTGAGCTAACTAAATTAAATTAAAATATTAAAATATGTGCTTGTACCTCGGTGCTTGTATCATCCGTGACAAAGAGTTCACTCGACCTCTTGATTACAGGTAAGATTTAATTTCCTTTTATCCTTATTTATCGCTTGCCAAAAATGGATTGTCTGCAAAACGCAGTAACCGAACTTACCGGTGGTCTTAACACTGTGCTAGTCCAGCTAAGAGCAATAGACACTCGGTTGAAGGTTTTGGAAGATAGGAGAGTACCACCTCCTATCTCCGAAGAAACACTAAGGAGCTAGCCGATCTCAAGGAAATTAGCCGGCTCCCGGATAGCATAAAAGAGTTGCAGGTTTTCATGGGAAAACCTACCCAATACGTCTCTTGGGTTCATACTGTGGAGGGAGTTTTAAAGGATTTTGAGTTCATCCGAACCAAACCACTGTATCGTGCGATTTTGCAGCACATACGTGGAAAGGTTAGGGGTTCTGCGGATGCAGCCCTCGTTTCATACAACATATTTGACAACGGTTGGCAGGAAATAAAGCAGTGTCTCTCTCTGCATTATGCTTACAAGACGGACATGCGAAACTTAGAACACCAACTTAATCAGCTGTCACAAAGATCAAGTAAGTTGGATGAATTTTATGCTGCATCAGCTTTCCCTGATGACAAGCTTATTCAGCATGTCTCGAAATACAGAATTTGAACTTTTCATTCAATCCACGCCAATACTGGCCCAAATACGATTACTTCCCCTATTAACCAAACTTTTCATTCTCAAGTGGGACCTACTGTCCCACCAAGGAAGTTTCACCCTAATCAACGACATGCCGGTGGGCAGAGGCATACTCCTCGTGAACATCTTGTCAAATTTTATGTCCTACCAGGTCTCAGTTCCTTTGACGGTATAATAGGAGATGATACGTTGAAGGAAATGGAGGCACTCATTGATAGAAAGAAAAATATATTGACCCTTCAACATAATATTAAAATACCTTTAAAAGAAAACTTGTCCGTAGGAATAAATTTTATAATAGATCCCACACTCCCAGAAAACGTTAAAGCCTGTATGAACTAATAGGGAAATACGATTCACTTTTTGGTCCCATCGACGTGAGAGTAGTAGTTGACACTTGTGTCCTTGCCAACATTAGAACAAGCACAGATGAACCAATATATTTTAAAAGCTATCCCTATCCCGCTTGTCTGAGAGGAGAGGTGGAAAAAGAGATAGCTAAGTTGCTTGAAGAGGGCATAATTCGACCTTCCAGAAGCCCTTACAATTCGCCGATCTGGATGGTTCCAAAAAACCAAAGCCAAATGGCGAAAAACAATATCGAATGGTCATCGACTATAAAAGATTGAACAAGGTAACTATTGCAGACACGTATCCTATCCCGGACATTAATTCCACTCTTGCCAGTCTGGGCAAAGCTAAATTCTTTACAACTCTCGACCTAACTTCTGGGTCTCATCAAATACCCATGAAACCGTCAGACATTCCAAAGACTGCCTTTTCAACCTTGAACGGCAAATACGAATTTTTCGGGCTGAAAAATGCCTCTGCTATATTTCAACGTATGATAGACGATGTGCTAAAACCTTATATTGCCAAAATTTGTTACGTCTACATTGATGACATAATCGTCTTTGGTAATAGTGAAGGAGATCACCTGAGAAACCTTGAAACCGTCTTGGTCAGACTCAAAGAAGCAAACCTAAAAGTAAACCTGGAAAAAACACACTTCATGCAAACTGAATTGGAGTTTCTGGGGTACGTAATAACTCCTGATGGCATCAAGCCAGATAATAAAAAGGTTGATGGGATCCAAAAAATCAAACCCCCAGAGAATCTTAAAGAACTCAAATCATTTCTAGGTTTAACATCTTATTATAGAAAATTTATTCGCGACTATGCGAAGATAGCGAAGCCTCTGACTAACCTTACAAGGGGTGAGCATGCTCGAGTTAAGGCGAATGAATCCATTCGTGTTCCGATCAATTTAAATGATGAAGCACTTAGGGCTTTTAATGATTTGAAAACTCTCTTAACATCTGCAGAGATCCTAGACCTTCCTGATTTTCAAAAACCATTTAATCTAACAACTGACGCCTCGAACTACGCAATAGGCGCAGTTTTATCTCAAGACGAGGGCGGAAATGATAGACCAATTGCATATATCTCCAGGAGTCTTGATAAGACCGAAGAGAATTATGCAACCATCGAAAAAGAAATGTTGGCTATCGTTTGGGCTCTTGATAATTTGCGAACATACCTATATGATGCTAAAAAAAGTGCGGATTTTCACAGATCACCAACCACTAACATTCGCGTTGGGAAATAGCAACTTCAACGCTAAACTGAAGAGATGGAAAGCTCCCATAGAAGAGTACAGCTACGAATTAATTTATAAACCAGGTAAATCAAATTTGGTAGCCGATGCTCTTTCAAGACTGAAAACCTTAAATAGCAGTTGCCTACCAATATCTCAACTGAATACAATGAGGGATTCCTTAAAGCGAATCAGCCGAGGAAGGTAGCTCTGGTACTAACACTGCAGAATCCTAAACAAAAACAGCCGCAGAGAATGGTTCCTGTGCGGGAACGAGTGGAGCGGATAATGAATCAACGGATTCTGCTAGTGAGACCGTCCATAGCGCAATGCAAGACTCTTCAGATTGAATACCACATGTGGAAGTCCCACTCAATGTGTTTCATAATCAAATCATTATAAAAATTGGAAAAGGTCTGGAAATCAAAGAGCAGCCACATCCGCTTCTTCAGACATTATTTCGCCTTCGAAAAGTTAGAAAAAGAGCAATTAATTCAGATTTTGAAATCCAATCTTAATCCTAACACCATCAATGGGATAAAAATACCTGAAACTTATATAGGACTCTTGCAGGAGGTATACCTTGAAACCTTTAAAAATTACAAGATTAGGTTGACACAAAGAGTAGTGGAAGACGTTAGGAACCAGGAGCGAATTTGGCAGTTGATTAGCAAGGAACACAGGAGAGCACACAGGAATGCGAGGGAAAACAAAGAACAAATCTTAGAGAAGTACTATTTCCCCAGGATGAACAGTCTGATCATCCAGTATACTAAAACATGTGAAATCTGCCTTTTAAATAAGTATGACAGACATCCAGTTCCTCCGCAACTCCAGAAGACTCCTGTGCCCTCCTATCCTTGCGAAATCTTACATATTGATATAATGGAGATAAAAAATAAGTCCTCGATATACGTAAGAAACAAGTTCGCGAAGGTATTGCATTACTTTACCGTTCCGAGAGTGATAGTGACTGATAATGAAAGAAGTTTCCTCAGTCCTACTGTATTGAACTTTGTGAAGATGCTGGACATACAAACGTATCACACACCAGTAAACCGGAGTGAAGTAAATGGACAGGTTGAGAGATTTCACTCTACAATCCTGGAAATTTACCGCTGTCTAAAGGCAGAATACAAAGACTTGAATTTAAGAGAACTTCTAAACATTGCAGTTGACAGCTAATACCACAATTCATTCAGTGACGAACAAAAAGCCGTCCGATATCTTTTTTAACCGAACCTCTAAAATAAACTTTCAGAATCTAGTAAACTTTCAAATAAAAGCTAACAGCGACCTTAGAACTAGACTGCACAAAAAACAGGAACTAGCGAATAAATAGCGAAATTCCAAAAGATCCACACCCAAAAAGTTCAAGAAAGGTAGTGTAATTTACACTCCGTACAAAAGAATCCAAGGCAAGCATAAGCCACTCTATCGAAAAGAGGTGGTGGAAAAGGATAATAAGGTAACAGTGGTCACAACCACTGGTCGTAGAATACGAGTACATAAGGCACAAATTAGAAACTCATAATAGCACACTTACGCACAAATAATAATTTTACGCACATATATTAATTTTACATCAGCACACATAGCACAAATTTCGCACCGTCAAATGAAAATTATTTTATATAACTATTGCTGAAAAATTAGCTTTAGTTGACATTTTAACTATTTCAATGTTTAAGAAAAAGGGAAAGAAAGACCTCTAAAATTAAATACAACTAATATTGTAAATTAAATTCATTTCTTGATAATAAAATTTATATTTTGAATTGTATGGACATGATCCTATATTAATTTCATTAAATATGTATAATCTAAAATCAGAGTAGAATTGTTATATTCTGAAAATGTAATTTTGTTTATAAATTTTAACCTTACAATTTTTTGTTTATTTGTATTTGTTTATTTGTTTATTGTAATCTTTGCCATAATTATTTAAAATTGTATATTACGCAGAATATTACCAGCAAGTGCAGTGCAAGGGTTCCACATTTTCGAGTACCATTCGTCAATCGCATCAATCAAGAATGGTAAAGCCTGGATTATCGATGGGCATTTTAAGCTAATACACATGGTCAACCTACAGAAGCTTGAAGACATACTGAAAAAAATGGTTGACCTCGTTACCAGCGAAATTCCTAAGCAGGAAACAAAAAACCTAGCGGAACACAATCTGGCACAGATCAGCGAACGCATCAGCCTGCTAAAAGGAAGAACGACCAGGAGGACGAGATCTATCAACTGGATTGGCTCAGCCTGGAAATGGTTGGCTGAAAGCCCAGACGCAACTGACTGGGATAAGGTTCTACGAAGTGAACAAGACCTGATAGAAGTAACCACCAGCAGTATAGTATCAATGAGAGGGTTCTTTCAATAACTGAGGAAATAACGAGATAAATCAACTGGGTCATCGAAAGTTCCAAAAACCAAGTAGCGGCATCCAGCAGGGCTAGATTCGAGCAAGATGCAATTAATGAAATCTCGTTCATCAAAGAAGAAATCAATGAAGTGGTGGGGGCATGTCAAATGGCAAAGAGCGGTATCGTCAATACAAATCTACTAGACAGAGAAGAGGTAAACAGGTTGATTAACGAACTCGAAACTCTGCCCTATGCAAATGAAGTCGAAGCGCTCCAGTATGGGATTCCTTCAGTTTTTACGAATGACACTATGTTGCTGTATGTCCTGTCAATCCCTAAGCTGAGCAAGATCGAGTACAATTTCTTGATAACAAGAGCAACGATTTTCAACGGAAGGCAAGTCAACCTACCATTTGACCGAATGTTGGTGAATCACGAAGAGACATATGGTGTTGTCGCAAAATGCCTTACTATAAGTAATCTGACCGTCTGTGAACAAAACGCCCTGAAGAAAGTCAACGAGGACGAATGTATTGCTCGACTGTTAAAAGGAGGACACGCATCCTGCATATACCGTACCAATACTGTCGAAATCGTTGAGCTTCTGAAGGAAGACACAATTTTCGTTACGAATTTTAAGCGCCAAATCACGACGGAAAAAGGAACTTATCTGGAACTTACATAATTCAATTTAAGAACGAGACAGTGCAGCTTAACAACCGCACATTTTCCAGTTTCATGGCAACATCCCTTCAAGCCTTACCATCAGTACTTACCAACATTACAGCGGGACATATAATTGACATCGAATACGTCCATGGAATCAGTCTAAGCAACATTAAACGACTGAGTAACATTACAAATAGGATTAAACCATCTACAGCCATGGATATAACGATCTTCCTGGCAATTGTTGGAGCAGCTGCGATTGTCTGGCACAAAATTAATTAGAAGCTCTATATAGCGCCAATACAAATGTCAAGCCTGGAGCCTCATCATTCCAGAGCATCCCAACATCAGCAGGATCTACGGGATGTAGATTCTTAAAGGGGGAGGAGTTAACGCGCCGATTCCACAAGTCGAAAGATGAGAAGTCACCTTGACTTCATGCATGAAATTGTGGACATTGTATTTCACCACCTAACGTAACTCGCCGTAACACGAAGAGTGTGACGGAAACTAACAATTGTTTCCCACGACTCGAACTGGGAAACTGCTGATGCAACTTAAAACCCTTGCACGCGCTATACACCAAATGCATCGATATGAAGGTGTGGAGTAAGTTAAGTTAGATTGTAAGTTCAGTTCTGTTTTTGGAATAGACGAATAAAGTCCAGTTCACCTGTAGTCCTATTTATTTATTTGAAACGAACGGTTGGTTGTTCGCCACGGGCTTCGGCCCGTGGGTATTTTTTTAAATGGTGTGGTGCCAACATCTTTAACTTATCGATAAACAGAGACATAGTTTGTTTGCTATATTTAATGCTTTCAAAATATTACTAAATATTTTGAGCATAGCACACTCTGTTGACATTTTCTTTCTAAATCCAAACCGGTTATTATTAAAAACATGATTTTTACCTAAAAATGACACAATGCGTGATTGAACAAGTATTTCGAAGACCTTCGAGAAGGCTGGTACCTAATTTGATATGTTATTTTTTGTTGTGCTGTACGTTTTAAGTGGCGAGGAAAATAACTACTTTGGACACTAAGATTAAACATAGAAGCATATACAATATTTCTTCTTAAGAAAAGGACTGGGAAACAAAGCTATTTGCTCGCATATTCTTTACTGTTATGTTGATGATTCTATGCTCATACAACTTCTTAATTCAAAACATGACCAAATGGGATTTTAGGTCATCATTGTCCGTGAACCCTTTATCAGAGTTTTGCAAACTTCTAAACCAATGAAAATATAATGATGCCAGGTGGGTGTGACATCACTTCTAAACCTAGGTTCAATATAATTTTTCGCGAATTACCAAAGGTTTGTGTGGCTTGAAAAAGTAAAATATCGTAATTATTGATTCGATTTGTTAAGTGAACGTCTTTGAATTTATATGGGAACCAAATATCGAGCTTTTTTACTAATCTAAGACGTTGGTGTGTGTGATGCATTTAACCTCTCTGAAATTTTCCGCATAGTCAAATGACGATTTGATTCAATTATGGCTTTGTTGCTCAAATGGTCAATGGTCATCATCAGCACCCACCACTAAGTCTATCTGAATGTTGGTCATCTTTTTGTAAAAAATCTCCAGAATGGAATTTCTTAAACCAATTCTGACACGTACGTTCTTTTATGCAGTCAACACAATATACTTCACATATCTCTTTGTGCGCCTCAGCAGCTTTCTTGTCTTTACAGAAATAGGAAAGAAAAGTATTTCAAAAATGTTCGTTTTTAAGGTGCATGCAAAATTAAGTTCGATTTGTTTCTTAAATAGGCTTAACTTGACAACTATCAAATGTCAAAAGAAAAAAATCATAATTGTCAATGTTATGCGGGAACCTACAAACTTAAAACCATAGTTTGGAAACTTACCTTTGGGATAAACGCTATAAGTTAACCTTCAACTGCATTATTATCCCCAGAATCTGGAGTTGAAAATTTTAAATTTAATAGCCTCATTTTGTCAGGTTATAGTTCTGTCGATTAGACTACTTTTTTGAATACTTTCATATTCTGTCACCTCTGGGGTTGGTGGTTATTTATAGCCTAGTCGTATATATGTACATATACAACCAAGTATCTGCAGCAAATTTTTTGGTGAAATAATTCAAAATCAGAACTATTGTACACAAAATTACATGAGACAAATTTTTTTTTCAAAACGCGAATTTAGTTCTTCGCGTTTTGCGAATTGTGGAATAAGATTTTCCTTGAAATAGTCTTAGCTGGGTTTCATCCAGAAGTTTATATTTAAGTAACTTTTTTCGTTTTGTTCTTACTACATATGTAACTACTACATACATTATTATTTCTCCTATATTTCTCTTCAATTTGTCATAAAACTTATACTACGGCTTAATGAAATTACTTTTTAATGCAATGTGATTTCCGAATCCTAGCAATGCGTTTGCCAAGAACCAATTGCAGAAATGGTATCTTTAGTCATTGGTACTGCACTACTCGTAGATGTTCACAATCAATGTATAACCCCCACTTATGTATCCCACTTTGCAGTAAAACACTGAAGAAAAAGTTCAAAATCGTATCAGGGATTTGAGTAAAAGGTGTTCGGAACAACCTCGAATTTAGATCTTCTCTCTTTTTGACTTCAATGTTTTATGTTAGACTGAAAGTTTTGATAAAGCGGTACTGATAATGTACAGATGGGACAGGGTTACCTAACGGTAATCTTTATATTTCACACAGCTGAAACACTCTTAGGTATGAGACTGCAATTCTCAAGTAGGAATTATGACCCAAGAAGCTTCTCATTGGCTTCCATAATGCGTCTATTTTAGTATATCTATTGGGTTTCAAAACATTCTTCCCATCAACAAAACTCCTACTAGAAGACGAGACTATTTAGAAAGCTATCACAAGATGCAATCTACGTGATAATTACGTGATTAAAACCAAAAGCCCTAGCAAATATAAAGTGATGTTGAACCATACTGATATTCAAAAGCCCTATCACGTTTGAGTTTGCAGAGTGAGTAGAATTCATCGTGATATAGCAGTGGAACATTGCGTTATGTTTGTACGACATAAGTGACAATATTTTAAAACATTATTTTGAATGATATAAATGGTATAAACCTCTAGAATATGCAAGAGGGTACAAATTTGAAATGCAGCAGTAGCAGGTGTATGCTTTAAAACGCAGTAAGAGCCGGGACATATAATGATAGACTAGGTATAGAAAAATTAAAAAGAAAAATGGGAGACACTATTGTAAAAGGGGAACCAAGATTCACGTAGGATTTTAATTTTGCCTCATTTTTAACGTAAAGTGTTGCCAATGAAAAAAAAGACAGCGTGACAGGTGACAGGCCAAGATTATTAAAAATAGACCGCCACACAAAACAACTCATTTTCATTGTTAAACATTATTTTAAAAATTAAGATTTGGGAGCTACACTTCGTAATTTTCGTACAAAATATGCTCTTCATCAACTGATAAGAGATTAATTCAAAAATTCATGGAGACTAGATCAATTAGTGATCTTAGACAGTCTGGCCGTACTTTAACAAGTCGTTCAATACAAAATATCGAAGCAGTTCTTGAGAGTGTTGCTGAGAGTCCATCTACATTAAATTAGTACCGTGGTGAAGAACTGGACATTTCAGGAAGCTCTCTACAGTGTGTTCTCACAAAGGATTTGCATCTTCATGTAAACAGATTGCAATTGACTCAAAAGCTGAAGCCTACTGACCACACAGAGCGAAAAGAATTCATTGTTCAGAAAATCGACGATTCATTAATGAGAAACAAATGCATACACAACCATTTTGGGCTGAATCATTCTTCTTTGAAAATGCGGCTGTTCATGAAATGTTAATGGTGCTCATCACCGCGACATAATAATCTAGTTTCTTGTGTCTAAATTCTAAGATATGGATGTGGACAACATGGCTTCAACAAAGCGGTCTCATATGCCATACAGCCCAAGAAATAATTCAATTACTGCATGAGTCATTTCCGACTTACAAATTTGGCTTTAATAAACTAAATATTGCTGTAGCAATAACAATCATGTTGGTGCTGATTTGAGCGAAAAAAAAATAATAAAAATTGTTGGTGGCCACTCAAAGTAAGTGCGCTAATATTGTTTACAAAACAATTTCCGGACATTGATTATCACAGAAAACTTGATTCCACTCTATCTACTCGTAGTCAGTCCCAAAAAGTTATAGATATATTTAACGAGTGTTCCTATTCGTATTTTAACCTTGATAGTTGTTTCTAGACCGTAGTCCAGATCAAGAGGTCGAAGTGCTTCCAATAATCTCTGTCTGAAAAAAATCTAATTAAAAACATCACTCTACTATTACTTTTACATTATCTGGCTTCTGCAGAAATGTTCAATTACACATGCTGAAAAGCTTAAATTGATAACGATATACGAGTATTATTAAATGTCTCTATAGTACGGGCATGAGTAAACAGTCTTACAATCACATTACGAGTATGTAGGTAAACTTTGTTATCTATATATTTGGGGAAAAAAAAGGAGTAATTCAAAAGCAACTTTGTTGTAGCGATGCGATATCGAAATTCAATTAGTGAACGCCACTGCTATGGCCTTTCTTATCTTGGCGGAAACAAGAACGATTGTATGTGCTTCCAGTAGTCACACGCCTAAGCTTTTCCTATACTGCATAAATAAATTTCTAAAGATTAAAACTAACCCGAAATCGATGACATAACGAACTTTTGTTTTTCTTCTCTCTCTTTCTATTCGTTATAGGATGATGGATTTTAAGGTACAACAACGTCGTTATCGTACCAGTGAAAAGACTATCGTCAACACAATATATGGTCCTGTAAAGGGTGTAAAACGCAAGTCTGTCTACGGTGAGCCTTACTTCAGTTTTGAGAAAATACCTTTCGCAAAACCTCCACTAGGAGAGTTACGATATAAAGCACCACAGGCACCAGAACCATGGACAGAGGTCAAAAGCTGTACCTCCATGGGTCCAAAACCTTTACAGAAGCATTTCGTATTTCAAATGACAGAAGGATCAGAGGATTGCCTCTACCTAAATGTTTATACCAAAAATGTAAGCAATGACTCAACCATAATCTGGGCGAGCGATGCTTAGAATTTTTTTTTTTAATTTATAGCTCAATCCTATTAAGCCCTATCCCGTAATGGTATGGATATACGGTGGTGGCTTTCAGTTTGGAGAGGCTTCCCGTGATTTGTACAGTCCAGATTACCTGCTTAGGGAAGATGTCGTTGTGATTTCAATAACATATCGTCTGGGGCCTTTTGGTAAGTTAAAAATTTCAGTCTTTAGCATAATATACCATGTTATTTCTCAATAACGTTTTTTTTTATAAAGGTTTCCTCTGTATGGAGAATTCAAAATTTGGAATACCCGGAAATGCTGGACTTAAGGATCAAGTAATGGCACTTAGATGGGTTAAGGAGAATTGTGCTCGTTTTGGTGGCAACAGTGATAATATTACTGTATTCGGTGATAGCGCTGGTGGCGCATCAGTTCATTACATGATGATTACAGATCAGACAAGAGATCTTTTTCATAAGGCAATCTCCATGTCAGGCAACGCTCTCTCCCCATGGGCGGTAACACCACAGCGAAATTGGCCATATAGATTAGCAATCACAGCAGGTTACACGGGCGAGGACAACGATGAAGATGTTTTCCAATTTCTATCAACCGCTAAGGGGTCAGATATTGTTAAGGCCAACGAAGATCTCTGCACAGATGCTGAAAAGCGTGAAAGAATCGGATTCTCATTTGGACCAGTGATTGAGCCGTACGTAACAGAAGAATGTGTTATACCAAGGAAACCGATCGAAATGATGCGTACCGCTTGGAGTAATAGTATACCAATGATCATTGGAGGTGTCTCTAATGAAGGACTTTTGCTATATTCTGGTGAGCTAAATTATGTCTCTAATTTAATATTTTGTAGTCCATTGAAAAAAGAAATCCTCTTGGCGGTGGATTTTTTTTATTTCTATAGAAACCCATCTGTTAAGATTTCTGCATGAGCAATATAGGCTTTTCTCTTTGAACTACTCGTATTCATGCCGAAATGTTAGATTTTATTTAAACAAGTATTTAAAAACTACTAGGTTTCGAATCATGGGATAGGGATAGGACCTGAGTACTCTATTGCCTTCTAAGCTTAAATCGTAGCTAAGCGTCACATTTTGCTTTATAATATTGTATTTAAGTCAATATTATTTCTGTATGTATAGAGAAGCTAAGAAGAGTTATCTAAGATTTGTCCTTGTCATCATTATTTTTATTTTGAGGTTTTGTCCTCTTTGTGAATTCCATGATGACATAAATTTTTATATTTCTTAGAAACTTTAACTCTTATATCAAATCAAATTCATACATATTATGAATTGACATATATAATATTGTATCTTCAAACCATTTGTTAATTTTATTTTTATGGTCTTCCCTGTTAGTTTTGATGCATTTTTTTCTTTTGTGCAAGTGAACATATCTTTCAACGTTTTCAATAGGGCGTTTCTCCCGACATTTCGATTTATTTTCTGTTTATAGAATCCACAATTACATCTTATACTAGTGGTGAAAAAAATCCAGTAAGTGATTTGGGATATTTGCGATGACATGCTAGATACTGCTGCCGGCAGGTGACTTTCAATTTCAGTCGCTCATCCGTTTTGATAATTTGTTAACCTAATTCTCTTTTGCTGCATTTCTAATATTCATACCATAGCTTTAGTAAAGCAATTTTCTGAGAGAGTAGCCAATGCTAAGTGCTAAGAGGATGCCAACGTAAGATGCGGACATTGCGTCGATTAAAATATGATCACTTTAGTTGGCATTAGGTTTATCGTGAAAATTCCAATTTTCTTTACGTGAAATGGGATAAAGGAGACAATAAAACGCTTGTTTTGAACCAGATTTTAACCTACACTCTTATGTTACCTGCCACATAGAGCTTTTTTTCTATGTTGCTATAGACGTTTTGACAGACATCTGCATCACAGCAAACATACTCGTATTACAACTACGTCATGGCATTCGAGATTAATTTTTGTATGTCCTTTACTATTAGGTTTAAATTGAATATGCTTTAAATTTTTTCCCAGATACGAAAAGAAATCCAAAGCTGTTAAATGAACTTGGAAATTGTCAGTTTGTGGTACCCATTGAGCTTGGTATGGACAGAGAAAGTGAACTTTGTAAGGAGTTTGGCATGCGTCTTAAAAAGACATATTATGGCGAAAAAGATCCTGGTCTGGAAACTCTCTATGAGTATCTGAATGTAAGTTAACATTTTTTCAGACAATCAATATTTATATATCATCATGGAGGATATCTATTTCCTTTCAGATGGTTTCACATGAGTATTTCTGGTTCCCTATTTACCGTACAGTATTGTCTCGACTTAAATATGCATCAGCACCCACCTATTTATATCGCTTCGATTTCGATTCAAAGCATTTCAACCATTTACGCATTCTCAGCTGTGGCAAAAAAGTTCGTGGCACATGTCATGGCGATGATTTATCTTATCTATTTTATAACTCTGTCGCAAGGAAACTAAAGAAACATACCAAGGAGTACAAGACCATTGAGAGGCTTGTTGGATTATGGACACATTTTGCAGCAGACGGTAATCCAAACTACGACCCAGCGATTCCAGAAAAATGGGAACCAGTTCATTCAGATGAAAAAGTCTTTAAGTGCCTTAATATAACCGATAATTTGCAGATTATAGAGATACCTGACCTGTATAAGCTGCAGGTGTGGGAAAGTTTATTTTCAGAGAATGAACTGATTTGAGGAGTATAGCGTGATAGTAGATAGAGTTTAGCAATGAAATAGAATATATGTACATTTTTTTAGTTTTTTTCGAAAGGAAAAAGGAAGAAATTATGAAATAATAATGTACGCAACATATTGCAAATTTTCGTATTCACTAAGAGACGCTAAAGTAACAGATAGATACATATACATATATATTTAGAATTTAAGAATAGCTTTATAAAACCAAGATGGAGGCAGTGGATTCAGGTAAGGTTCGTCATAGACGCTTAGAAACGTACGATACTATGTATGAACTATATATACTCGTATATAGAGATTGTGTTAGTGATTCAAAGAATGAGTAAGCTAGGATATATGATATCCTTCTTACATACACATATGAATGAGGTGATTAATTGTTAAAGAGTTAATAATCCTATTTATTGGAGTAAAAAATATTTATATGTATAGATATATTTATGAAGTCGCAGAAGACCTATTTTATTGCATGTTATACTATAAAAGTTTTTTTATTAATATGTTATGCTGGTACATACATATGTAGGTAGACATACAAATATTTATTTTTATGAACTAGTCTTTTGAGATGTACAAGAACACGTGCAGTGATTGTATTGTCAGAATATTATATTTTTTCTAAATAAAACATCTAAAATGACTTTCTAATATGACTGTTTTTATTTATTGCTTTTGAAATGTAAATTATTGTTCACTTGAAAATGGTTTCTAGTTCTCGCAATCTTAAATCCCTAAAAATACCTTTTAATGGAAAGGTCTGTGTTAAAGTTCTGGTGTCCAAGCAATGGTTAAAAAGCCAAGGGAAAATTGGTAAGTAAATGCCGATATATGTAGATGAAGGAGACAACTGACTCTAACTGGAATCAGTTAGGACAATCGTCATTTAACTTTTAGATTAAAGTGATAAAAAAAGTGTAGTTTCAACAACAAATACAAAGTATTAGATCTACATACTTTCTGTATGAATGAAAGCCCTTCACTCTTCAGTGATAATGGGACTTTTTTCTTTCCCTATGTATTATATTTGTTTTATTCTCAATTTCCGATTTTCAGGCTAGAAAAAAACTGTAAAACAACAAGGAAATATGGATTTAAGAATATTATTAAAGTCTAACAACTAATTCATGAGGAAGTTGCCTATGCAATCAACACAAGTGAATTAATAAGTTAGTTCGTCATTCATTCATAATTTTTTTAAATTAAATTTAAGAAAGAAAAATCGATTATATCTGAAAGGCAGAGGTTATTATGTAAAAATAAAAAAAAAAATACGTTCTCTAAATTCGATACGTGTACAGGACTGCACTTTCCAAGAAGCTAAAATCTGAGTAATTTATAAATCAAATTTTCATATGTTTTGGAAGTTATTTTATGGGAAATAAAAAAATATATAGCTGATCTACCAGAGCCTCCTTTTATTTGACGATCAGGTTTTGCTATTTCTAACATATATCATAGTCTTATGCGGCCACTAAGCGCATTTTCGTGATCAGTCGATGTACTCGTAGCTCTAAGGCTCGTATAGCTTGTTTCCTCTTTCAGACCTGTCAACCCAAATTGAACAAATATTAATCGCTGAGTTTGCTTTCAAAACGACCAATTATATATTTATCCGCCTTCACTTTCTTCTGTGCCAAATACAAGAATTGTATGATAAGTATTCTTTTATAGTCTCTTAAGTGCTATTTGGCCATATTGCTCAATTCCCTTCTGGGTCAAAGAAACAGTCATTGAGAAGTGTGTCATAATCAGAGCAAATGACAGAACTGATGTAGAAAAAATCCGTAACTACCTTAAAGTTATAGCTGTTATAGCTGTTTTAGCTGACATCGAAATTTAGGACTTTCGCGCGATTTAACAGTCCACAGGCTTAGCTTTTCATAGTGGTCCTACTATAAATTTGTTTTGTTCGTATCTACAGATTTAGTTCAGGTCTTCTTGGCATAACACAACTTTTTCCTTCTTCTAAAACTTTCTAACTTCCTATCTATTTTCTCAACCGGGTACTACTCATGCTCTATCTCTTTTCCCCAGAGGGGACGATCTCTTTTCCTTCTCTTGCCTTTCTATGCATGCCGCTTTGTAGACACGTTAATTCACTACATATTCTTGCTTGTACCCTTAATCAAACCAAGGGCTTCGTTCCGATGGTCAGGTGAAACCCAGCATAACTTTAGCTAATTACCTCATATTATACATGCAAAGTTCTTTGAGATCACTTTCGGCTTGCGTTCGCCACAGAAGTAGCGGTTTTCATTCTTTGCATCGTCGCTCCAAGATGGTTTGGAAGATTATGTTACTGGAAATAGAACTACAATAGAAGCAACTTTTTTTAAAACACGTCATTCAAACAAAATTTTTAAGGAGATATATTGTAGCTAAAAGCAATTTCGTCTTCATCATAAAATTAGATATTGTATATTTAGGAAATAGTAAATTTAAACTAATGATGGTTTTTTGTGGTTAAATTTAATTCTTAAAAATTAATTTGAGTCAACTCAAATTGGACATATTTGAGTTACTTAAAATGCTGCAGTCAACGGTAGTACAGACGCATATTTAGTTAATATTTAGTTATTTAGACCAGCTTCAGATGACGGTGCCAGACGCGGTATAGCAGTAGTTGCAAAAACTATTTTGGAGGCTTATGGATTGACAAAAATAAAATAAAAAAATATACAAACATCAACGGTTAATACTAAGACCAAAGATTTTAAAATAGCGGTGATATACAGCCCTCATAAATACTGTCATTTAGAACAAGATCTTATTGATGTACGACTACATATCATAGAAGGTGATTATAGTTTGCAGCATAAAATAAGTCTTTTTGAATCAAAAGTATTAACGTCTAAAGGAATGAACCTCTACAAATACTAAATAGTAATTTCTTGTCTCAGCTGTATCCCAAACACATTATCCATCTGAACAAAAAAAAAGTATGTTATTGACATTTTTATGAAGAAAATAATTAATAGAAAATAAATTTAAGTTTGAAGTACTAATAATCTATTCTGGAATCGTATAATTGTAACAGTCAATGACATATCAATAAAACATTTATATAATTAACGGATGATGTATTGCAGTGGGTGACCAGATAATAATATTAAGTAATTTCATCATCATTATTTCATAATGCATCGTTTTACGCTTGACGAACGTGCGGAAATTACTAAAAAATATTATCGAATTTCCGAGTCGTCAGTTGTAAATAAGGAACGTGAATGTCGTCGTGAGTTCGGTCCTCACCATGGCTTCAGTGTGCAGGCAATTCGTCGCACCATAGAAAGGTTTGAGCGTGAGTATCTTTAGGATCTTAGCCCTCCAACCAGATAGAGATCAGTGCGAATGAAGAAAACATAGCCGCCGTAGCGGCCAGTATCGAAGAATACCCAGAAATGTCGATTCGCGCCGATCAGCTGAATTGGGCATTGCCAGAGAGTCAACTGGGCTTATTTTAGGGATTTGGGCCTACATCCGTATAAGACTGTGCTGACACAAGAATTGAAGCCGAACGATCATAGACAACGCCGTCAGTTCACTAATTAGGCGCTGGAAATGTTGGCCGGAGATGCTCATTTTGACCAATAAATCATTTTCTAGGACGAGACCTATTTTTCGTTTAGCGGCTATGTCAACAAGCAAAATTGAAATTACAGGAGCGAAAACAATCCACATGTGTTCTGCCAACTATCAATGCATCGACAAAGATTGAATGTTTAGTCCGGTTTATGGCATGGTGGCATAATCGGACCTTATTTCTTTCGAAATGAGGAAGAAGACACAGTTACCGTTAATGGTCTCAGGTATAGAGCGATGTGGTCAGAGCTCGACAACATCGATAAGAGGGCGGGTCAATAAGTCCGTGACTTTTGGAATAAAACACAGATTTTTTGATAAAAAAATAATTTTATTTTTCAACGTAGTCTCCCTTGAGCTCTATACACTTTGTCCAACGCTTCTCCAATTTTTTTTATCCCTTCCAAAAAAAATGATTTGTCGAGGTCCTCAAAATAGGCCTTTGTTTGCGAGATGACTTCATCATTGGAGTCAAATCTTTTTCCACCAAGCCATTTCTTCAGGTTTGGGAACAAGAAGTAGTCGCTCGGAGCCAAATCTGGAGAATAGGGTGGATGAGGGAGCAATTCATAGCCCAATTCATGGATTTTTGCCATGGCAACTGCACATGTGTGCACCCTTGCATTGTCTTTTTTCTCCTCAAATTAGTGAGTAGTCTGATAAAAATAGCTGTCAAACACAAACTAACTGACGCAGCAAGTTTAAATTTTGACAGGAGTCAACTGACAGATGCCTGTTGACAGGAGCAGTGTTGCTGTTTCAGTAAAGAGGTCAGAAATTCAAAAAGTCACGGACTTATTGACCCGCCATCGTATATCCGATCTGTGGTTCCAACAAGACGGCGCTGCAAGCGACGTAACGCTCGAAGTTATGAGGGATAAATTTGACACACTCGATTATTTTGTCTGGGGCTGCGTCAAGTCCTCTACGCCATGGCTCAAGTGGTAGTGAACTGGTTTCCAAATCGGAAATTCGGTGTTCGAATCCCAGCCTCGCCTGAAAGATATATTAATTTTTTCTGTTAACGAAAATTAAGTACGATGAGTTGTCGACTAGAAATCAACAACAAGCCAACCTCTGCTAAGAATTAAGTCTCCCCATTAAATGTTGGATGCCATTCATGGCCATGGAGCGAAATAACCACTGAGCGCAAACATCTTCCTTTCTCACTCTATCCCATTTTCCAAAAAACTTAACACGTGCTCAGGCACTGTAAAAAAAAAAAAAACGCTAACAAGCCAACTACTTTGGATGAGTCATCAAAAATCGTACCAACCGCTTGAAGTACTGCCAGCAAAGGCGAGGCGGCTATTTGAATGTGCTACTCCACACATAATGGGGTGAACATAGCTTCAAAATAAAGACAGTTGCAATTTTATGTGTGAGATATTGTTGTTTTATTTAAATTTTTTTGCCTGTCATTCTTATCTTGCCACCAAAAAGAATTTGAAAGAAATGGCTGTTTATTGGATATCCAAAAAGATGCATATACCCTCAGGTTTCGTAGAAAAAATATAAGATACCTTTTCGACATTATTTGTACATGAGACACGCGATAGTGGACAGAAAAACGAAAGGATATTCAAAGTGTCGGAGAAAAGACCTTCACCTACATGTCAGTAATATATGACCAGTGGCTTAAAAATGGATCAAGAATATGTCTTTCTTTCAGAACGTCCGAGTTATTTTGAAAAATTAAGTATTTAATGGTTATATAATATTTTCTCGACTAGATTTAATGAATTGGTGATAATGGTATCTGGTTAATAAGATTTTTGTTAAACTTTTTTTTCCTAGAATAAAATGTAATAAATGGACTCGTAATAATCCATCAATAATGCAAATACTTGTATTCTACAAATTAAGGAAAGAATTGTTAAAAATAACCTAAGGCACTGACATTCTTTTGCTTTGCTGACATTTGACGACTCACATTTTCTATATTAAATTGTTAGTTCAGTTCAATTCTTAGTTTCTTATTGTATGGAGTTTGAAATTGTACAGATAAGACAGTACCGATCAACCCAACTTTTGATTGTATCATCCAAAGGTCTACACAGCTGCTACTGGTCCTTCTGATTTCGATTAGGAAATAATTTTCTTGATAGCTAAGTAAGCTATCATTTATTCAATATATAAAATCCACATAATTTAAATAATATTGTATACTACGTTCGTACTTTCTAGTGCTCTAGACACTTCTTTGTCTAGATTTTGCCCCCGAATCATTTAAGTACAGACGCTCTCAAACGTGCGAGAAAATCTTCGAACTGCACACTTGAAAACAGTATGTGGCAAATCAACAATGGTTAAGATTTTACTAGAAAAAGAACTAGAACAGTGCAAACTTCGAACAAGAAACAAGAAAATTCACCTTATTGAATAAATTTCGCTTATTTTATTATCGATCTGTTTTGAGAAGCGAAACGGGGTTCCACTCTAAATTCAATAGCATCAATCATCACATGTACCACAAGATAAAATCAGCAAGTTGGACCTTTTATTATCTTTAAATATGCAGCTATTGTTTTATATGGAATCAATATTTAGAATGTGTACGAAGAAATAGCCAAATCCTGTTCTGTATAGCGGTTTACCTATTCCTCATTTATTTATTTATTATTTATTAACAGAGTTTTCTAAGATGGTCGTATAAAGGACTAAAATTTAAGTTTTCTCTTTCTAGACTAAGGAAAAAGCTATTGGTAAATACGCTGGTACTTACGATGCAGCTTGCATCTCTACTTAAGTAGACAATTACTTTGTTTTTCCTATAATATCTGCTTCCAGTTGTGATATCGATATTTAATACCCTGAATTGATTGCTCACTGTTTTTTCCGATGATGGTATTTGATGACAGCAAATCAACTAAATTACTGATGCTTAAAAACGACTTTCCGAACCAGAGAACTGCGACAATGTTATGAAAACTAACCATCAAAGAGCTAAGGGCTAATACTCATATATTCAATCGATAAAATATAAATTATAAAATTGTGTTTTTTTTTTGTTAACCTTATTAAAAATCTATGGTCTGGAACATGAGGCTCCTTATGTTCATTTGTGCATTTTAGGTTATAAAGAAATATTTATTATTTATTTATTTTTTTATTTGTTTATTTGTTTATTTATTTCTTATAAATTCATGAAACAATCATACAATACATCAGTGCTTGGGCAGTCTTTGTATGCGCATGACGATTGTTATTTGCCTCCCTCTGTTTACAGTATTAACCCAAAATTCCTAAAAGTGATAGATCCCCTGAAGCCGAGGACAATCAGTCGTCCTCGGATAAAAAATCTGTTTCAATATGAATAATATAAAAAACAGTGCGCGTGGTCGAAAAGATCCAAATAGGAATAATTATAACAGTCCACTGCAGGCACTGTAGAGAGTGATAATGATGATGACAATATGGACGACGTAATCGCGAATAATGTCACATCAAAAAAGTGTATATCCCACCAATCAAAGTATTGCAAAAATCATCAGAATTTGTGCACACTCTAATGAAATCACTTAAAATTGGTGACTATTTCATTAAAAAGATTTCTATCGGAATCAAAATAATATGTGAATCACTGATTTCATATAAATCAGTTATATCTAAATTAAAAATAAACAGAAAAATGTCAATTTTTTTCCCATGAGCTTAAAAGTGAAAAAATGTTCAAAGTGTTTTTGTATGCATTAGGTGAAGTTGAAACTCCTGCTCTTAAAGAGGAACTAATTAAACTCAAACTTAAATGCATCGATGTTAAGAAAATAATCAAGAAGTATGAACACGACACTGATAATTTCTACTTAATATCACTTGAAAATGGTTCAATTAGGTTTTTCGATCTAAAGAAGAACTACTGTTCAATATTGCACACGCAAGTAAATTGGGGCTTGCAGAAAAATCTCGGTGGAAAATTAACTCAATGTCATAACTGCCAGTTGTATGGTCATGGCAAGCAAAATTGTTTCATAAAAACTTATTGTGGTGCCTGTGCTAGTTCACACAAAACTGCTGATTGTAATGAACCCGATGTGATTAAATGTGCAAATTGCAAAAATTCTCATAAAGCGTCCGATCATTCTTGCATCAGCAGAATGGCTTATCAAGAAATAAAAGAGAAAGCGGCTAAGAAAAAGTCGAATGCTCTTTCCTCGGTTCCACCACTATCGCGAGCACAAGTTTCTGCTCATACAATACATAAGCATCCGCTTTCAATTCACTCTATCAATGAGTTTCCTCTGCTCCCACAACCTTGTCATCGACGATAAGTTCCAGTTAAGAGTGCCAATCCAGCTCATAATGTATGGGAGAACCCTTCTCTCACAGCAGCTGATGCTATTGTCAACAATGGAGGTCACCTCAGCAATGTAGCTAGAAACACTTCTAGCAACATTCCATTAAATCATCCATGCAACATATCTAACGACTCTACTCTCTTCACTATCGATGAATTAAATGCATTAACGATTGAAATGACAGAATCATTATCATCTTATAAGACAAAATATGATCAATTTAAAGTAATCGCACATTTAGCAAGTAAGTTTGTGTATAGTAGTAACAAGTAATTATGGACAATACACGTATTCATATTGTTAATTGGAATGCGAGAGGTATTCGAAGCAAGACCGTAGAATTCACAAACTTTTTAAATACAAGCAAAATCGATATGGCTTTTGTTACTGAGACTGGTCTTAATTACAACAGCAAGAAAAAGAAAGGTTGAAAGGTTAACATCTATTTTCAAATGCTATCAAAATCGATCGAGTCGACCGTAGAGGTGGGGGAGTTGCACTACTTATTAGAAGATCAATTTAGCATTCACCCTTACCTATTACAAACACGCGTCTTATAGAAAATTTATTAAACTCTACTGTGTCTATTTTCCTGGTGATGCTACGTCAGTTGGAAAAAGAGCAAGCCTTAAGAGCGACTTAAGGAAGTTTTTTTCAAAAAAAAATGACTTCCTGATAGCGGGAGACTTAAATTGCCGTCATAGAGATTGGGGCTGTGTCAAAGCAAACATTTGGGGAAATATTCTTTCAAGTCTTTCTGTCTTGTTGCCTGTTTCCGTTCTGTTTCCTCCTTGTCCCACCTATTTTCCTGTTAGCTATCGTGGTAGTCATGCTGTTCTTGACCTATTTATTATAAATGTGGATAGTTGAATTACTCCACCATTTTCAAAAAATGAGCATAGTTCTGACCATAACCCCGTATTTTGTCGGCTTCTTCGGTCAGGGGAGAAAAGTGTGCAATATCGAAGTGATTTTAAAAACGCCAACTGAGCACGTTTCGTTGAATGTTGAATATTTTATAAAGAGTCTGTGCATTAAAAAGGTAGGTGGCGTGAACCTCATAAGAAACACATATTTAAAACAACTTCCAAAGGCAGGGATATTATACATAGTTTACATTATAAACGCATGTCACGCAGGTAAATACACGGGAATGATTTTGTTAGACATCGAAAAGGCCTTTGACTCGGTTTGGCACGATGGTCTCATTTTTAAAATGATGCAATTTGGTTTTCCCCTTCCCTTTGTAAAATAGTACAGTCTTTTTTATCTAACCGTTGTTTTAATGTTCATGTGAACAGCAGCGTGTCCAATTCAATTGTGTTTTGTTCAAGAGTTCTGCAAGGGTCGGTGCTTGGACCTGTTCTCTTCGATATTTACCTCGCTAATTTTCCAAATCCGCCTGGTTGTGAAGTGGCCATTTTCGCAGATGACGCTGCAATATATTCATCTCATCAGTTTGCTCTTACTACTGAAAGCAATTTAAGGGATGGTATATATATTTTTTTTCTGTTTTTTTTTTTTTCTTTCTTTTCGTTTGGATTGGAGATTTTTTCCTTATTTTCCTTCAAAATTGTTTGTTAATTTTCACGAAATTGTTTGTAATTAATTAACCATATTTCAATAGAAAGATATTTTGTATTTACCGGATTATTGTTACTATACCTATATAATTTTTTTTTAATATACGAAATAAAATATCTATCTATCTATCTATCTATCTATCTATCTATCATATAATACATTAAGTATAAAACAATTCAAGTTATTGAAGGAAAAAAAATATAAGGAAGGTTGGTGACATAGAGTTGAA
The DNA here is from genome assembly GCA_949129095.1 of Volucella bombylans. NCBI lineage: Eukaryota > Metazoa > Arthropoda > Insecta > Diptera > Syrphidae > Volucella > Volucella bombylans. The sequence continues at coordinate 304,806,134 of OX422140.1, forward strand.
TGCAAATGAATGAATGCAAAACCAAATTAAATTTTTGTGAAGAAGCTGAAGAAAATTATCTTAGTTTTGGAGTTAATGAATGGAATTCAACAAACGCGTGTCAAAATAAATTTAGAATCCAATTAATATTCCAATTAAATTAGGTCCAACGGACTGTTTAAGGCATATGAGAAACCAATGTCATCAGTTAAATGAGTCGGTGAAACCTTGAACCTAAGAACAAAAAGAGTATTGGTGTAAACCAAAATGAGAATTGAACCTAAAGTGAAACACCCAGGTTAAAGAACCTTATTCCGCACTTCTTATAATTTATCTGCACTCTTTCTGAATTATTTTTAAGATACGACCTAAAGCAGTGGAGCATAAAAACACAAAAACATAAAATCCCGACTTTTCCGGTTTTCTCAACAAGAAATTGTGGGTGATCTTATAGAGTGCTTCGGTGATATCAATAAATAACCCAGCCGTACATTTTTTTTCCAACGAGGTGTGACCTTATGTATGAACAAAACTGTATGAGTGCATTTCCTGTCGATTTGCCTTTTATAAAACCAAATTGTACTGAATTGAAAGATCTAAATAGTTGTATCTAAGAAAACTCACTATTTTATTTTTTATAAGTTTTTCAAAAAATTTTCTAAAAACTTAAAGTGTGAGAAGTGAGATGGGTCTCTAGTTACCCAATTCAGCCTTTTTTTCAATAAAGGAATGACATCTGCACATTCGAGACCTTCAGGATAGGTGCCATCAAACACGCAGTTATTATAAACATTTCTCAAGACATCTACTATGAAACATGCAATTTTCTTAAATACACAATTTGAAAAATTATCAGCTTCGCACGAATTCAGATTAGGTAAATTACCAATAACTTTCAAGTTTTCAAAAGAAGTTATAGCCTACAAAACAAAACTACACATCTATAAATGGAAGGGCAAGTACAACAAATCGATTTAAGAGGACTCGGTTGTAGACCGCCAACAGCCAACATTAGCTAAATAACAATTAAAAGCATCAGCAAAAGCGAGCTTATAAAATACTTCAGTACATCAGACAGCAGGTTTTTTAGAAGTAGTGGATATATTCAGTAAGCTATTTATTGCACGATGAATCACTATAAGCATAAACCTCTTCTCGTGACTCGTAGCATATATCATTTTTTAACTTGCTGAAGTCACCTTTCACACTTCTTTGAACGGAATTAGGAGATTCACAACCTCTAGTTTTTGAGATTGTTACTAAGATTCCCGTCATACAGTGAACAGTCGTTTTCAGGTCAATGACACATTTTTCGCATTCATTGACCCTAGCATTATTGAAACGCCCATAAACACGATCCAGACTGCTTCCCGAAGCGGTTGGTTGTGTTTCCATTCCAATTGCGTTCACCATCTTAGATGCGGCCATTTTCTACTGCACCGTGAGGTGCGTCGTTTTCTGATAATAGCATGTACATACTTTGTTTTGCGCTCCCGGGTCTTTTCCAAAATTTGTTCTAGTATAAATATTTGGTCGATAGTGGTCTCAAGAAGCTCTGGTATGAATCAACCAGATTGCCTATGAATGATTTCAGAATCTCACATACATAATACGGCAGAAATGAACTTATAGTCGACGTTTAGGAGACCTATTCCTCAATAGTTTGCGCAGTCAAAAGGGCTTTCTTTCTTATAGTTTGGAAAAGCGTTGCTAAGATTCCATGATTCGGACATTTGTAAAACCGGAGGTTTCTTGAAAACATTTAGACCTAAGCTCGTTGAAAACATTTCCATTGGCATTTTATAGTTTGTATATGGTGACTAGAATTTTGAGAGCTTGAAGGAAACGGGGTCGTCCAAGTTTCCAAGGGTATTTTGCGATTGCAGCTTCGTCAAACGTAAAGATTTGGTTGATTTACTTCACTCCGTAAAGTATCTGCTTTATATTGTAGCAGTTTAGGTTCTCCATAAGTTGATTGTATACTCGGTTGGGAAGATAAATTTGAACTTTTAAAATTTCAAATTGGAGTACACCTTGAACCCTTTAACTTGTAATAGTGGTGGCACAGTAAGAGTTTCAGCATGAGAATAATATATAAAAAAATATTGTATTGAAATGATTTTAATATTTTTAAAGAGTAGTGCTTATTGATTTATAACAATTATGCGTAAAAGAAGTCGATCAAATTTTCACTACGACTTCGCCGGCATATACGCGTATATATCAATACGTTTGTCCAAATTTATGATGACACCTTGGCATAATTGCTCCTTTATTCCACCAATATGCCTTACTATTTCGTCCTTTGGCTCTTGAATTGTTGCTAACTTATTGGCATAGCCCTTACTTTTGAGAATACCCCAACGAAAGAAGTCCAAGGATGTCAAATCGTACGATCTCAGTGGCTAATTAACATCGGTGTTTTGTGAAATAATGCGTCCCAAGAACTTCTTGTTCAATAAAGTTATTGGTACATTGGGTATGTGGCAAGAGGCAGCGCCTTATTGGATAACATCCTACGCTAGCTTTCACCATTCACAAGAATGTTACCGCAACCATTTTCCAGCCTAAAAACCATACCAAACAGTGAGTCTTTGAGAATGTAAATTACTTTTAATTTACATCGTAGATTGGCGCTCTGTATGAGGTTAATTCTGAAAATTTTTTGCTCAACCAACGTTCCAGTAGGATAGTTTGCGAAAACGGTGGCAACAATTTCCAATCACAATTTGGACCTATCTTCATGCAGGATGACAGCTAAATACATATATTATATGACATATTGCAATAAAAAAGTGATTTCCAAGCGTAAAGCCAAAGCAAAATTGGTGGTTCACTGTGCAATATGTTACCTACATACTTAAAATATAATCGTACTTTCTATAACTGGCACTTCCAAAAGGCCATCAATTTCAAATAAAATAAGTGTGAATTCCCGTTTATTTTGACGTGTGATTATGGATATCTTCTAATTTGAAAACGCAAAATTTATTTTGAATATATGTATGTATAAATGTGCATAACTCTTCGGATTCATTCACACCTTTTATGTTTCCTTTAAAGTTAATTTATTAATTAATTACTACCGTAACAAGAAGTTAGAACCGGTTGTCAAAACACATGTTTTATACGTCACTATTTGTGACTCATTTTTGTTTAGAGAGAGAGAAAATCACAGATCTCATCAAGGGCAGTTGTTAGCCAAAATTGATTAGCTCTTGTATTCCAGACCTATTAGATGAAAACAGTTGTCGATAAATTTACAATAGCATGGTCAACGCACTCTGTATTTGGACGACTGGATATTCAAACTTGAAATATTTTCCTAAGCGCTTGTCTATACTTTTACATATATACAATAAAATATGTGGGAACATATTTATATACATACATGTGCATGTATTTATGGGTACATTGCATAGTTGAAGGCTGTCATTTCTGTTCGGAAATCAAATCCAAACCGATTTACTGTGGGACACAGAAACTGGTTTTAAATTTCATGTTCAAGATTAGCACTGAACAGAGTCAACTTAAATGATTGCTGGGCTTTGTCAATTGCGTCAGCTGAACCGGCATCTCATACATTTCTATCCACACCACAAACTAACTTGTCATATTATTCAAAAAAAATAGAGCTTTTTAACGGCGGATTGTTGATTATGACATGAGCTTTATTATAGGCTGTCTAGTAGTGATTTATTATTTAGCACATGTTACTCAAACTGATAGTGTTGCATTAATTGCGATTTACACGTTAGTTAACCTTAAGTCAAACGTATAACATATGGTATGTACAAACTTATCTAGTATTATCCTATCTGCTCCGATAGGAAAAAAAAATTTTAATTTAGTGATAAATATTTATAGCCTTGTTTTAAAATAGTGAAAACTTCATAAGCACATGAACTTGTAGAATAATTGCAAATATGATTGTACATACAGGGTGCTCCGAATTAGGGTTCTTTTTTAATCATATTGTAAAATGTTTATGTGGGTACAAATGATAGAACTTATTCTTTGCAATACAAATCGCTTTATTCAGTACAGTTGCAATTGATCGTCCCGAAGAACTTCGTCATTCATCATTCCATTGAAATGACACATTCTATCTAAATGGACCACCTTAAATTTTCCTCGATCCCCAAGTTGGATCCGGTAGACAACGTCATTAATGCGGGTTATCACCTTGTATGGACCTTCTCAGTCATGTTGCAATTTTGGAGATTTGCCTTTCTTACGCAGAGGATTATACAGTCAGACCATATCTCTTTCGTTGAAGCCGGAAGATTTCGCCTTGATGTCGTACCTAGTCTTCATGCGGCTGCTCGCTAGCTTCATCTTTTCTCTGGTATTTCCATGCCATTTACAAATCCTGCTGCGCAAGTTATTAACGTAGTCGTTCACCTCGTTGGGCTCCGTAGGTGGGGATCTGAATTTTACTCCACTTGGCAACCGAACTGTTTGACCGAATAAGATCTCGGATAGTGTGTGTCCTATTGAACTATGGACCGCGTTTCGGTAGGCCATTAAGAAGAGGGGTATGTGTAGGTCTCAATCCCGCTGGCAGTTGCTGATGACCTTAGATAGATGCTCATTCAAGGTCCGATTGAACCGCTTGATCATGCCATCAGATTATGGCTGTAGTGGCGTTGTCCTTGTCTTCCTTATTCCCAAATATTGGCACACTTCCTGGATGGAACTTGGACTTACTTTGACCAACTTCCAAATTCTTGAGACTTCTCGGTGATCGAGTATTCCTTTTGTTCTTGATGTTCCAGTAGTCTTTATAATTCTTGATGCTCCAGTATTTTTTGATTCTTGATACTCCAGTAGTCTACGGGACGGTTCGTTTCTTATCCAGTATAGGTGTATAGCTACTAAATATTCACTATATTTAAGTGGCTGCGCCACTTATACATCCAACTAAGTTGAAGTATAGTATGTCAATCAAAGAAAAATAAGTCTACAAATTTTAGTACTTAACAATTTTATTCTTGACTGCTTAATTTCCGACTGCCGACTGTACTTATCTTTTTATCAGAACCGACGCCCAAAAGATATGCTCCCTACATACGAGTACATATATTTAGTATTACGTACATTTTTACATACAATTATAATGAAATTGATGTTTTGCCTAGCAACAATCCCAAGCATGTTAAGAGAAGTGAAAGTATGTCAGTATACCAGTCTGTTGATCAGTCGTTCATAGACCTCGACAGAGGACAGACGTGTTGACGTGATTCGGCTTCTTCATAAGTAATTCAGTTTAGCTGTAAACATAATTAGCTGTGATTTTTTTTTAATTCACTCGGTAGCCCAGCGTCTAGCGGCGTCGGACATCGAAGCGTGGGATACGGTTTCGATCCCCCACGTCAAACTTGGAAATTCAGTTTTTTTTTTCTCTCTTCGTTCTACACAAAGTGTGATTAAAACAAAACAAAAACAATTAACAAAACACGTGATGGATGGTAAAGAGCACTCCGCTCTTCCCATAACGGGAGTTGGAAAAGGCAGTATTAGTGTTGCCAGTGCCGTTAAAGCCATTAAAAGGAGGGGGAGTTTGAAAACCCCTCCTAACATAAGAAAAAAAAGGATAAATACCGTTGAAACAGCAGATGAGTTCCGTTATGAGGGGGGCAATAACAACTTTGCCTCTCTAGCGTCATCCGAATCGGAAGATGAGGAGGAGCAAATAAAGGAAATCAACATCAGCATACAAAAGCTGACAGAGAGAAAGCTTGCTATGAAGCAAAGGCAAACTGCACGCAGGCAGAGGGAGCAACTTGAAGCAGAGAGCTCCCAACATCAAAAGCCACAAGAGCAGAAACAACAACTACAGCAACAACAAAACCAGCTGAAGCAGAAACATCAACACCTGCAAAAACAACAAAAGCTGAAACCACAGCAGCTGAAAAAACAGCAGCAGCAGCAGCAACAACAACAACAACAACAACAGAAGCAGCAGCAGCAGCAACAGAAGAAGAAGGAGAAGGTGCCTCCTATTAACACCTATAAATTAGAGGTAAATGAAACCAAGGACCTGTGTAAGTTGGTCATTGGCAATAATTTTAATATAAAGAGATTGGGGAACGATCGCCATGCCATCCACTGTAATACAGTGGAGGGCTACGCGAAAGTGAAAGAGCTCCTAAGGGAAACGACGACGGAGCACTTCTCATTCACACCGAAGTGTGAAAAGCGGCAATCTATGCTGCTGAAGGGGTTGGAACCGTCTTCTGATCCTGAGGAGATCCTGGCACTGCTCAAAGAGAAGGAGTGCGAAGGACTCAAGTTCGTAGGGGTAAAGCCATTTACCACAGCTAGAGCTAGGCGGGAGAAACGGAGTCTGCCGTTCTTCCTGGTGCAACTCAGTCCCGAAAGCCGTCTGGATAGTCTAAGGAGTATCAATGTCCTAGACTACCAGGTGGTTCACTGGGAAAAACTAAAAAGGAGCGAAGGCGTTATACAATGCGTTCGCTGCCAGAGGTTCGGGCACGCCGCGTCGAACTGCCAAATGCAGCCTCGATGCGTGAAGTGCGCTGGGTGTTGACGGAGCATCCGATAGGTCGCAGCTCTCGTGCGTGTTATGTGGAAATGTGGGACACACCGCAAACTATCGGGGTAGTCCTAAGTTCGCTGACATTAAGAAAGCAAAACTGGCTCGGCAGCAGAAGGTGGAGGTCAAACGTTCACCTGTGAGGTTTCAAACACCAGCCGTCACGTCCCAAATTTCCTACGCCCAAATGGCGTCAGGTGGGGGGGCTACGGTACAGCAAGCGACTGTTGCTTCTCCGGCGCCAACGCCGAGAACAACGGAAGCTGCACCTAACATGCTGGCCATCTTGCTCGCAATCCAAGGGCAGATGGCTCAGCTGCAAAAGCAGGTTCAAGAACAGGCCAAGCGGGTGGACCAGATCTACGCGCTGCTGCAGGGCCTAACACAACTACGCACATGGTGGAGCAAACTTTGAAGGTCCTTGCGGTGAATGTTAATTCACTGATTAGGATTGAACGAAGAGCCGCAATGTTTAAATTGCTACAAGACCAAACTCCTGATGTGCTTTTCGCTAGCGAAACTAAGCTAACCGATAAGCACAAACTGGAGTACAATAATTATATCGTTAGAAGAAGAAACCGGCCCAGATCCAAACGTGGAGGCGGTGTCGCGATCTTCATTAAAGAAGGTATAAAATTTCACAGAGTGTACAAGGGCGTGTTGCGCAGGTTCCGGGTGTTGGAGGCAGTCGTCGTGTACATCCCGCTCCGCAGTGGAAAGCGGCTGTACTTGGCCTCTGTTTATGCACCTGATACTTCACAATCCACCCTATTCATTACAGAGCTCGACACGCTTTTTCGACTTCTGAGGCTGGAATCGGGGGAGAATTATTTTATAATCGGCGGGGATTTCAACGCTAGACACAGCGATTGGGGAAATAATTTGCCAAATACTAGAGGGAACCTACTACTCGATTGGTGGGGTCAGCACGATGTCATGTACAGACTCGGTCTTAAAGCGACGGATAACCCGTCGTTTCCCAGAGGCGGGTCTTATTTGGATCTACTGCTGTACGACGAACGTATACGACTGACAGGTACGAATTTACAAACGCTAAACTGTCTGCGCACATTCGTGTATGACGGCGACCATTGCGGTTTTAGCACCGAAATTACAGTTCCTAACGAAATTGCGGAATTGGAGGAGTTCGTCCAAAAATATTCTTACAACTACAGTAAGACTCGATGGACACGCTTCTCCGCAACCTTGACAAGAGCACTCTCCTCGAACACGCTCCACAGACCGTCCAATAGGAATTTGTCAAACGAGGAGATCGACAATTACCTAAAACAGATGGACGAGACAATTAAACAAACTATGGACACTACAATACCGCGGTATCGACGTACGACTAACGAAGACCTGTTCCGCAATCCTACTATTGACGCACTGCACCGACAGAAAAGTAGACTTCTGACAAGACTCAAAAACTTGTACAGACAGTTAACTGACCGACGAGACCCGGAGATTAGGACACTGAAGTCGTCAATTAAAAATATTCAAACGCTAATAAAAGAAAATTACAGAATTTCTGTAAGTTTGTATTGGAACAACAAGGTTCGGGCTGTAAACACCAGCAACCCGAATATGTTTCCGCAAATAAATAAACTATTTCGGAGAAAAAATCAAAACGACCTTCAGTGTCTTAAAATAGCCCGGACAACAGACAACGAACGGTCACTGACAATAGCAGGTATTGATCCAAATGAGGCCGCTGATGATGACGACTGCTTTGTCATCGAGGATCCACAGGAGAAGGTTGAGGCCATAGGGGCGACTTTCCAGGAAGTATACAAGGCCATTGATATCATTGGCCCTAATTATGACCTGGACAGTCGCGTCGTGCTGCACGACTTCGGCATTCGAAATGAAATAGGGAACTGGCGATCCGAGGGCTCTGGTTTCACTCGGTTCAGCGACGAAAATATGGCAAATAATGTCATGACCAGAGAGAGTGACCTACCCCCGTTCATTTCGAAGGAGGAACTCCGTGAGATCTTCGACACAATCAGGGCTAAGAAATCAGTGGGGACCGATGGTATTCCGAACATCGTGCTTCGACATCTTCCTCTAGAAGCGGTGGACATTTACACCACCCTGTTTAATAATGCAATGAATAATGCACATTATCCAGCGCATTGGAAAACGGCGGTGGTTCAACCTATCCCCAAAAAGGGAAAGGATATATCCAATCCGGCGAATCTCCGGTCGATAAGTCTCCTTCCGAATATCAGTAAGGTTTTTGAAAAGGTAATCAATAGAGCTCTCTCTAGGTGGGCTGACGACAAACATATAGTTCCGGATAATCAATTCGGTTTTAAGGCGGGACATGATATCTCACATGCCGCGTCTAAACTGGTTTCTGATATCCAATGGAACAAAGGCAAGAAACAGTGCACTGGTTCCTGCCTTGTTGACTTGGAGAAGGCCTTCGACACCGTATGGTTAGAGGGTCTTTTCTATAAGCTGACTAGGCTGGGGATCAGTAAACCACTCTTGTACATTCTCTATAATATGCTAACCAACAGACAGTTCATCGTGAAAAATGGCGATGTGACTTCTGTTGGAATATTTCAAATTAAAAATGGTCTTCAGCAAGGCGCGGTCAATTCGCCGATCCTATTTAACATTTATACAAGCGACTTGATAGATTCACTTCCCCATACTATTGCGTACGCAGACGATGTGGTAGCGTACAGAACAGGTCCAAAAATCGAGGTCATTAATACTCTCTTGCAGAGTGACTTCGATAAGATAAGACGATTTTGCGATGACTGGAAGTTGAAAATCAACTTTCAGAAGTCGGAAACCATTCTCTTTAGGACGCCGTTGTCTGGAGCCTCTAGGGATACCAGAAAAAATTGGAGAAAGTTCTCGATTATTGGACAACACGGACAGCCTCTTGCCTGTCGAAATGTAGTCAGATACCTCGGAATCTGGCTAGATCAGTTTCTGTATTTTGGCAAAAATGTAGATGCTGCTCTGGCCAGAGCTAAAGGTGCTTTTGCCCTTACAAAGAGACTGTTTTATAGCAGCCAACTCGATGCGAGGGTAAAGGTAATCTGCTACATGGCCCTTATCAGGCCCATGCTGGTATTTGGTTGTCCCGTGTGGTTCAATGTACGAGCAAGCTTAATGGAAAAGATTCGGGTGTTTGAGAGGGCTTGTCTTAGGGCTTGTCTTCGCTTGTACAGAACACCAGAATCGGAGTACAAGAAATTTTATCCTAATGAGGTCCTTTATAACAGGGCGAACCTAATACGAGTGGACAACTTCGTAATTAAGCTGACTCGAAGGCACATTGCAAGAGCAATGACCTCGACGAATAACCTGATATCTGGGGCTTACTACCCCAATTACCTTTACCACGAGAGTGTACGCTTTGACGGCTTCGTTCCACCGGAAGCATTCCTCTACCTTGATCAGATAGGGTTGATCCAGGATAGATCAGCGGTGCCGTTAATCTTCCATGTCGCTCGGACAGCTGGGGACAGGCGACTCAACTACGACAGAGACGTCGCACACGGCAGTGTGGATCGCCTCAGGTTCAGTAGGGCGGTGGGGAATCGCGATAAGAGGGATGTCGTTCGGCAGCACCAGCATTTCTGGTGGTTGAATGATGGAGAAGATGTTTCGTCGTCGTTTCCGTCAATTACGGACCAGCCTCACTAATGAGGCAGGGCTGACCAATGTATTTGCTTTGTAAATAGCGATGGCCAGCTTACATAGGTTTAGGTTAGCATTTAAGAAACATATACATATATCAGTGTACACAAAGGTGTATACTGATATATGTATATGATCGTGTATAATGTCTATGTGTGTTTATGTGTGTATTGTGCATTTAGGTTAGGTAGGCTAAGGTTTATTTTAAGTTAGATACTAAGCTTTTATAAAAAATAATAAAATGTCCATATGCTAAGTTTTTTGTTATAAATTTTTTCTTAGCCCTAAGTACACAAAATAAACATTTATAAATAAAATGTAAATGAAGTCGAAAGACATAGATATAAGAATTTAGATTAGCTTAGATTGCCTGTGTGGGGCCAGTAAGTTAGTACAAGATTGTTAAGTAATTGTAAGCTAGCAATCTAAGCATTTTTTGTTAGTATGTAAGAGTTAGTGATTAAGTAAATAAAATGCATTCAAAACTAACTAAACTAACCAGTCTGTTGATGCTCATACAAATCGTTTTGGCTGATGTCGTCTGATATCAGGTAGTAGTGGCTGCTCACATTCCTGATCATGTTGCTGCTAGTATGATGGGTGGGTAGTTGGGGAGTGTTTGGTACTGTTCGACAGTTGTGGTGTGTGTTGTGCGCATAAGTCGCGCACTCAATTTAAAAAAAAGAAAAAATTCAACCACACGCATTTAAATATACACACCAGATTAAATACAATTAAAACATTTTAAAATGTTTTTTGTAAAAATGTATAAAATTACTCCAAAAGACGGTTCTTTTCAGGACTTCAAAAAATCTTCTAAAATATGTTATTTCGATAACTAAGAATTTTTTTTAATATTTTTACTGTACAAAAATTTTCTAGTTGATCAATTAAGACGACCAACAAAATAAAGTAATTTTTGTGATTTTCAAAATAACTTAAATACATTATTTGTTATAATTGATAAATGTCAACGTATTGTTAAAAATGACAACACGGCTTGAAAGCTATCCATATTGAAAGAACTTGCAGTAAAAACAAACACTATTTTAATACGTTTATTACGGTGGCATTTCTTTTACTTGGGTGGAATTGATAAATAAGAACTAAATGCAGGCAGGATTTCACCGAAGTAAAGGGTTTTCCAATAGGGACTTGACAACTTTGAATTTAATTTGTGAACGCACTTTTTCACTAATCATCAAACTGTCAATTTATTCAGTAAACTCAACATTTTCATCATTTTAAAGTTCCCGAACGAGCAACGTCTGCAAATTATAAAAATTTTCTACCGAAATTCGGAGTCGGTGACTGCAACTTTAAGAACTTTAACTCCAATTTTCGGTTGTAATTCTCGCCCTAGTAGACAGGCAATAACAAGTTTAGTGCAAAAAATTTGAGTCTACATATTCGCTGTGTGATGTTGCCGTGTCAGTGAGACAACGGGTTGGTCGAAGTGTAGAAAATATCGCTGCCGTTCAGGCGTCCGTTGCAAATGATCCGAATCAGTCAATTCCACGGCGTTCTCAAGAATTGGGCATTGCTCAGACCACATTATGACGCATTTTGCGTAAGGATCTTGCTTTACACCCATACAAGATCAAGCCAATGGACATTTGAAGCGACGTACGTTCTCCGATTGGGTTCTGGAGAAGATGCGTCAAGATGATGAATTTCATCGCAAAATCATCTTCAGCGACGAAGCTCATTTTTGTCGGGTCGGATGAAAATCCACATGTGCTTTATGAATCACCACTTTATCCACAAAAAATAACTGTTTAGTGCGGTTTGCAAGGCGGTTATGGGCCATATTTTTTCGTCGACGATGACGATCGTAACGTTACTGTGAATGGTCAGCGTTATCGCGCCATGATCACCGATTATTTTTGGTCCGAATTGGAAGATATGGACTTGGACGATATGTGGTTTCAACAGGATGATGCCGCAAGCCACACAGCACACGTTACAATCGATTTACTGAAGAGTAAGTATGGTGAGCGTGTTATCTCAAGAAATGGGCCAGTCGATTGGCCGCCTCGTTCGTGCGATTTAACGCCGCTTGACTATTATCTGTGGGGCTAAATTAAGTCATTGGTTTATGCCAACACGCCGATGATGTTGGAAGAACTCAGAGCCAACATTGAACGCGAAATAGCGACTGTTTCTGCCAAAATGTGTGGCCGAGTCGTTGAAAATTGGATCCAACGAATCGACTGCTGCAAACGTTCCCGCGGTGGTCATATGAACGAGTTCCATTCATAAATGTTTTGATTGTACTTCAAGCCGATAATAAAGTTTTTGAAATGTCTCAAATGGCTTGCGTTTAATTTAAAAAAATGTTGTCGAGTCCTTATTGGAAACTCCTATACTTAAAAGTCGAAGTTAGTTGCGTTCACTGCATGCCGGTCACAAACGTAGAAGATAATAATCAACTAACCGCTGCAAATCAGTCTAATGAGCTGATACAGGGCACATCAAAATACATACAAAGTTCCTCCATTCTGGAAGGAAAAGCCATAATTATGGTTTATTCAGGTGGAATCGCAATTGTTTATAGGGCGATAACAACAGATGCAACGAAGTATTATATGCTTATTGCGGCGATAGAAAGCCACATTTTAGAACAAGTCAGCGACATTTTACTCAACCCACCAGTCATGGGACAGACAACTTGTACGCTATGCTAATGAAAATAATAATCGAACAATTTGCTGACTCAGATCATCAACGTTTGTGGAAGCCTTTAAAAGAAATTGATCCCAATTGCTAAGAGAAATGCGTCACCTCGCAGAATGAAGACAGGTGATGATTTACTAATAGAAATTCTGGTTACAGCGATTACCATCAAACATGCGCGAGTTACGTGCCACCCTGTGCCACTCAACCGTGCATTTGTTGATGCATAGGTCATGCACAAATCACGAACGAAAGCATGTTTGCAGACTCAGCAATGGCTGGCGGTAAAAACATCAACACGCATTTAACACGCATTTGGTGCGTGATCCACAGATCTAGTAGTTGCAGTTGTTTACATCAGGCGCTAGGATCAATCATACATCAACACGCTCCGAATGCATGATCACCATACTAAACAATAACATCGAACTATCATCATCGGCAAAAGCCAAGCCACCCGAATGTTCTACCCAAAAGAGAAGTTCACCAACAGGGAGAATAGAGAGGACAACCGTGGGAGTGCATCAACACCAGCAGCATAACATTTTGACCATTCTTGTTCTGACTACGAAATAAAGAGCATCTAATATATTGTTAAATAAAGTTTTGTGTTTTTTTTTCTCCCAAGCATAACTCGCGCTATCATTTCCGTCAGTACTGAAGATCTCGCTAAATTAACAGAGCTTGCGGATAAAATTGCAGAAATTAAGAAGGTACTGGAGCTGTCTGGAATCAGCCGACAAGAAAATCAAAACCAGCTTGTTCAGTCGCCTCAAAACTGTAGCGACACATCGAACAGAAAGTTGCAGAATTGTCACGTTCCGCTGCTGAGTTAAAGTCGCTCCTATCTTCTTCTTACTCAAGTGTATTGAATCAATCTCGGTCTCGCACACGATATCGCCATCGAATAAACAAAAGGAGAGGCTTGGTTCCACCAGTTGACTTAAAGGACAAAAAATATGTAATGATAGAAACAGACCCGGTATACGAATATCAGGAAACCACATTTTTATACCATGTAGTAAATAGTACGATCCGTATATAATTTACAACAGAACTCTGCTGAACAAGTGTTAATAAGCAAAATAGAGACATTCAAGTCACAGTTACTTCCTCATACCTCTAGAACTAGACGATTATTACGGGTACCCCTGAACACGACGACTTAATTGAAATCAAGCCAAGATTAAATATGCTGATAGAAAACAATCGGTAGGTAAGTACGAGTAAGAATAGCTGTTGGAAACACCAAACCACTTAGGCCTGTTTTTCCATTGTGATGACACGTGGATCTATGATCCTCTTACTAATGAACCACTTTGAGCTTACGATGAAGCGTAGGAAATCTTTAGATCGTTTAGGTCATTGTAGAAGAAAGCTCCTAAGTGAAGTTTTTTTTTTTTAGAGAGTTTGACATATACAGAGAAGGTGGAGGATTGTCTCCTCTTGTACAAAAAAAAGGCAGGTTTTTGTGAATTTTTTGTGCCGACACAGTTAAAATCTCTTTCTTAAAACATTAAAGTATAACATCCTTAGTACATTAAAGTATAACATTCGAAGAATATTGTACAAAGTTTTCACGAAGAAATATTAAAAAATACGGCAATGGCAGCAATTATTCGGACATGTCTCAGAAAAATTGCGGTGCCCCTCATAACTTGGTGCTGGATCTTCCGAAATCAAAAACTATAAGTTCATAACGCTGGGAGGGTTTTTCGAAATTTCAATTTTTCACTTTTTTGGAAGACTTTGAAGGGAAAAGAGCGATTTTTTACGAAAAAAATCGGCTAATTTGTTATTGTAAAATAAAAATTATTAACAAATTTGAAAAAAACTCTTCAGCGTTACCTCGTAAATTATGTACAGTGTTCAAAATTCCAAAAGGATATATGCAGTAGTTTTGAAGTTATGAGAGGCACCGACTTTGAAAACGTGTGTTGTGGGGAAAACGCTTTAAAGTTTTGAACACTAAAAAATCTGGTATAAGACGTTCATAAGCGAATTTTATCGACTTACCTCACACTGAATCTTCAATGCCAGGTCCATGAATATTTTGACACTATATTCTTAGGATATTATGCATTCAATTATGGTGTATAATGGTGTATCCAAGTTTCCTCTACAGTAATAGATCGGCGCAGAAACTCGGATTTATTGCGCTCGGAACTGCGCCAACAGAGCGTTGCAAATGTTCATTCGAACACGTTTTTGGTCTAACGTAGGCAAACGCGGCATCCAACGCGCGGACAGCTTTCTCATGCCTAAATCTTGATTTAATATGTAACAAACATGTTCTTTGGACATTTTCATAACCTCTACTATCCCTCTTACTTTAATTCGGCGGTCGTCTAACACCTTTTGTTGAACTTTAGCAGTGTTATCGTCAGTGGTTGCAGTTTTTGGACGTCCCGAACGTTCATCATCTCCCAAGCTCTTGCGGCTACGTTTAAATTCAGCTGCCCAAAATTTCACTGCGGTAAATGATAGTGCAGAGTCCCCATACAGAGAGTCCAACTCATTTTTGATTTGCGTAGGCGTATTGCCATACAAAAACAAGAATTTAATAACAGCTCGATACTCAATTTTTTCCATTTTCACAAAAACCACTCACATCGACTCACTCAAACGACTGCCAACTAAAAACTGCGTGTCCAAAATGACTGAAACTTTGGTAAGTAACTGTCAAAAGATGCACAACTAGCATTCACTAGCTTTTATTGACGAGTGCCGCTATCTTTACGTTGTGGTCGGAAACTTTTCAGACAACCCTCGTATGTATTCAACCAGTCCAATACACAGTTTATTGCATCCTGAGATTATGCTGGTACAGTCAAAGTGTGCTAATGCTACAAGATATTGAAAGCAGAAGCAAGAAGAAAAAGAATCGATGAAATATACGAAATAGGACTTTCCAGAACGAAATTTAGGTAAAAGCGAGGACGCTTAATTTTAAGAAGGAGGGGAGTAAATGACGTAATCTCACTCTTTGCCTATTCCGTCATTCTTATCATGTCACGTACACCAGATTACATCATCATTTAGAACATTACCACTGACGTCACCTAAAATGCATTATCAACACAAACAATTAACAACCAAAATAATAGTAAACAACAAACAACGGAATATTCCATGGTGATAACAGCTGTCGCATCAATAGTATAAATAGCATTAAAATCTTATAGACTTATAGAGCGGTTAGTCTTAAGAATATCAATAAGCAACACGCATTTCGGCATAGAAAATAAATAATCTTTTTAATCAACCACCAACATTAACTCGCCTGAGTGAACGAAAAAACAAAAAGTAGAAAAAAAAATCACCGTTGCGTAAAAATAAAATAAAAACAGGTAACACTAATGCAGTCCTAATGGCAACCACAGTGCGGGCAATCCAGCTCTCCTGCTTAATTAATTTTCACTCTTGTTTTAATATTTTTGTTTGTAAAACTCTAGTAGAATTGTCTATAAATTAGTATAACTACATATACATATCTGTTTGAGTAAAACAAAAAGTATTAAAATACCTGCAGTAGCTTCCGTGCTTTAGTTTTGTCCCACAAGGTGCAAGGTGGTTAAGGAAAATATAAATAACGGATCCAAACTGATTATATTTCTTTAATTAGACCACAATTCATACTATCGAACTTCGAATACGATGATCTTTTACAAGAGGAGATACCTAGATGGAAATAGGGGAAAGATATGATGATTTACGTACACGTCACAGCAAATTAATTTTGAACACTAGGCTGTTGATTTTAGATGATGTGATTTTTTTTGCATGCTTTCGGGGAGATTCCTGGATATAAGACCAGGCATGTGGAGTTGTCCGGGCCACTTTGTACGAGTATCTCAGTGATTGATATGCGAGAAAAGACGGATCTATTAGGTTGTACCACATGAAATGTCCAATTTCCTTTACCTTTCCTATGAGAGAAAGGTGTCGACTTATTGTCATTGGGGATACTCCCATGCTTTGTGCAATCTCCCGCACCAGATTAAACGTACTCGTACATATGCAAAACTCAATACTCGTATTATGACAACGGGGAACTCTATAAAACAGACGTTTTCTCTAAATTTCAGCTGCCAAGCAGATTATTTTTTGTAATTACCGCGCGCTTAAGGAATTTTGTGTACCCTTAAAATATTTGCACACAGCGCGGCCGAAACAAAATTAGGGAGGAAAAAAGTGAGGTACCTATTACGTTGGTTTTGAATGTTTGCAGGTTATAACGGTTACGAAATAATTGACTCGGCAAGAAATTCCATAAGCAGTGGGCTTGAAGGTAAACTGATGAGCATTCAAAGGGACAGAATGCTGCTGCTAATTTCAATTGAACACTGATGGTGATAAATAACAGCTATAGAACAAAGCTTAACAGGGCACATTTCGTTGGTGTTCGAGGATGTCTTGAGTTTTATCGCACGGTTTCTAATCTTATCTAGCAAGGACAGAGATGTCTTAGGAGCGCCTGACCTGATATGGGTGCTATACACCAATTTTGGGCGGATAAATGCCTTATACAGGGTGGTCCGGATAATGTGTCGACTTTAAGGTGAGATTGCTTGACATATTTTGAGAAACACATCTAATAGGTTGCCCTGCCTGCCCTGCCTGCCCTGTTTTGACTCCTATTGAAAATAACATTTTTTTTAATTTATGTGTATATAGTGACAAATGGGGTGTCGTTGAACTCGTAATTTTTAGTAATTTAATTATGGTATAGTACGCTTATGGTATGTCCTGCCGGTCCTTTTATTACCTAGTCATTATAACCTGGAAATATTTACGACCAACGTTAAATCTGTATCTCTCTTTTATTTTTTCTCCTTTACTTTTCGCCCGCGCTTTACATATGCAAATATTTTAAGGGTCCTGAAAACTTCTTACAGTTACGTCTCAGATAACATAACATAACAAATAGATTCCTGTAGACATTCCTAAATGTAATATTAAACTTTTGTTTTTATTCCCATGAATACATTTTTCCAATTGTAATAGTAAACATTTGTACTTTTGTTTTTCATGTTCATGGATATATCCTTTCAATTGTAATATCATTTTGTATACATGTTTCTTTCCAATACCTAAACAGATTATTTTAATAAAATCCATCAACATAACATCTGCAAAGTATAAGTTTTTTTTTTAATCACCGGTTTGGACTATAACTCGCGCTAATTATAAAAAAATAAAATAAAAAAAATCGATAAACAGGTGGTGAGTGAGTAGTATTTCATTTGATTGATGTTGGACTATCTAGGCCTACAATTCCACCGCATGATATGTTATCATTCCTCTGTGGTTGGTGCTGTTTAATTATTTTCTTGAGAATCGAGCAAATATGAGATTTAATTCACACCATACTTTTATCGGACTATAGTTTACAGTTGAGTATGTTTATGATCGTAACCAAATTGACTACTAATGCCTTAAATAATTAAACAGAAAGCCCGCATAACGTCTTAGCTTTTTGTTCGGCTGAATGAGGAGCTCGGAGCTTCGGAGCTTCGCATTCCGAGTTGTCAAAAAAGCAAATTCTATCAAGAATTTCTTAAGCTGTCATAGCAATCGATAGCATGGATTGAGCATTATTTTTTGTTTTATTGTGAGACAAATTATGTCTCATGTCTAATTGAAAAGGAACAACGCCCGCCGTAGAATCTAAGATACTGCAACACGCTTGAGTAGGAGGTCGACTGGTAACCGGAGGCTACCGCACATGCAATTTTGTCTTTTATAATAAGCGCGGGCTCAAAGGATTGTAGATGAATCCCTTGAAGAAGAGAGTCATAGATCCAAAAAGTTCACATTTTCAACAAAAGAGCCTGATGCCAAATTCTGTCAAATGCCTTAGAAATATCAAGTGCAACTATGTTGCTTTCCCCAGATTGATGTACGCTTTGATTCCACTTTTCGGTGAGACATGCCATCAAATCACCAGTGGACTTGTTGCTACGAAAACAATACTGCCGGTCATTGAAATGTTTTCGAGTTCTAGATATTTCATGAGTTGACGGTTTATCACCGTTTCCATGACCTTGGGAAGAAGGGACGTAAGGACGATGTGTCTGTAGGGAGAGAAAGAAGAAAATTTGCCTTTTTTAGGGACGGGCTGGAGAACTGCTATTTTGAATTTGTTCGTAAAGAGTCCAAATAAGTGGAATATATGAAAAAGCTTACGCAGCGGTTTTGCCACGCGGACCAGCGGATTTGTGTATATTAAAATCTTTAAGTACTCTTGCTACTACACGAGTGCAAAACTGGATTCGTCCCATTGAAGATTCGACACACTCAAGTGTAGGTTGGGATAAAGCACAATCTGGAAGGGTTGCAAAGTGTGCAGCAAGCAGATTGGCCATGTTCAAAGAACTGACAGCTGGAATGTCATTGTAATTGAGGATTGGGATGGAGGATGAGACAGAATTTCTAATGTTTTTGACGAACGACCAACAATTTATACTACCTTTGGGTCTATGTTTGGATATTGTGGATGCGCCTTGCAAGGACTTGGCGATAAGTAAAGTATCTGGGGTTGGTATATTTATAAAGAACGCGTGTTCTATTATGTTATTGGTAAATTTCAAGTGTTTACGCACAAAAATAGTAATTTTACAAGTTATTTTCGATCGGGTACATTTCATGTTTTTTTATTACCTTAGTTATTTTGGACGCGTCTGGCAAGAACTTGGCCGCACGCAAAACGTCTGGCGGTCATATTTTTGTAATCGGGAAGAGCTGAACCATCTCCTGAGAGAAAAAACAATTGGTTATGTTAGTTATGCAAAAATGGAATATTTTAACGGTGACTGGCACTGCCTTCAACGCACCGTAAATGTCTTGGAACCGTATATTCATAATAATATAACTCTGTTCTATGTTTTATGTAAATTTGACATATTTACTCGTACCTTAATTATACAAAATTGGGCATAATTCAAACGTTTGATGGCATCTGGCGTGGCCTTAGCCGCATCCTAAACGCCTGGTATAAATGAATCTAAAGCAAGCAAATTCTGCTCTATCGTTTTCAATAAAAATTATATCTCTATTCCTTTTGGGCATAATTTCGCATTTTAAAAGTACTGTTATTTTCCTCGTCCGCCAGTGAGGACTGCCAGACTGCCTGATGAATGTACATATTTTTTGGTTATCCTTCACTGCCAAATCTATACTGTTCTTGGTCTACTGGGTCAAGTTATTTTCCGCAACGAAGATCTCAACACAGCGTCCTTCGGGTGTTGTCTGTCCAGAATGTCGAATTTCCTCCCGCAAATTATGCAAAGTGGAAGCGTAGGATGTGGCGTCGATGGTTTCACCTTTTTTTTTGTACTCAATCAGCAGGATTCCCTTTGAGTCCCAAAAAACTGTGGCCATGAGCTTCCCGGCAGACGGAGTGACTTTGAATTTCTTCGGGGGGTCTGTTCCTTTTTTATGCCACTGCATGGACTCTTGTTTGCTTTCAGGGTCATAGTGGTGGACCCATGTTTCGTCCCCAGTAACAATTCGATCCATAACACCGTCCGCGTTCTCACTACACATCTCCAAAAGCTCTCTACCTCATGCGATTCTCACTTTTTTCTGAGGCGCTGTGAGCATTCGTGGCACCCACCTTGCACTGACCTTTGAAAGGTTAATATGGTCATGAAGAATGGTGTGAATGGTACCAATTGAAAGCTTGGTGATCTCTGCCATCCTTTTCACCTTTATTCGGGCATCCTCAAGAACAAGTTTTTCGACTTCTTTGATGCTTTCTCCCGTACAAGCAGTAGCCGGGGCGCCGGAGCGGGGGTCGTCTTCAATGCTCTCTCTGCCTCTCTTGAACTCGTACATCACTACGCACGTAAATGGTGAGACCGCGGTGAGAAAAGAATAATGGCACTAGTTCGGAGCCAGGTAGCTTCAAATCAGAGTGATCTGAAAGGTGTAAGCGGGGGTCTACCTGTGTTTCACTAAGTGCCAAAACTGCTGGTGTGTACGTGCTCAGAAAAGTGATTACTCCTTAGCCCGCGTGTATTGGCTGCGTCCACCATAAATTCCCTAGTCATAATCAGAAAAAAAACACAAATACCGATGATGCTAAGCAAGGCTGCGAAGTAAGAATTTTAACGTTGGTTTACCAAATCAAATTGCTGTAGGTGTTATACCCCAACAACTATATGAAACAGTGCACTAACAAAATTCACACTTCCAACAACATCGGTTGTTACATACACTCAGTCACTGCCTGTACCGTATGATAAATACTGTAACGGCAGTACTTCGATCAGGAGCTGGTGAGGTGGGATACCCGTGCTGTGTGATGTTTTTTGTGTTTTCTCCACTGCACTGCACTATTATCTTTTTTTCGCACGCGCGAAATAAAAAAAAATTAATTTTCATGAAAGCCTTTTCTCTCTTTGTATGATTTTTTTTTTAAATAACGCTTTCACAACCTCCTCTTTTCACTGATCAACTATTACTGACTCATGGTCTGATCCTTTTTTCTACAACTCCAAAAAAGTCCCGAATAGAACATTCGATCCCATTGGGCGATAGAACGAGCGATCCCAATGGCCGCATCTCCATCCGTCAAATAACTCGTTTCACTCGTCCAAAGTACCAGAATGCCCAACCGAGGAGTTACATTTGCCATAAATTACATAGTTGTCCTCCTTTTGTAAATTACAACTTCGGCCAACCTGACTTTACAATCGACCCCGATTAGGTTGATATGATAAACTTATCCTAGGCTTATAACTACTTACACCCTAACAAGTGTTGCCTACATCAAGATGCGTCGTATCATTCAATAAACTCTAATCCACCACATTTATCCTCAAGATGTTCTGTTAATTTGTTTCACCTCTTTGCTTCACCCGGAACAGCATTTTGCTGGGTGTCTGCTTTGCTGTATTATTATTTAAACTATATTCAACCCGGCCTAACATGCTGGACCAATTGGCATGAGTAACGGACTCACTTCTTTTGCTAAGCATGGACTTAACTTAACTTAAACTTACCTGTTTACACGTTCCACTTGCCCATTTCCTTGAGGAGAGGCGACAGCGACCTTAACATGTGAAATATTGTTTTGTAAATAATAATTTTTCTTCAGCTGATCACACCTTAGTGGCCAATTGTCTCATGAACTAGCTTAATTATAAAGCTGTTATAAACCTGTTCCACTTCTTCTAAAGACCAAGCCGTCCACTAGCTCCTAACCTATCACGCTTTCTTTCTCTAATCTAACTTGAATATGAAAATCAATCTCAATTTGACAACGATTAGTCGCGCCCTTAATGCAATCACTTTTAGCGCCAGTAAGTGATTCTACCGGAATGGCAGCGACTCAGCATCAACGTGGCCCATATTGGCGTCACCTCGGTGTTGGATTGTGTAGTTGTAATTTTCTAACTCTAATGCCCATCTGCCTCTATTTCTATTAAGTTGCTTCTTATTCAGGGTTAATATGAGCGAATTACAGTCTGTTAATATTTTGAACGGAATTTTATCTACAACTGCCAGAGTCTCTAATTCAAAACTATGGTAACGCGCTTCTACAGCAATCGTGGCTTTGGAGAAATACATCATCGGATGCAGCTTGCCATCCGACCGGCCGTGCTTGCGTCACAATGTAATTCAGTTTATTTCCCCGGGTCAAAAATAGAGAGCACTGGTGGTAAGGACAGCCTTTTCTTTAGTTCAGTGAACGCGCGATCGCACTCATTTGTAAAGAGAAATTCAACTCCGTCACGAAGCAACTATTGCAGTGGTCTTGCAATCCTTGCATAATTTGAGATGAATTTCCTGAAATTCGAAAATAACCCGAAGCTTGTTTTTACTTCCCTTTGGTTGGAGGGTGGCGGGTACGCCCGAATGTCTTCTATATGAGAGTCACTTGGATATATACCTTCTGAATTGATTCAATAACCTAAGTACTCTATATTACTAAAACCAAACTTGCATTTATTTGGCTTCAATTCTAAGCCTTTCTTTCACCCTTCTTAGCACCTTTGCTACCAGCCGTAGATGTGTTTCGAAGTCAACTGTTCCTATGATAATACGAGTATCATCCATATAAATTATGACAAGACCACTGTCAATTAGGTCCCTAAAAATGTTATGAATGCACCTCTGAAACACGGCTGGAGCATTCTTTAGACCGAAGGGCATACGCACATACTCGAATTGGACATACGGTGTAACAAAAGACGTATATTTAACAGAGTCATATGCTATCTTCACTTGAAAAAGTCCGTTTCTCAAGACAAGGGTTGTAAAATATTTCTTCCCACCATTTGCATAATTCTTTCGAAGTTCCGTAAAAACTCATGCACATTTTAGGTTCTGGATTCGCCATCGAACTTAGTGATGGCGTGTTCGATGTTTTGGAAGGTCAATCAGGTCCTTGGAATGACAGAGGCCATAGAAGTTTGTCCCGCGAATGACGCCGCCGGCAACTCTATTCACTCCATTCCAGCAATTGACTGCTGTAATGTAAGAACTTCGTGGCGCTTACGCAGTATGGCTAACTTACGGTCCAATTCGGCCTGGGTTTCTTCGACAGCTGCAGGGTCTTCGTTGATTTCGATATCTGGTCTGCGTTGTGCATCCACACATATGTCGGCATCGTCGTCACGATTAGTGTCTGCAGTGGCATCAGTTGGGCATATGGTAGCGGCGGCGTCCGGAGTTTCTGGGGCGTTTTCGTCGGCTTTGGTGTTGGTGTTGGAGACAATGGGAAAAAGTGTCGTCCCTCTCGAATACACCAATCGTCAAACTATTGTAGATGACTAGTCGGTACTGACGATAGGCACTGGCTTCAGCAATAGAGACAGATATACAGTTTTACTATGGTAGACACCGGCGGTGGCATTTCTGTTGCCCCTGCAACACGCCCACAAATAGGGTTCGACGGTGACAATTCAACAATCCTCTTTGCAGCGAACAAGACAGAATTTGGACTTCTGGAACAAAAATATACACTGGATTTGAAATTTGGGATTACAACGTGATTTCAAGTTCAATCATTCGAATGGATTTTCTGCAACACTACTATGATAAATCAGACATGCGCATCCAGAGTGGATTTTATCACACGTATTCCATCATCGCAGCTCACTGACATCAATCGGGAAGTGTCTTTTCGAGAACTGCTCCAGGAATTCAAGGAAATGACGCTCACGTTGGCGGTGAGGACCGCGGTTAACCACATTTTCAACTTCGCATTCATATACATCGATTACATTCTTATGTAATCGAGAACGAGTATCGAGAACATCGTCGTTTGATCATTGAGCGATTAGGAAAGATATGGTTATCAACCTAAAAAAATGCCAACTAGCACAGGCAGAAGTACGCTTTCTAGGACATACAACGCTCGTGGAATAAAACCCCAGAAAAATAAAGTCAAAGCAATTCAGAGGTTTGTTACGCCAACAAGGGTATATGAATTAAAACAATTATTAAATTTGCTAGCCGCTGGCCTTAAAATCCAGTAAAGTTACCTCCAGGGCAAGTTCGCTATTTAGAGTTTATCGGACACACAGTTTATAGCCGACACCCTTTTGTGAGTTTCTGAAGTCGCGTCTGCAAACACCAGCAACTACGAACACATGTCTGACAACCAGGAATACCGTGACGAACTGTTATATTCCTTACACGAAAGTGTAGACTGAAGAAATTTCCTGTTATTACGGACGCCAATTGCTTCATTTACTGCTCTATACCAACGCAAAATGTTCGCTCTTTCATCACCAAACCATTTCGTCTGGCAGCTTTCGAAATCGTGTAGACTGAAGAAATTTCCTGTTTTACGGACGCCAATCGCTTCATTTACTGCTCTATACCAACGCAAAATGTTCGCTCTTTCATCACCAAACCATTTCGTCTGGCAGCTTTCGAAATCGTGTACAGCCTTTCACATCCTGGTATTCGATCAACTCTAAAAATGGTCAAGAAGCAGTTTGTATGGCCATCGATTCGAAACGGTTGCCAGCAGTGGGCTAAATGTTGTACAATTTGCTAACGTTCGCGCTCCTATTCGCTCGTACCCGCTGACAGACAACCGATTTAAACACCTAAATATTGGACTTGTTGGCCATCATCAAGAGATTTCCGGTAGATCCTCGTATGCGCTAATCGTTTTTCGAAAAGAGTACCTGGTGAGTTTTTCCACTCAGTTGATTTAAACTCACACGAGTTCGTGAAGCACCTCCGGAGCACAATGGCAGTTTTCAAATGGGCAGAGGTGAAAAATGACTTAAGCGCCAAAGGACTTGAGAAAATGCAAATAATTCTTCATCTGAAATGATGCTATCAAAAGGCCACTCAGTTCATATTATTATGGACCATTCTATGCCATCAGATGGATAGAAGTGGAAAAAGGTAAATATAAAAATCGACCGACTGAAGCCCGAATATATTTTCAGTGAAGAAGATGTAATGGTTCCATAATTATCAACAACGTCACTATTTATCATCCATTTTATGACATAAACAAAGTCTTTCAATATCTTCAGCAATTGTTTCGTCAAAGTGAACACGAATCCAACAGAATGCAAGACTGTACGACTTAGTACTTATTCAGCTTTGTATTTCAACTTGACGTTCCCGAATTTCAAAATGTAAAATACCAGGAATGTACTCGTAACATATATACATGACTGCTTTTGAGGTACAAATGTACATGGTGCATGCATATATAAGACATTTGATTTTACTTCATTCTATATAAACACTTCAAAATAGTTATAAACCACATAGTCGTGAAAAATTTGTTCCCTGACTCCAGCGCATATAGCAAAGAATCAAGTTCCGAAGTACTACATGAACCTTTCAGCATTTAAGGAATATATAGCGGTTCTTAAGAAAAATAAAAACAAAACAGCAAGCTATTGCAATGTATGTTAGAAACTCGAAAGGAATGTACATGTTTTAAGTTATTGCAAAATTATAACGAATATGAATTAAGCGCGTCCGAAAAAGTATTTTCTATAAACAAAGTTATATACCAAGGTGGCAGGGTCATAAGCTTTACAGCTATACTACGGTCCAATTTTGAGTGAATTAATTATTTTGACCACTTATAGCTGGTGGGGGGAAGTAAGATCAATAAACAGCCAGGTGTATTCTAATGAACTGCTTTTTATTTGCGCAGATATTCGCCTTAAATAGTAACATTTTGCTTATTCTACAAATATACACATAAAGTACAATTTTGCTAATTACATAAAGTAAAGTGTTCGTAACAGAATATTGATCACGCAACTGGTTCACTTAGTCTTCTACGGGGTGCTGGGTTGGGAGAGGTCACGATGTTAATATTGTCAGACCTCCTTTTTCGAAGCCATTTCAGTACAGCGATGCATACTGTGACGATGATGAGAAGTGTTATTGCACCGCTTACTGAATATTGCTGGATCTTGTGGCCTCGGATTTCGTTCGATTGTACTTCTTGGAATCTTTGGAGAGCAAGCTCATGTTGTAATTTTGAGAGCTTTGGTTATTAACTTGTTGTTTGATTAACTGTCAAAATTAACGGGTGAATCTCTCCATGGTGCGTTGCAAGTATGATTTCTAATAATGTATTCTGCGTATTGTAGAAGTTCATCATAGTTAACATCGCAGGGAAGACTGTTGATATGAACATTTGAAAGGTACGAGTATGTTCATTGTCCTCTTGGGCTTCTAATTTGGAAATCACTTTATAGATTGTCCTCAACTGGTTTTGTGTTTCTGCACCATCTTCCTTGAATAGGTTGATGGTGGAATCTATTATACTTGTTTGGTTTTTTATTAGATTAAGCAGATGGTTTTCGTTCTCTGTAATTTCTGCTATTGTCTGCTCATATTGAAGAGCAAAGTTTTGATCCAGTATGCCAAATAACTTGTTGCTGACTGTTCCGATGAAATCAAAGGGTCATCTTTTCATCCTTTGTACTGATTCATTGTTTACATTGATTATTTCAATTTGTTGTAATTGCCAATTAAATAGTTGCTGACTGCTCTCACAAAGCAGAGTATTTGATTCCGACAGATTTGTCTTCAGGCAGATCTCTTTCATGTGTCTTATGACTTTCCGATACGTATTGACACCGGTCCAATAATTCGCCAAATTTAGGAACACTATGCTCCTCCATGAACCAACAACTATGTTTGCATATCCAATATCTTCAAAATATAATACCAGTGTTTTTTCGAAGAGTGTGGCCTTGTAATTTGCAATCACTTATTGGCCAGATTTAGTATTTATGGCCAGTGCTAACATGCATATCCACATAAGTGGCTTCAAACTCATTCGTCCTCCCAATAAAACAGCAGGTTTATTGTTTGCCTCTAAAGAACTTGCTTTAATTTCAATCAAAGTTATTGTTTTGGCATTATTTTCGATGGGCAAAGGACATAGTTTTGTTATAGGTCTTTTCGAGAAAATTTTGTTGGAGTACATAGTGACTGCCTGAACTTGTCCACCTATTTCCCCAAGTTCCACTTAATAGGTAGAAGGCGTCCGCCCGTAATTAGTACTATATTCTCAACATTTATATTACCTCTCTTTTGCTTCCATTTGCCGCGATGTTGCAGCGGGGTTAGATATTCTGACAACTAGGTTTGCCAAAAATCTTGAACCATTTTTTGGATCAGTCTGTTTTCAGTTGTTTGGCAACAAGCTTATAAATGTTCTGTAGCTCCTTGTTACCGCCAACAAATGTTGTCCCGCAATCACTGTAGAAGTTTGAACAGATGAATCTTCGTCCAAAAATGCTTCTAATGTGAGATCGCAGCTGTTCGAGTGACGTGGCTTAGCGGCACCGTCAAACTGTCCTGAATCAGACCTTTATTATCTAGATAGAGGAACGATTCTGGAGGAATAAAGCCGTCAAAGCGAACTCTCTCGTGATACATATAATTGGGGTAGAAAGCCCCGGAGATCAGGTTGTTCGATGAGGTCATTGCTCTTGCAATGTGCCTTCGAGTCAAC
The DNA here is from genome assembly GCA_949129095.1 of Volucella bombylans. Lineage (NCBI taxonomy): Eukaryota > Metazoa > Arthropoda > Insecta > Diptera > Syrphidae > Volucella > Volucella bombylans. The sequence goes on from OX422140.1 coordinate 304,833,982, forward strand.
TTAATGACGAAATTGTCCACTCTTATTAGATTCGCCCTATTGTACAAGACCTCATTGGGAGAGAATGTACTGAGACTCTGGTGTTCTGTATAAGCGAAGAAAAGTCCTAAGACAAGCCCTCTCAAACACCCGAATCTTTTCCAATAAACTTGCTCTCACGTGGAACCACACGGGACATCCAAACAGTAAGGGCCATGTAGCAGATAACCTTCACCCTCGCATCGAGTTGGCTGTTATAAAACAGTCTCTTTGTAAGGGCAAAAGCACCTTTGGCTCTGGCCAGAGCAACATCTATATGTTTGTTAAAATACAGAAATTGATCTAGCCAGATCCCAAGGTATCTGACTACGTTTCGACAATCGAGTGGCTGTCCGTGTTGTCCGACGATAGAAAACTTTCGCCAATTCTTTCTGGTATCCCAGAGGCCCCAGACAAAAGCATCCTAAACAGAATGGTTTCCGACTTCTGAAAGTTGATTTTCAACTTCCAGTCATCGCAGTATCGCTTAATTTTATCGAAGTCACGTTGCAAAAGCATATTAATGACCTCAATCTTTGGACCTGATCTGTACGCGATTAAGTCGTCTGCGTACGCTATGGCATGGTGAAGTGAACCTATCAGATCACTCGTGTAAATGTTGAATAGGATCGGAGAATTTACCGCACCTTGTTGCAGACCGTTTTTAATGTTAAATGTTCCAGCAGATGTCACATCGCCATTCTTCACGATAAACTGTCTACTGGAGAGCATATCAAAAAGAATATACAGCAGTGGTTTACTAATGCCCAACCTGTCCAGCTTGAAAAAGAGTCCCTCTAACCATACGGTATCAAAGGCCTTCTCCAAGTCAATCAAGCAGGCGCCAGTGCACTGTTTCTTGCCTTTGTTCCATTGGATGTCAGAAACCAGCTTCGACGCAGCGTGAATAATATTATGCCCCGCCTTGAAACCGAACTGATTAAACGGAACTATATTTTTGTCCTCAACCCACTTAGTCAGGACTCTATTGATCACCTTCTCGAACACTTTACTGATGTTTGGAAGAAGACTGATCGACCGGAGTTTCGCCGGATTGGAGGTGTCTTTATCCCTTTTGCGGATGGGATGTACCACCGCAGTTTTCCAATGCACTGGACAATGTGCATTATTCATTGCATTATTAAACAGGGTGGTATAAATGTTCACCGCTTCTAGAGGGAGATGTCTAAGCACAATGTTCGGTTTTTCATCGGTTCCCACTGATTTCTTACTTCTAAGCGATTCGAAGATCGTTTGGAGCTCTTCCTTCGAAATGAACGGAGGTAGTACCCTATCGTTGGTGATGACATTATTTGCCATATTCTCGTCACTGAACTGGGTGAAACCCGAGCTCTCGAATCGCCAATTCACAATTTCATTTCGAAGGTAGAAATTGTGCACAAGGACTCGCCTTTCCAGATTGTGGTTCGGGCCAATAATGTCATTCCCTTTGCATACTTCCTGGAAAGTCGCGCCTATAGCCTCTACCTTCTCCTGCGGATCCTCGATCACAAAGAAGTTGTCGTCATTAACAGCCTCATTTGGATCTATGCCTGCTGCTATAAGTATGTTCTCGTTGTCCGTCGTTCGGGAGATTTTAAGACACGAAAGGTCGTTTTAATCTTTTCTCCGAAATATTTTATTTATTTGCGGGAACATATTCGGGTTGCTGGAGTTTACAGCTCGAATTTTGTTGTTCCAATACAAACTTACAGATGCTCTGTAATTTTCTTTTATTAAGACTTGGAGGTTTTTAATCGACGACTTTAGCGTCATAATCTCCGGGTTACGTCTGTCAGTAAACTGCCGGTACAAGGTTTTTGGTCTTGACAGCAGTCTACTTTTATGTCGGTGCAGTGCGTCAATAGTTTCGTTGCGGAATAAGTCTTCTTCGTCAGTATGTTGGTACCGAGGTATCGTTTTGTCCATTGTTCGTTTGATTGTCTCGTCCATTAGTCTTAGATAGTTGTCAATCTCCTCGTTTGACAGATTTCTGTTGGACGGTGGGTAGAGCGAATTCGAGGAGAGTGCTCTCGTCAGTGTTCTGGTGAAGTGTGTACAACGCACCCTACTATAATTGTAGGAATGCCTTTGAACAAACTCATCCAATTCCGCAATTTCGTTTGGAACAGTTATTTCGGTGCTGAGACCGCAATGGTCACTGTCATACACGAAACTGCGTAGACAGTTTGTAGTTTGTTGGTTAGTGCATGTCAGTTGTATACTTGAGTCGAACAGCAGAAGATCCAAATAGGACCCGTGCCTGGGAAACGACGGACTATCCGTCGCCTTAAGCCCGAGTCGATACATTACACTGTGCTGACCCCACAAATTGAATAGTAGGTTCCCTCTAGCATTCGGTGTATTATTTCCCCAATCACTATGTTTGGCGTTGAAATCTCCGCCGATAATAAAATAGTTGTCTTCCAATTCCAGCCTCAGGAATCGAAAAAGCGTCTCGAGATCTGACATAAATAAGGTGGGTTGAGTAGCCTTATGCGCATAGACAGACACCACGTACAACCGCTTTCCACTACGGAGGGGGATATACACCATGCATGCTTCCAGCACCTGGAACCTACGTACTGCACGACTGTATACTCCTTTAAAACGTTTACCTTTTCGTACGAAAATTGCAACGCCACCTCCCTGAATGGAGTTGGGTCGGTTTTTCCGTTCTATTTTGTATTAGTAAGTTAGTTTCGCTGACCAAAAGCACATCAGTAACGGCTGGTGTTTGCAAATGCACGGGTGGACGTTTCACTTCCACTTTCTGCTGCCGGGCCAGATTTATTCTTTTGATGTACTGGAATTTGGGACAACCCCGATAATTTGCGGTGTGTCCCGTGTTCCTACATAAAGCACAAGACAGTTGGCTTTTTTCAGACGCTCAGTCCTTACACAGAGCGCATTCCTCGGATTTGTGGTTCTTTCCACACTTCACGCATCGAGGCTGCATTTCGCAGTTCGACGCGGTGTGCCCGAACCTTTGGCAGCGAACACATTGTAAAATGGATTAGTCGACGGTTCTAATCCCCTCAGCAGCATGGTTCGCAGTTTCTCCCCCTTCGGGGTGTAGGTGAAGAACTCTGTCGCAGTAAACTTTTTAACTTTGTGGTAGCGCTCCACTGTATTGCAGTGGATCGCGTGCCTATCTAAACTTAGTTTTTTAATAAAGAAATTGTTGCCTATGGCCGACTTACATAACTCTATTGTATCCTTCAATTCCATTTTGTAGATATTAATTGGAGGCACCCTTTGCTTAGTTGATTTCTGCTGCTGATATTGCTGTTTCTGTTGCTGTTGTGCTTGATGTTGTTGCTGTTTTTGCTGCTGTTGTGGCTGCTGTTTTCGTTGTTGCTGCTGCTGCTGTTTTTGTTGTTTTTTTTGTGGTTGTTTTTACTGTTTATTCTGCTTTTGTTGCGCAATAGTATTGTTTTCTGGCTAAGACATATTCTGTTGTCTCAGTGTTTGTTTTTGTTGTTGCTGTGTTTCAGACTGTTTTTTATTTGTCTGCTCTTGTTGTTGTTGAGAATTTTGGGTCTCTTGCAGTTCCCTCGTCCTTCTCGCTATTTGCTTGGCTTTAATTACCAGTACTCGTTCTTGCATCTGCTTGATGCTGCTGGTAAGGGAATTCACTTCTTCTTCTTCGTCCTCTGATTCCGAAGCCATCAGAGAGATGAAGCTATTATTTGACCCGAAGTGATGCCCTTCCCCACCATCGGAGTCACTACCGTGTTTTTTATGTTGTTCCCCTGCTGTTTTGGCCTCTTTCCTTATATAAACCCGCATCTTCGCGGGCGAGGCAGATAGGGCGATGCGTTTAACGGGGTTGAAAGTCGGATTTGTCTTTCTTCTCCTCTTGGACCTTGTTTCACGTGCCAAGTTTCCCGAAATAATTGCTTCCTCGGCTGATGTTTTTGCATCATCCGCAGATCCCGCTATTGGGGGAGCGGAGCGCTCACTTCTATCCATCCCCTGCTTTTATCTGCTTGTTAGCACTTTTATTGCACGTGTTTTATTAGATAAAAAAAAACAAACAAAAAGTCTTTCCCCCTACGGGACTCGAAGTCGCGCCACTTTAGTTGCAATCAAACACCATTCATTCATTTTCATTTTAAATGCATTTTTATTACCATGAATTCATTAAGACTTATCCGCTATTCATGGCCGGCTTACATAGATTTAGGTATATAAGATCTTAGATGGGTAACAGCCTCTCTAAAAGAAGGGTAACGCATCTAGGACAAAAAAAAAATAAAAAATTCTATGATATATACAATAAGTTAGTTTAAGTAGATTAAGTAGGTTAAGATTTATTTATAGGTAGATAGTTTATAAGTTTTAGTTTTTAAGATTTTATAAAAAAGAAAGTCCGCATACTAAGTTTTTGCAGTAAATAAAATTGTTTTCTTAGTTTTAGTTTAACTAAATATAGAAAAAAAAATAAAAAAAATTGTAATCGTACGAAACGTCGAAAGACATTAAATAAGTATTATGTTTAATTTAGCGTCATAATCTCAGTGTAAAGTCTGTCAGTAAACTGTCTGTACAAGGTTTTTAGCCTTGACAGCAGTCTACTTTTATGTCGGTGCAGTGCGTCAATGGTTGCGTTGCGGAATAAGTCTTCGTTGTCAGTATGTTGATACCGAGGTATCGTTTTGTCCATTGTTCGTTTAATTGTCTCGTCTATTAGTTTTAGATACCTGTCAATCTCCTCGTTTGACAGATTTCTATTGGACGGTGGGTAGAGCGAATTCGAGCAGAGTACTCTCGTCAGTGTTCTGGTGAAATGTGTCCAACGCACCCTACTATAGTTGTAGGCATGCCTTTGAACAAACTCGTCCAATTCCACAGCTTCGTTCGGAACGGTTATTTCGTTACTAAGTCCGCAATGGTCACTGCCATACACAAAAGTGCGTAGACAGTTTATGGTTTGTTGGTTTGTGCATGTCAAGTGTGTTCGTGTGTCGAACAGCAGGAGATCCAAATAGGACCCGTGTCTCGGAAACGACGGACTATCCGTCGCATTAAGCCCGAGTCGATACATAATACTGTGCTGACCCCACCAATTGACTAGTAGGTTCCCTCTAGTATTTGGAGTATTATTTTCCCAATCACTATGTCTGGCGTTGAAATCTCCGCGATAATAAAGTAGTTCTCCTCCAATTCCAGTCTTAGGAATCGAAAAAGTGTCTCGAGCTCTGAAATGAATAAAATGGATTGAGTAGCCTTACGTGCATAGACAGACACCATGTACAACCGCTTTCCACTACGGAGGGGGATATACACTATCCATGCTTCCAGCACCCGGAATCTACGTACTACACAACTGTGTACTCTTTTAAAACGTATTCCTTTTTGTACGATGATCGCAACGCCTCCTCCCCGAATGGAGTTGGGTCGGTTTCTTCGTACTATTTTGTATCTCCTGTGCCTCATTTTGTGTCTCTTGGTAAGCTTAGTTTCGCTAACAAAGAGCACATCAGGGGCTTGGTCTTTAAGCAATTTAAATAGTGTGGCTCTTCGTTCGAACCTAATCAGTGAATTAACATTCACTGCAAGGACCTTCAGGGTTTGCTCCGCCATGTACGTACCCATTACGACTGTAGGTACGTTAGGCCCGACAGCAGCGGGTATATTTGATCTACCCGCTTAGCCTGTTCCTGTATTTGACGCTGCAGCTAAGCCATCTGCCCCTGAATAGAGAGCAAGATAGCCAGCATGTCAGCTACACGTTCCGGTGCACTAGGCGCTGGGGCAGCAACAACCTTTGGTTATTGTACCGTATTTCCCCTACCTGATGCCATTTGGGCGTAGGTATTGTGGGAAGTAACGGCTGGTGTTTGTGCCTGCACGAGTGGACGTTTAACTTCCACTTTCTGCTGCCGAGCCAGATTTACTGTTTTGATGTATTGGAATTTGGGACAACCCCGGTAATTTGCGGTGTGTCCCGTGTTCCTACATAACGCACAAGACAGTTGGCTTTTTTCTGACGCTCCGTCCTTACCTAGAGCGTCCTTACAACCCTCAGCAGCATTGTCTGCAGCTTTTCACCTTTCGGCGTGAAGGAGAAGATCTCTGTCTTCGAATCCCTTAACAGGTTTTTAATTTTGTGGTAGCGCTCCACTGTGTTACAGTGGATCGCGTGCCTATCTTGACTTAGTCTTTTAATAAAAAAATTGTTGCCAATGGCCGACTTACATAATTCTATGGTGTCCTTGAGCTCCAATTTCAAAGTGTTAATTGGAGGCACTTTCTGCTTAGTGTGTTTCTGCACTTGCTGTTGCTTTTGCTGATGTTGTTGCTTCTGCGGTTGTTGCTGCTGCTGTTGTTTATGTAGGTGCTGTTGTTGTTGTTGTTGCTGCTGCTGCTGCTTTTTGGGCCGCTGTTGTTGTTGAGCCTGCTGTGTATAATTTTTTGTTTGTTTTGTCTGTTTTGACTGCTTTTTCTGTTCAACGTTATCCGTTTGTTTTTGCGATAGTTGCTGGCTTACAACTTCTTGCTGTTGTTGTTGTTTCGAGTTCTTCCTCTTCGGTTTCTGATGCAGGTAGAGATGCGAAGCTGTTGTCGCCTCCCATGTAATGACCTTCCCCACCATCGGATATATATGGGTATTCGACATTGTCCGACTCCTGACCCATTGGATTTACTGCTGCCGTTGTAGACGTTGAAGACGCCGTCTCCCTTAATCCACCTGACAGTTTTTCGGTGGATTTTGATAGAGAGGGGCGCTTCACCAGATTGGGGGTTGGCCTTAGCTTCCTCCTTCGTTTGGCACTTCCTTTGGCTACCATAATTGGTAGGTTGCTTGATATGGCATCATGATCGGCTTTCATACCACTAGCTTAAACCGCTCATGGGAGAGCGGAACGCTCTCTATCACTCATCACGTGATTCTTTTTGCACTATACTTGTTTATTTATAATGTAAAGTAAGAAGTAAAAATAAAAAAAACCAAATGTCTTGGGCTGGGGAATCGAACCCCGGACCACCCGATTGTGACTCCGAAGCAAACGGAAACTGCAACGTAGCCCTTTTTCAATCGATTTCATCTTCCCTTTGGCATTCTTATTTGAAATGGTCCTGCATAATCCACTCCGGAGTTAGTGAATAGCTCTGATGGTGACACTCTTGGTGCTGGCAATACTCCCATCATCATCTCCACCAATAATTTGGAAAGGATGCCGTTGGGTTTGTGGGAGATTTGCGTTTTCCAGACGACCCCCCACAGTTAAAATTCCATCGTCATTTACAGTCCTCTCCACCATACAGCGTGATTCATTAATGGTTTTTGTGTCAATCCCCTAGAAGTAGAGTCAGCAGGATTTTCTGCCTGTCATCCATATGTGCCTACATGAATCTGCATCTACTGCTTGACGTATTTTTGATATTCTGCTGAATATGAATAAGGTGTTGTTGGAGGGATCCTTCTTTATCCATGCTACACAATAGTAGAGTCAGTCCATGCAAACACCTTATCTACTTGTGTTTCAAAATTCTGCTTTACTTCCTTCAAAAGTTTCGGCAATAGATTCGCGCCACACAATTCTAGCGCAACTCTTGTTTTTGAGATTAGCAGTGCAATTGAATATCCATTACCATAGTAGACTCTGGAGTAAACCACAGCTGCGTAAGCTCCGTCCGAAGCATCACAAAACCCGTGTAACTCAATTTGTTGGACGTTGTTCGCATTAATCCATCTAGGAATTGATATGGCCTCTGCGTCTGTGAGTTCATTTTTAAAGTTGGTCCAATATTGATAGTTTTATCAGTGATTGTCAGTTGTGAAAGCCATCTTAGTGGATCAAAAAGTCGTGATATTTCCGACAATGTTGTTCGGTTGGTTGATACCGTCTGTTCTTGTATGTTAACTTTAAATTGAAAGGTATCGTTGGAAAGTATGCCCAATGTCTTTATGGTGTCTTCTTTGTTGAAGTTGATGATAGACTGGCAATTAGAATCTGAAATGACCTCGAAGAGTTCCTTATTATTTGCTGCCCATTTTCGAAGATGCAATCACGTAAAGAGTCGCCTCCGGACATTAGGTCGTCAACGTAGAAGTCTTCCTTTAAGATGCTTGCAGCGATTGGATAATCTTCTTTCTCATCAGATGCTAATTGATGGAGTATTTTGACTGCAAGCTATGGTGCGGAAGCTGTTCCGTATTTGATGGTGTTAAGATTGTAGTCCTCAATTTGTTCATTTGATGAGTTCCTCCATACCATCTGATGATAGTTTTGATGCCTATCATTAATTTTAATTTGACGGTACATCTTTTCGATGTCTGCCTAGAAGATATATCTGTGCCTTCTCCAACGCATGATACTGGTGGCAATGTCAAATAGTATCATGAGGCTCACCAACATAACATCTTTGAGGCTAACTCCGGTTGATGACTTCGATGACGCATCGAACACTACACTTAATCTTATTGTATGCTGTCGGATTTAATGACAGCATGGTGTGGCATATAGTATACTCCTTCGGTTTGTTTTTCATTTAAATGAACCTCTACCATATGACCAAGACTTATAAATTCATTTATGAATTTGGTATACTCAACATGCAACGAATTGTTTGTGTTAAATTTTCTCTGCAGTCGGTCTTGTGAAGTTGTTAGACTGTATTTCTGTTCATATGTTTCTTCATATATTTGTTCGCAATTGAAATCGTTCTGCGTCAATTGAATTTGTACGGGTAAATCCTCTTCCTCCCAGAATTGCTTGAGTTGATTTTCTAGTGTTAATCGGGCAACCATTCCCATAATTATCACACTGGCGCATTTGGATGACGTACGTCCTGTGATAAACTATCAAAATTGAGATCTTTGTGCAATGGGAAAGCCCTTAGGGCCCTTTATCACATTAAGTATGATGTCCCCGTAAATATCGGCTCCAAGAATCATATCAATGTTACCGGGAATATTGAATGATGGATCGGCTAGCAACAGATTGTTAAAATTGTTGGGAATTTCATGGAATTCGTTTTTGACGTTAGTCTTAAGCGCTTGGCAGTAAAAGAGCAGGAACCAGTAATTTAAACTCTGAAGCAAATCTTGGAATTAATACCTATTCTATGTATTTATCTTTTGTTTTGGTAGGCGTAATAATTGGGGTGCTTCTTCCGTTATCAGTGTTACCTGGGATCCTGGATCGATAAGAATTCTCAGCTTTCTCTGATGCCAATCAACGTTTGTCGCCGTTATTAATGCTGTGGCCAGCAATACACCTTGATTTTGATATCCATAATTCGATTGTATTTCTTCTAACTATCTATGTCTTCTACCGCGAGCATCGAACTTGTCGAGTTGTAGAGGCTGAGTAGAGTCAATGAATATCGAGAAGAAATTCTCCAGACGAGTCCTGAAACTAAAGGAGTGGCTAAAAATATCCTTAAAGACGGATTACCCACTGCTTCCACTGCTCACAAAATTTCAAAAGACTCCTCAAAGTGCCAGAAATCGTTGGAGGAAACCATGCTGGTTTCCAAGAGGCCCAAAACACATAGTTCCAAAATCCATGGGCCATCCCACAGCACATTTCTGAGGTCTTTCAATGGAGTCCTAAAGGACGCATTGGTGATCGTGGTGTTCGATAGGGACGATGCCCATGGTTCCATTACAGCTGAACGGTGGCAGCGAGAAAACCCCGGACCACCTCCTATAACAAGCGACGCTGGTTGGCACCAAGGCCATGTCAAGCTCATCGCATGTTCCAACCAGAGATCTGTTGATCTCTTCACCAAGGCCATAGGTGGTTTAGGAGAGATTTTGGCAGGTGCGAAACTCGAAGTCGTATCTAAGGAAGACATTCCTAGCAGACCCCGAACTCGTACCTGGATCCCACCCTTCTCTCCAGAAAGTATTCTGGAAATCATAAGTCTCAGTAACCCGACTCTTCCGACTCATGACTGGAAAGTTGCGAAACTGGAGGAAATAAGGGGCTCTTATAGATGCGCGTTGATCGTTATCAATAAGGAATATCTTAACCCCCTGGCGCAGACGAAAGGCATGATTCGGTTCGGATTCGAGTCCATACACTTAAGGGTATACAGAAAGGATGAGCTGGATGCTGATAAGGAACCTCATCCTCCTTTAATACCAGATATCCAACCTTTCCAGATATGGGTAGCGACGACTCCAATCTATCCTAGGTGACTATTAAGCCGTCGGCCTTCTCTTCTGACACCCTGTCGGAAATGGAAACCGATGACGAAGCAAAGAGTGGTCCTATACGATCAGAGGTAGAAGATGAGCTTATGGGCACAACACCGTGGTGGAGGTTACTCTAGGAAACTGTAGCAATTATTCGGTTTCTCCAGATTAATCTCTGCGTCTTTCAAAAAACGCAGAAGATATTATCCTAATCCAGGAACCATGGATTGTAGAAGGCGTGGTTCGTGGACTTAAGACACCCGCATACGCTCCCTTCTAGAGACAAAGGTAAGATCAGAACTTGTACATTAATGAAACGTAGCCTTAATGTATTTCTACTTCCCAACATCGGCGACCCCAACTTAACCGTTGCCAGATTAGAGCCTGCCAAAGGCTACTGGCTGGCATCGGCTTACCTTGGCCACGACCATGTGGGCCCTCTTCCTGGTGATAACCTAGAAAGGGTGGTACTGGAAGCTGGAAGGCAAAAAACTGGCCTCATAATCGGATGCGATGCTAACGCACATCACACGTTATGGGGCAGTACCGACTCTTAGCCTTGGCCGGCTTACATAGTTTTAGGTAGGATTAAGTTAGTTTTAAGAAAAAATAATATACAAAAACACAAAAAAAAAAAAAATAATAAAAAATTGAAAAAAAAAAACAAAATATATATATATATATATGCATATACTTATATATTAAGTATATAGGTATTATGGATATATATGTATATGTATGTATGGGAATGTATTAGATGTAAGTAGGTTAGGTAGATTAAGATTTATTTTTAGGTAGTCTATCTAAGTGTTTAGTTTGAAGTTTTTATAATATAAAAACAAAAAACAGTCCATTTACTAAGTTTTTACTTAAAATTTATTTTCTTAGTTCTAGTATTGAGTAATATGAAAATGGATATAAAATTCGACTGTAAGATTCGTCCAAAGGCATAGTTTAAGTGTTAGGTTTAGCTTAGAGCGCCCGCATGAGGCCAGTAAGTTAGAATAAGTTTATTTGTAAGTTATTTAAGCTAATTTTTAAGCGTTTTTTGTTTAGCATATAAGAGTAAATTAATTAGTTAAATTAGAAAAATGCATGTAAACTGAAAAAAATTGAACTGACTGGAAGTACCGACATCAATGATAGAGGTGATTAACTTTTTGACTATATTTTAAGTACTAACCTCTTTATTTGCAACATTGGCAATGAGCCTAATTTTATAACTAGAAAAACACGAAGTGCTAGATAACACTCTTGTCTCCGACAGCACCACTCAAAGGCTAACGGACTGGCTGGTATAGTATGAACACTCCTTTTCAGACCACAGATACATCCAATTCAACCTGAGTGATGCTTCCCCAGCCAACCAGCTTGCTGGAGCTACCGGAAAACTGATTGGCCAAAATACAGAGGAATACGCTATCCTCTGAACTATCAAGTCCCCCGCGTGACACCAATGAGCTTGACATGAAAGTCAAGGAATTTACTCTGGCTCTCAATCAGGCTGTGGCAGTTTCCTGCCCTCTTTTTCAACCTAAAGGCAAGAAAAAGCCACATTGGTGGACATCAGCATTGGGACTGCTCAGAAACCCTTGTAGAAAACTTTTCAATGTAGCAAAAAGCACAAGAAAAGTGACTGACTGGGACTCATACAAAGAATCCCTCAAATTATACAAAAAAGAACTGAGGAAGGCAAACGCGACAATCCTGGAGGTCATTCTGTGACAAAATCACAGAAACCTCTGAGGCATCGCGGCTAAGAAAAATCCTCTCTACCAATCCTATGACGCCTAGCTGTTTGAAAAAAAACTGATGGCTCTCGGACAACCTCAAGTGATGAGTCACTCAACCTGCTTCTGGACACCCACTTTCCAGGTAGCTCCCAACTCGCTGCCAGTAGCAGCCCAAACAGGCCTACTGCAACCGGGACCAAAATTCATGGTCTGATTACGAGAGACAAACTGCTCTGGGTGCTGCATAGCTTCAAACGATGCATGTCTGCTGGTCCGGACGGTATAATACCTGGCGAGCTACAGAGGTCCTCAGATATTATTCTACCTGTGTTAGAAAATATTATGAGGAGCTGTGTAGAACTTTACCACATTCCACTGTTATGGAGAGAAGTCAATGTAGTATTTATTCCCAAATCCGGAAAATGTTATCATGTTGTTCCAAAGGACCTCAGACCTATAAGTCTATCATCTTTCCTTCTGAAAACTCTAGAATGACTGATTGATATCCATATTCGAGCTAAAGTTGATCCAAGACTCCTGTCAACGGCTCAACATGTCTACTGTAAAGGAAAGTCGGTGGAAACGCCCTTGCACTCTCTAACTAGCAACACCGAACGATCCCTACAATATAAAGAGCACACAATTGTTTCTTTCCTAGACATAGAAGGCAACGACCTAAACGACCTAGAAAACATAGACGTTAACAGTCTCCTACGCTTTATTATAAGCTCAAACTGGTTCCATTAGTAAGGGGATCATAGATCCACGTGTCATCACAATGGCCCAATAGGCCTAATTGGGTTGGTATTTCCAACAGCCACGCTTACCTAACCTAACCTAACTATCTATCATTATTTGGTGAACGATTATCAGCTTACCGTCTTGATGTATAGTTCTCCTGATGCAATAGTGTATGGTGTTTCCTATTACACCGCTTATATGTTCACAAGCTAGTGCATGCACTCTTCTTATCATGGCTTAGGTAGTATATACATAGCCTAGCAAGTTTAACTTGCTCCCACCTTTATTTAGGTGTTCAGTTTAAAAATTTACTGCATAAATAAAGGTTGTGGTCACACTTGCAAAATATGCGTTTAGATCGAGTTGCTAAATAATAATTGCGAATAGAGGCCTTTGATTCCTCTTTGGATTGCCTTGGTCGTGAGGATCCCATCATTTCCAATGCTTGATATCTCCTTTGTAGAGAGTCGTACATGATTTGCACGGAGGGCATCTTATTCGGTTGTTCTAGACCTTGCTCAAATAGGTTTCTGCTTTTCTGGCCTAAAGCCTTTGTGGGCTTTGAAATCTTCATGTAACTCGGTGAAGCTTCTAGATTGCTCCAGCAATATTTTTTGTTGGAAATCATGAAATTCAGTTGAATAGCCTATCAGAATAGCTTTTTCAAATTCCATTACATTGTTAATAATGGCGTTCATCTTTATTTTTAATTTGCGTAACGTCTGTGACTGCTCAAGTCCTATTTTAGCTTCTGGGGGTTCTAGTTCGCTAACGTATGGGCTTCGTATGGGCACCTTCACCTCGCTGCTCCACCCCAAACAACAATTTCCTTGGGGACTCTTTCGCGAATTATGTACGCTATTATTAATTGCATATTCGACCTGCGTTAATTTACCGGACCAATTGATTAATGGGTTCACTAATTTTACTCAGCATTCCTTTAATTACCCTATTTATACGCTCGACCTATCCATTGGCCTGCGGCGAGGCCACTGCGACTTTAACATGTTCGATATTGTTTTTAAGTAAGTAGTCACCAAACTCCAACGAAGTGAAACACTAGCCGCGGTCAGAAATAATACGTATCGTTTGGCTATAATAACTGAAATATTTGCCCAATTCTCTGATAACCTCCTTTTCTTCTGTGATGAGTGCAAGTGTATCTCACTCTCACATTTTCTTTTGGCAATAAAATGCCTAAGCGATTCCACTGACTCCTACCAAGACGCACTCGCGAAAAAGATCACGGACAAAATTTCGGTCATCGAAAGCAGTGTTAAAAGTGTTGAAGAGTTACGTAACTCAGTGCAGACCTCAGCCGAACTAATAAAATCCAAAGTAAAGCATATGGATAAACAAATTGCTGGTCTAATAGAGTTAGACTGCGGGAGATCCAGGAATGAAGAAACTCCCTTACGTCACCTGGATAAAGTGTTAAGTGACATCAAAGCCATCTGTTCTGCGCAAGTTATATCCAACCAAAAAACTTGCGAGTTAATAAGCTCTCTGCGTGACGATATTGACATTCATTTCCAGTCCTCGTCACACAAACAACCATCTCCTAAACAATCTGATCCTATGCTCGAAGTTATCTTCGACAAAGTGAACGATGTCAGTGATGAACATACTGCGACTCGATCCCTCGTATGCGATATTGAACATCACATCGCAACAATAAACAGCAAAATCGTTGACCCACCTAACTTCCTGCAGCCTTACCAGAATGTTCCCTATAATATATCGCTAATGGCTGAATTAATGGGACCCTGAAGTGGATTCACGCTCACCCCCACACACAAGTCATCTACGGATGGTTCAACCTACTGATTCCTGCGAAGTTTCTTCCAACTTGACAATAAAGAACACATCTATGTCAACACCTCCAATCGCTGCCCCACGGAAGCTTATCAATCACTTCAACTCAACTTGGACACCTTCCGAATGGCAGCGTAGACTTGATAAGCTTGCTTCGAAAAATCAATTGATCACTACGCTTCTTATTAAAGGCGCCTCACCAAACGCTGATTCTGATTGGATCTCGAATTTCTTCGTAAAAAAATATGGCATCACCATTAGCCACTGCAATTTACTTCCAACATCTCACCACAGAAGTAAGCGCAGCTTCAAGCTCAATATTCCGGCCAAATACGAATGGTTATTCCATAATCCAGCCAGCAACAATTTCAACCTTGGAAAGATGCATGTCTGAAAATGGTTGGAAAATACGACCAAGAAGCAGGATAAAGTCAAGCAGTCCGTCTTACCTAAACCATCTATCAAGTTAGCAAGTAAATCCAATTTGCCAAGACCCACCCCCTCTTCTCAAAACAGACCCAGCTCCAATTGGAGCTTTAAACTAAAATTTTTCCTAATTTTAAGCCTCCCACCCATACTCCAACTCCTTCTATTCCACCCCAAACCAAGCCCCGACGTTAACGTGTCTCTTTTGACTTAACACCTACAACTCAAACTCCCAGCAATCAACCCCTAATACACACGCCTTTCCCTAATAATACCGTCACTGCTCAACCACCCACACCCCCTCCTACTTATAATTTTCCCAATTTCGACCTTACAACAGGAGTCAAATACCCAAACTTTATCAGCTCGCATATCTTAAATCCCGCTTCCAACTCGCCTTCTCTCGCGGTTTCACGGGCCCAGGCCCCATTTTTGATCCCCTTTCGCCGCCTAACGTTTAATTGACCCAAAAGAATATACACACCACAGAATGCCGTTACGCTCTCTCTAGGCCAAGGGATAAAAAGGTATACGAAAATATACGTCTCTTTTTAGCATATCTTTACGACAAATCCGACTCTGTTTGCTTTGAGGGAAAAACTAAAACAAGTGTCATGGTCTCCATCCAACAGGAAGGCCTTCCTACCGATATAACTAGTCTCAGAAAGCTTTACAAAAGGTACCACGAAATCTTCGACACACCTCAAAAAAGGTTGCGGATGACCTCGCTGCCTTCCGCAACTATGTACACTCTAAAAGAGTTTCCCACCTTCAGCGCAGAGCTGACCACGAGAAATTTTTTCGTTCCTAACTTACCCTCTTTGCCAGCATCTCATCTACACTCCCCTACTCCTCCACGCAACAAACTACCTCTTACATTTTACTATCAAAATTTAAGAGGCTTGCGCTCTAAAACTTGTGCTATCTTGTCTAAATCACACGGTCTCTCTTTCGACGTCTATGCTCTTACAGAAACCAATCTGATCCCCAACATAAAGAGACAGGAGCTATTTCCATCTTCTTATAATGTTTTCCGAGATGACGATCACTCTCTCCCTATATTTACTGATCCTGCCATCCCTATAGTTTATTCTCCATGTAGAGGTGTCCTACTTGCCATTCACAATAACCTCAACTCTTCTCTCATCGCTATCTCTTCTTCTGTTAAACTTGACTTTGTTTCAATTAAAATAACACTTCCAACAGCTCCTTGTACGTTATGTGGTGCTATATTCTCCCAACCCAACCTATTGGATCCTACAGCCTTGCTATTAAAGCAATTGACCAACTAATTGACCTAAGTGATTCCATCCACGATATCCTTATCTTTGGTGACTTTAATCTGCCCCTGCTAAAGTGGACTCCATCGGATGATCACTTATTTTTTACCGCGTCAAACGCCAGTTCATCCAAGGAATTTCTCTTCATTGATAGTATAACTGACTCAAGCCTGTGTCAAGTAAGTGACGTCCCTAATTCTATCGGTAGGCAACTAGCCATTATTTTCACTAGTGATGCTATTAACTCCACAGTAACGTTGTGTCCCTTTATCCTATTAACTGTCGACAACTTTCACCCCCCTCTTCTTCTCTCATTTTTCTATAACTCTCCATCCCAGCCCACTTCTTCAACTACCATCTCTTCTTACAACTTCCATAAAGCTAATTTTCGCAAAATCAATACCTATCTTAGCAAATGTTCTTTTGATTTTACCAACCTATCCTTATCTGATGCTATCTCCATTTTCTACAGTGAAATATGTAATTCACTCTACGTCCCATTTTCACGGCATAAAACATCATCTATTTCACCTCCATGGTACAATAGAAGACTTCGCTCTTTACGAAACAATAGAAACAAATTATGTTCATTTTTTCTTCGCACCAATTCTTATTATGACTACTCTAATTATCTTGGAGCTTACCTGCAATCCACCCAGCTCTATAACTGCCTCTATCAGCGCTTTGTCGACACAGCGCAGACCAACCTTATCAACGATCCTAAGACATTTTATCAATTTGTTAACTACAAAAGAAAATCAGACGGTTATCCCCCCTCTCTCTCGTTCGATAATATATCATCGACCGATCCTCATATTATTGCCAATTATTTTGCAAACTTTTTTAAACAGTCATTGGCAGACAACCTCTTCGTACCCGACTCCATCTATTTCAAGTACCTTCCCAATTTTTCAATTGGCCCCTCTCTCTCTCAACCTTTTAATCCCACCCTTATCGAAGAAAAGTTACAAAATCTCAGTGATGAATTTGTATCTGGTCCAGATGGGCTCCCAGCAATATTTCTCAAAGAATGTGCCTCCAATCTTTCGCACCCACTTTCCTCCCTCTTTCATCTGTCCCTCACGCAAGGGGATCTCCCCCAAATTTGGAAGACTTCTTTCATAACCCCTGTTCACAAAAAGGGATCAAAGAATGAAGTAACCAACTACCGTCCCATTGCTAAGCTTTCTCACATACCTAAAATGTTCAAAAGTTTCTTATATGAAGTTCTCAGCTTTCAGTGCAAGTCACTTATATCACCGAGTCAGCATGGATTTCTAATAGATCAACTACTACCAACTTAGTTGAATTCGTATCCTTTGCGCTTTCAGCCCTAGAAAATGGCAACGAAATTGACGTTATTGCTACAGATTTCGCTAAGGCCTTCGATAAAATATCACATCAACTGATCCTTTTCAAATTGTCTTCCCTCGGTTTTGACCCCATATTGTTAAAATGGATATCTTCTTATCTGGAGAACCGTTACTATAGCGTTCGCTTTAGGTCAGCCTTCTCAACCCCGTTTTTAGCCACTTCTGGTGTCCCACAAGGCAGCCATCTAGGTCCTCTCTTTTTTATTTTAACTACGAGTATAAACGATCTTGAGAAGATTATCAAACATTGCTCCGTATCCACACACGCCGATGACACTAAGTTCTCCAAAACTATTTCTTCACCCCAGGACTCTGTTCTCCTTCGACTTCGATAGGTTTTCTACTTGTTGTCTAAAAAATTGCTTTGAACTTAATGTCTCCAAATGTCAATCTATGACTTTGTCCCGTAAGTCCAATCAATCCCCCACTCGAACTTATTTTCTGCATGACCAACCTGTACCCCCAGGTTCAATCCCTTCGCGATCTTGGAATTTTATACGATAGAGAGTTAAACTTCCGTTCGCATATTGATGAGATAATCCTTAAAGCCACCTCATCGCTCGGTTTTATCAAACGTTGGTCTAAAGAATTTTGCAACCCTTATGTGACAAGGTCACTTTACATTACCCTTATCCGGCCCCTCCTTGAATATGCCAGCCAAGTATGGTCACCCTTTCAGCGAATTCATATATCCCGAATCGAGAACATTCAACGTCGTTTTCTTCGGTTTGCTCTTCGTGGACTACCCTGGAGTGACCCATTTATCTTACTTCCCTATCGCGACCGCCTCAAACTTCGTAACCTGAATACCCTCGAAAAACGCAGAGACGTAGCTGACATTCTCTTCATTCATCGACTACTCTCCGGTTCTGTGGACTGCGCTTCGCTTTACAATTCTATTTCCTTCAACACTAACCCTCGTAATTTACGCTGTCTCCTCGTCTCTTCTATATCCCAACCCACTGCACCTCTTATGGCTCTAACGAACCAATCTCCCCCATGCTCCGTAAGGTCAACTCAAACCTCCCCCTTTTTGATTTTAACCTGAGCACCTCTCGTCTTAAATTTGATCTCCTCCACCATTCCCTTACTTCCTAACCCCTAACTCTTGTTAGTTTTTAAGTCGTAGTTTTTAAGTTACTTTAAGCTTGTACTAAGCGAAATAAATGGGGGCGTTAACCCGCACTAAAATAAGCGGGAACGTAGAGCAATAAACAATTCAAATCTAATTAGCGGAATATTAGTCCGTCCTGTAATTCGTAGTGCTAGAGTACCTTGACTTCTAAGTTTTCGCGTAACCCTCGGATATGCAGATCTCGGTTTTGTGCCATTTAAATATATAAATCTATTTCGTCTCCCCTCAAGGCGGCGACCTCTTGACACCGACTTCAAGTATTCACATAACCCATGTATGCTGCACTTCGATGTTTTATCGCGTAGTTGTAATTTTCCAACTCTAATGCCCTACTAGCAACCCTATGGTTCACTTGTTTCTTCGAGAATGTAAGCGTTAACGAATTACAATCGGTTACCACCCTCTGAATATACCCTGAACCGTCGTAATGAATATATTATGGCTACCGTTTCCAGCTCGACGCTGTGGTACTTGGCTTCGGCTGAAGTGGCCGTCTTCGAAAAATACGCAACAGGGTGGAACTTCCCATCATCTTGGCGCTGTATTAACGCCGAACAAAATCCTTGACTACTGGCATCACAGTGCAACTCTGTTTTCCTATCTGGTTTATAAACTGCTAATACCGGCGCTGACACCAACTTATCGCGAAGATTTCTGAACGTCCTAACGCAGTCGTCGGAAAAGTTATACCTAGTTTCTTTCCGCATTATATCTAAAACTGGTTTGGCAATCTTCGAAAACGATGGTACAAAGCGGCGGAAATACGAAAATAGTTCTAAACATCTGTGTTATTGGGTTCGACTCTTCGGCATCGGGTATTGTTTTATACTTTGTACGTGTGCATCCATCGGACGTATTCCAGACGCGTTTGCTAAATAGCATAAATACTGGAGCTCGTCATAACCAAATTTACACTTGTTTAGTCTAGTTCTATTCTCGTTTTGTAAATCGTGCGCAAAACTTCACCAAGGGTATCCAAATGAGACTTGAAGTTGGAAGTACCAATTAAGATGTCAACTAAATAAATTATCACCTTCCCTGCTTCGATCAAATCTAGAAATATTTCATGCAGGAATCGCTGAAAAACTGATGCCAAACGGCATCTTTAGATACTCGTATTAGCCGTCTGGCGTCACGAAAGAGGTAAAGAGTACTGAAACTTCATGCATTCGAACCTGATTGAAACCATCTCTTAAGTCAAACAAGGTAAACCAACACTTACCGCCTAGGAATTCAATATAATACTCTATTAACTCTAGCGGAAAATTATCTCGGACCGTTTTCTTGTTTAACGCGCTATAATCAATACAATCTCAACCCACCGTGCTTTTTCCTGACTAATACTACCTGTGAGGCGTACGATTTACTGGTTTGGATTATGTTTCTGTCCAACATGTCTTTTATTTTCGAGCGTATTTCTCTTCTTTTGAATCCATCGGGATTCAGGTAATTTCTTTAAATTATTTCACTAAGTGTTTCCCCTTTAGCTTTATATAACCGTGGACAAATATCAACCCCAAGAGGCGACTCACCCACATCAATCGCGAAAATCTCAGTTTCAAAGTAATGTGCACAGTGCACTCCCTGCACTCGGTGGAACTGAGACGTAGGTGTGAATTCCATCACTGCTCGTACCAACTGACACTTTACCTCTGTTGACAGCATAGTTCTTATCAACACTTTTATAATTTTTATAACTAATCGGATTACTGCAATCGCCTACATTATCTGAGTTACTTGAGTCAAACGCATTTACTCCATCAACAGTTTAGTTAACCCACAATGGTTTTATTAAATTTACTTAAATGAATATTAAAAATTTGTAGGAAACTTCAGCCCAAAATCAAAAGTAACATCATTGCGTCATCTGGAAGTACCCAGAGGGTCGTTAAATTAATTTGTTTCAAAAATCGAATATAACATTTTACCGTACCGTATGAATGGAGCTTAGCGTGTCCAACTGCGTAGAACTTTGTTGATTTCAAAAGCTTGGACACTTTGATGTCACTTAGGACCATTGACCGCTTGATGAAATTAATCGCGCTACCGGTATCGAAGAGAAAGAAACAATTGGCGAACCTAATGCGCTTGACTTGACTACTTTTAAAGGCAACACTTACCGTTTGCATAGCTCTGATGGCACCAACCAAATGCTCCTTACTATTCGATTTCTCCTTCGCTGACGCCTACTGTGGTTACAATCCTCTGGTGTTTGGTTTGGGTCTTTGGGCAGCTGTCATGGTAATCGCCCACTTCATTGCATATGAAGCAAGCGTTGGCAGGTCTTAGTGGTTTTGTGCAGCTACTCTTATAGTGGCCAAACTTCGAGCAATTGCAGCAACGGACTTCAGCTAACTCCTTCGCTTTGGTTCCCATTGAAACGACAACGGGCTTCATCTTGATTGCAGCTACAGTGCTTCCTCCTAACTTGACAAATAGACTTACGGGACAAGGTTACTGTATGCTTCTCTTGGTATCTATCGAGTCGACTAATGAGCTCGGTGATGGTTCTAACGTCGTTCAACGTCGTGGTGTTTGGGCTGTCGTCGTCAAAGCCATCTACAATGAATGCGACTAGCTCCTCATCTGGAACTGATATTCTTGAAGCAAGGGTTCGTTGCGATAATAAGCTCCAAGCATCACTCATCATCGGGCCATATTCGGCGACACTCTAGTTGACGGTAGATGTCGCGAAAGGTAACTTGTAAACCAAAAGTCTGGATTAAAACTTCCTTCAGCTCGTCGTAGTTGATGACGCCCATACATTTGTCCTCTTGGGTAAAGCCACGTGTTTCAGTGTACAGTTCAAACTCCTAGAACCACTTGCGGACATCATAGAAACCTTTACTGCTAAAAGTGATGAGCGTTTTGTCGAGATGGTCGAGATTTGCACTGTGACGCACGTGGGCAGCGGCGGTTGATGAAGCACCCTCCAAATTTTGCGCAGCACCTTCAGCTCTACGTCTAACTTGGCGCCGTCGGCTCCAGCTTCTGTGACAATTCCGGTGGGATGTAGTGCTCGTTGCGAAGTTACGAAGTTACGAAGATGTACGGCGGATTGTGTGACTGCGGATGATTTGTATTCGACTGCGGACTGCGGTGTTGTTTCTTGCACTGGGGATTCTGTTCCGTCTATGCCATCTCCAACGGCATCACTATATGTGACGACCACTGGAGTCTCCTGTGTTTCTCGCGTGTTCGGCATGTTCGGCGACTCACTGATGCTGCCGCAGCCACAATACTTTAACGCAACGCTCGAAGAAGAATATAAACAAATTTCATAGACAAACGGGAATTTGCGTAGCAAAACAAAGAGTTCATTGTTCGGAGTAATGTAACTCTCTTTCATTCTCTTCCTCGTCTATCGTTGTCCTGTGTACCTAGATGTTCGTTGTTTATTATATAATGCATTAATAATTTTTTTCTTTGCATGATGGACTGATGTGCATGCGTACATATGTTTGAGGGTACCAGCTACAAGTGAAGTTCAGAAAATATTCGACAGTTTTTCTTTGCTAAGCTTGATTGAAGCGACACGTCATCAATAGCCTTGGTCGAACTATTTCTTCAATCGAGGAGTGGAGGAAATGGTGGAGACTATGACGTCACCAGCAGAAGTTTGATGCAACCACTATTCCCAAGGAATTTCCCAAATCAACCAAAACGTCAAACCAAGGGAATTTTGTTATAGACTAAATTTTTTATTGTATAAAAGGAAAAAGCAATAAACGGATATATCACATTTTTCTTTATAACGTTATATGAATAAAAACAGAGTAATTTTAATTTTAATTTCTTACAATAGTTTTTTATTTTCATATACCGTATTCTTTAATCGCCTACACTTTATTCGAGCCTTACAATATAGATATAACATTTTAAAATAAAATTTAATTGAGAATTCATCTTTTAATTTTTCATTTTATTGTAAGCGTACTGTAAAATAATCAACTTTTAACCTTGCCTTGAAAACAAATGATAGAAATGTGATCGTCCTGGATATCGAATAAACCAATCTTTATCCTAATGTCGATTAAAGGATGTTTTTTTTCGTGGTAGGTGACGCACCATATTTTACTGCCTGAGTTGGCTCAGTTTGCCGACAAGTTTCTGCATGTTTTTTTTCTTTTTTGAAAAAAATACATTTATGATTATTTATTAATATTTTTTAAGTTCCACGAATTACAGATGATTGGACTATTATTTTTATAAATTATTTTGAAAAAAGTGGGGTTTTATGTTAAGTCTGGGCAACCTAGATAGAAAATGTAATAAGATAGTTCCTCCAGCAGAAAGTTATTTTTTAAACAAAAACATTCACTCGGAATTGCGGTGGATGACTATAGATTTATATCGTTTGATTTTGATACGAATGGCAGAATAAAGAACTTTTTAGAAGACTACAAGGAAATTCATTAAACATTCCGGAAGAAAAAAGAGTTCATTTGAGGACTGAATTGGTACTTGTAAAACCGTATAGACAAAGTGATTTAAACCTTAGGGATTTTGGCAGTACATTTTAAGATATTTTCAACTGCCATCAATATATGTTAGAACTAGATAATATATTATAAAATAGTAAAAGTAACTTGTACGTAAGTCAATGTTTTGATGTCAGGTGTGAGATACAGATAATTCCAACTGACTAAGAGAATATAGAAAAAGATATCAATAGTAGCCTAATATCAAAAAATTAAAATATAGGGTTTTCCAATAAAGACTTGATAAATTTTTTTAAATAAAACGCAAACCATTCGAGATATTTCAAAAACTTTATTATCGGCTTGAAGTACAATCAAAACATTTATGAATGGAATTCGACTTCGTTCATATGGCCACCGTGGGCACCTTTGCAGCGGTCGATTCTTTGGACCCAATTTTCAACGACTCGGACACACATTTCGGCCGAAACGGCCGCTATTTCACGTTCAATTTTGGCTCTGATCTTGTATGGGTGTAAACCAAGATCCTTACGCAAAATACGCCATTATGTGGTCTGAGCGATGCTCAATTCTTGAGAACGACGTGGAATTGACTGATTTGGATTGTTTGCTACGGACGCCTGAACGACAGCGATATTTTCGACACTTCGACCAACCTGTTGTCTCACTGACACGGCAACATCACACAAAGAATATGTAAACCCAAATTTTTGCACTAAACTTGTTATTGCCTGTCTACTAGGACGAGAATTACGACCGAAAATTGGAGTTAACGCTCTTAAAGTTTCAGTCACCCACTCCGAATTTCGGTAGAAAATTTTTATAATTTGCAGACTTTGATCGTTTGTGTACTTTGCCATGATGAAAATGTTGAGTTTACTGAATAAATTGACAGTGACAGTTTGATGGTTAGTGAAAGAGTTCGTTCACAAATTAAATTCAATGTTGTCAAGTCCCTATTGGAGAACCCTTTATGTCAATTTTGCAAAGATTACATTAGACCTGTAAGTAAAAGAAGAATAAATACCCGAATCAATACTCGTAGAAATGGTGTTTATATGAAATTATCCAAAATGAGCGAGAGAAAATTGTGAGAAGTTTAACAAACAGCTTTTTGAACTGACACTTCACACTAACACTAATACACTGTTCTTATTTCTTTCTCTTTCCAAATATTTCGTTTGCAATCCCACATTTTAAACACACAGCTGATTACCGCCCGATAATAGAAGAATACATTATTTTTATTTCTTTGGCTATCCAAATATTTCGTTTACAACCCCACACTTTAAAAATAACAACTAATACCTGCCCGATGATGAAAGAATGATGAGAGCGGTAGAGAGTAAACTGTTTCTTTGCGATTTGAAAATGTTTATATGATATGTTATTTCAAAGCGGTTATTTTCAATGCGTTTTATAAGCAGGAATGAACGTATGCGTGTTGAATATTTCAATGCGGTTTTAAGTGGTGTTTATTCGAGCATATTGAACCAATTCGGATTGCTTCAACGCACATTGAGCTGTCGGATAAGCTGGGTATGAGTTGGCAGAAACACGAAAAAAAAAAGAAAATACTGTCATATCGAAGACATCCTTCAACTTTTTTCGTTTCCCTTCTATAATTTTTTATGATCATATTGCAATTTGGATCACACCGCACCTTATCTTACCTTTTGATTTACTCTCCTCTTCAAATGAATAGGTACAACATTTTTCAAAAGTTTGTATTTCATTATTTTCAAATAATGTGCATGAATTTAATAGGTCATGCTGGTAATGGTTTGTTTGGGAAAAGAAATTAGAAAGAATTATTCAAAAAGCACCGTTATTTTTTTCATGGCGCTCTTGCAATGTATTCCATATGGAAAAATTCAGTTTTTTTTTGCGTTAACTGAATAAATACAAATATTGAAATTACAAAAAGTAGTTTATGGAAGGAAATAAAACAAATTTGTTTCTAAAAGAGCATTTTATTTGTTGACTCTAGTAGTGAGTACTGCCACTTTTGTTCATATTCACTTCGCAAATTCAGACCGGCATGGAATCGAAAAGTGCCATTAAGAAATTTAATAAAATTTCCCTCCAGACTAATTTAATAGTTGCAATGAGTGATATTCTGTCTTCAAACTGATGGCCAGATTCGTACACTTTTCGGAATAACCGTCCCCATTCGTTTTCCTTAAGATTTCGGTCCGGTGAGTACAGTGACCAGTGGAGCAATCCCACATTTTGCTCCTTATCCAATATTTAACTATCCGCGCCATATGAATGAGTCCAAAAATATCACAAAATGATAAAACCACACAGCGCCATTTTTCTTGCAAACTTTTGAAACACAAAGTTTTGAAAAATGTTGTACCTATACAGTTGAAGCGGAGTGTATCATGCCAAAGAATCTGTTAACTATAATGTGTGCGAATAAAACTGTCGGGTAAATTAGAACTAATTTTAAATTTATCATATAAAACTCATTCAATCATTGAACAACTTGTGTTATTAAAATGCTTTCATGAAATTATCCTAAAGATTTGCAAACATGCTCGTATAAAAATTTTCTTTATCTTTAGTTTCTTTGACTACTACTATACGAGTAGTATGAAATGTTCGTCAACTTACGCCATTTCGCTGCATCACTGCTTCTTCTCGTTTTCAGCTGACTCTCAGGCATTACAGATTTTGTCTTGATTCCGACTGTCCTTTTCGGTTTTCTGATTCAAACCTCCAAAAGCAAGACCCTGTTCTGCAACTTGTTACCACTTTGATGGAGTTTAACCGTAAAAGGCTGAATCATTCTGTCACTCCCTTCATCAAATCAGCTAAGTCAACTTAACATGTCTGAGAAGGGACACATAATCTGAATCTCCAAATCGAGCGATCCTTGTGTATGCGCCTAAATTTACGCTGACTTTTGGAAGTTTTGTTAGTTGAGGCCTTTGGAAATCTTTTTTCAGCCGTAGTCGAAAACACAGCTATTCGTAGACCATTATCATTATTGGGAGCCTCACTTGAATTTATTTTTTAATTCATCTGATACATATACATAAAATGATACATGAAAAATATAATAGCCTTGTCAACTAAGATCAGTTAATTTAGATTAGGTAAACCCTAAAATATAGCGAGGTTTTTTTATGTTGGATGCCAACAGCCGAAATTCACGGCCGATATTAATCGCTCGAATTCGAAAGTTGCTATAATTTAATGAAAATTAGATAGATAGATAGATAGATATTTATTTCGTTTGTAAAATTTGTACAAGGTTTGCCACCACACAATTTACATACAGAGATATGATATTTAATATATCTTTCAACTGAGAAAAAACTTTACAATATTGTTTACGAACTTTTTTGTATTTTTGAATATTTTTAAAGGGAAAATAACGATTAAAAACCCTCTTAGAAGAAAAAAAAAAATCAATAAATAAATAAATAAATAAATAAAATAAATATATAAATAAACAAATAGAATAATAAATAGGTAATAAATAAATAAGTATATGTGTATAAGTAATTAAATAAATAAATAAATAAATAAATAAATAAGTAAATAAATACATAAATAAATATATAAATAAACAAATAGAATAATAAATAGGTAATAAATAAATAAGTATATGTGTATAAGTAATTAAATAAATAAATTAATAAATAAATAAATAAATAAATAACAAAATGTAATAAAGAGATAAACAAGTTAACAAAAAACAGGAAAATAAATGAATAGATACTGAGCTATATACGAGTATTTATATATTAACAACAAGATTGCAAATAGATAAGAAAATAATATAACAAATAAATAAATAACGATTTACTAAGCGCGATTCTGTTTTGTATTTCAACTTAAGCTAAGTGGTATTTAACTCATTAACGAGGGGATTTCCAGGTATACTACATCTCATAAGAAAAGAGTTAGTTAGCCTTTCTATTCTGTCAGAGATCAATTCAACACTGGCATGCCGATGCAATTTAGAGGTAGAATAGTACCAAGGTAAGTTTAGCATCATTTTTAACAGTTTATTTTGCTGAATCTGTAATTTTTTAATATGAGACTTGGCACATTTTCCCCACACAGGACAACCATAAAGCAAGAGTGCTTGAAAAATGACTTTATGTATAATTATTTTATTTTGGTCTGATAAGAGAGACTTTCTGTTTATAAATGGGTATAACATTTTTATAGCAATGCTAATTTTGTGCAAAGTTTTGCTTATATGCTCCTGAAATGTCAATCTCTTATCAAGATGTATACCCAGGTATCTAACTGTGTTTTCCCAGACTATCGGCTGCCTGATGACTATGATTCGTTCAGATGGGAGCAAACAATGTTTTTTTTTTCTAGAGAAAAAGATAGCTTGTATTTTTCCCGCATTCAATTTGAGTTTCCATTTTTTGCAATAATCACTAAATACTTCGGTCGCATATTTAAGATTCGTCTCAATGTTTAGACTGAACATATGCGACGAAAGTATCGCTGTATCATCAGCATATGTTGCAAATTCACATCCTGGTAGATCTGGGAAGTCAGATGTATATAAATTATATAGGAGTGGTCCTAGGACAGAGCCTTGGGGGACACCAGCGGGCACACCTAGCAAACTAGACGAGCTATTATTCACAAGCACTTTAAAATTACGGTTTGACAAGAAACTTTGAATAACTTTGCACAAAAAGGGAGGAAAGTTAAAGTTAAGCATTTTGAATACAAGTCCATTGTGCCAGACGGAGTCAAATGCTTTCTCTATATCGAGGAGTAGCATGCCCGTCGACTTTCCTACACGTCGATTTTTCCTGATAAAATTGGTGATTCGAAGTACTTGATGGCTGGTACTGTGAAATCGTCTAAACCCAAATTGTTCATTTGGAATTATTTTGTGTACATCAATAATACTTAGCAGCTTGTCCTTGATAACTTTTTCGAAAATCTTGCTCAGGCTGCTAAGCAGGCTAATTGGCCTGTAGCTTTCCGGGCTGTCGGTTGGTTTTCCTGCTTTCGGAATTGGAACTACTTTAGCTATTTTCCAGACAGTAGGAAAGTATTGAATTTTGAGGCATACATTTATTATAAATGTCAAATATTCAATTCCAATTTTAGGTAGATGTTTCAGATAACAATTTTTGATATTATCCAGGCCAGGTGTTTTCCTAGTCACTAAGTTTTTTATGTAGTTCTTTATTGTGCTCTCATTAATGAACGCATTTACTGGAGTTTCAACATCGATAAGATTAAATGCCTCCAAGGAATCGCTTACTACTTTAATTGTATCCACATCCCCTAAGTTATCCGAAACAGTGTGATTCTTGGCAAAAGTTTGGCTGAATAAGCTAGCTTTGTCATTATCCGTGTAGTATGTGGTAAAATTATCTTTAAGAACTGGAATTTGTTTATTTTTGCTTTTGACAATCCTGACAATATTCCAAAAAGGTTTGGAAGCTTTGTCAAGGGAATTCAATTTAGTATTCCACACTTCATTTCGTTTGTTTTGTATTAACTTTGCGATTAACTTATTGAAATATTTAACCATGGTGTGAGAGATTGTCTGCCTATACCTCTGCCAGTTTCTTCTATGTTTATTTCTTATTTTAATAAGTTCAATGACGTGATTTGGAAGTTTAATACAATTATATTTTCTTTCTTTTTTTGGGATACTGCGGCACGCAGAGTTTAATATATGCTCAGAAAACGTACTGATAATGTTATCAACATCTTGTGTTGTAGATATACCTTCTAGCGTAGTTGGTAAATTTTGAAGTTTTGTTTTCAGTTCGGACCGAAAAATTGACCAATCTGCGTTTTTCATATCTAAAAAATATTGCACTTTTTTCTCCCCAGATCTAGGAATTCGACAAATAACTGGATTGTGATCTGATGACAGATCATGAACCGATATAGGTTGAGAAATTTGACTAGATATATTAGTTATAAACAGGTCAAGAACAGATGGACAACCACGAGAACCAGCTGGAAAATACGTAGGACTAGACGGAAATAAAACACAAATTGGCAACATTGCAGACAGACTAGATAAAACGTTGCCCCAAGAATTTGCTCTTGTGCAACCCCAATCTCTATGCCTACAATTCAGATCACCGCCAATTAGAAACTCACCACTCATAGTGAATAGTTTTCTTAAATCTGACCTGAGTATTACTTGGTTTGCATTTGTGGATACCTTGCCTGGAAAGTATACACAGAAAATTTTAATTGCCTGGCCGTTTTGCAGCTTTACCTCTACACCTATATTTTCGACAAACTGAGTTTGAATGCATTGCAAAGGCTCATGTTGAATCGATCTCCTTAACAGAATTGCTACACCTCCACCTCTTCTATTACTTCTATCTATACGATAACATTTAAAAGCAGAAGTTGAAATATTAATTCCAGATGTTAACCAAGTTTCAGTTAATAGTGCAATATCTATTCTATTATTATTTAAAAAATTTATAAACTCAACATGTTTATTAGAAATACCTCTGGCATTCCATGTTACAATGTTTAAATTATTATCTATTACATTACTTAACATTGGAGTACAAGAATTTAGTAGCTAATTGCGTGATGGCATTAAATTGATCGACTTTTGTCTTACAAGAAGCTAACTTGGTTATCATTTCCATAACTAATAAATTTAATTCCTCCATAGAAAAAAGATCGTTGTTGCATTTACCCCATGTTGATTGCTGTTGTTCATTTCCCCAAGTGGTTGTTGGCTGGACGCAGCTATTGAAGGCTGCATGATGGTTGTTTTTCTCGATCGTTTGTCTCCTGAGTGAAAGAGATGGGAAATCCGTCATTGATTGCAAATCAATATGTACATTATGAACTGGTGCAGCAGTGGGAGCTTTCACGTGGGAAAAAGCTTTTTTTAAGCCCGAGCGAGATTCATTTCTCCGATTTACCATGTTGCTTTTAAGCTCTAAGTATTTAGCTCTACTTAGGCAAGATGAATCACTTGCTTTATGATCACCGTTGCAGTTAGCACATTTAATAATTGCACTATTGTTGCAATCGACAGTCTTATGTGAACCCGCACAAATTCCACAATACGTTTTTATATGGCAGTGGCGCTCGCCGTGTCCGAACATCTGACAGTTGTGGCATTGTGTCAGTTTCCCTTTCATTTTTCTTTGAAAGTTCCAACTGACTTGTGTGTGAAAAATTGATCGAAAATTCTTTTTTAGGTCGTTTAATTTCACCGAACCATTTTCTAGAGAAATAAGATAGAACGTGTCTATGTACCTCTCGTATTTCTTTATAATTTGTTTGATTTCGATGCACTTTAGTCCGCGTTCAATCAATTCGCTTTTAAGCAAATCCACATCCATATTATCGAGTCCAAACAAAACAACTTTAAAGGCTTTTTCATTCTTTTCATCGTGTGTAAAAAATTGACAGTTTTTTTCTTTTAGAGAACGAAGAACCGAGTTGTACGAATCCACAGTTTCGTAAAGAATTTTTATGCCGATAGAAATTTTTTTAACTGAATATGTGGAGATGTTTAAAGATCTCATCAGATTATGCACAAACTCACTCGTTTTTTGCAATAATTTGATTGGAGGAACATACACTTTTTTATTAGCAGTCGGTGAGATTATTACGTCGTCCATTTCATCACTATCAAAACACTGCAAGGGACTCCAGTAATTATGCCTCGAGTCCCTTTTCCCCGAATTTTTTCCCATATTACGAGGTTTTTTAACCGAGGGATTAGAAATGCCCTCGGATTTCGGTGATCTACCGCGTTTCGGAATTTTTTCTATTTAACTAAGGATGCGCAAAATTGGCCGGTTAATAAAGTCAAGCGTGGGCAAAAGCTCGTCGACGACTTAATGAAAATTAATCTTCCCAGCATCATTTTTATTTTTTTTTTTTTTTTAAAAGTGCATTTATGACGGTAAGTGGAATATTTTAAACGTTTGAAGATGTATTTTTCTCACTATAAGCATGATAGATGCTTACAGGATTCAAAATTTCTATAAATTTAAACGATTAATTGCGCCCATTTTTGTGAATTTTAAATGTTACGCGGTTAAGGTGTTCGAATCTACTACTCAAGGCAAAGCTCTCCACAAGTGCGTAACTGAATCATCGCTACATATGTATGTATTTAACTCATGGCGCTTCGAAGCTTTAGCGCTTCTAATGCGTGTATATGTTTTAACATTGGTCCTTCAAGAGTTCTCACTTTTTTCAGCTCAAAGCTCATATATATATAAATTTTTATATTTCAAAGCTCATATATTACTGCTCCCATTCGATCCATCTGCCTTCGGAAACTTAACCACGTCGGGAACAACTATGCGTGTTTTCATTTTAAGGTAAATCGAACAGGGTTTGAACGATATATTAGAAAAAAGCAATAAATATGAATCAATTTCTAGTCGGCCGGTCAACACAGAAAGAGAGGAATTTTTCTCTCTACCTGTTGAATCAGTTGGAGCTTCGGATGAAGCATAGCAGACCTTTCATATCCGTATTAGCCAAATCATCGTCATTATAATAAAATCAAAGAGTCAGTTTTATTTTTTAAAAGAGAGGAAGCAGATTATGTACAGTAGGGCTTGAGGATAATTACCTCGTCTATGCAGCTTATTCAGAAACTGTTTGAGTGTAGGTCAAGCTTTGTCTATTAAAAGAGATATAACACTCAGCTTTGCACAAATCTGTGAGGTCTTTAAACATACCCGCAGAATCCAGCTTCTAAATGAATATCCGACATTGATAGATAATCCCCTAACGTACTGGACTTGTATTTAACATCTCACAAGTAATGACAAGTACACCTTCGATGTGCTCTCTCATCTAGGCTCTTTGGATCACGCAGCTAAATTCTCGTATACTGGCAACATACTCGTAGTTATAGAAAAAATTCCTAAAATAACCACAAGGCAATAAGAGAAAGCCAACTGAAGCGGAATTAAATGTTTCGCTATTTTTTTTTATTATTTTTTTAAGAACACTCAAGTGGGTATGAATACACATATAATGCCTCAGCATGTGTTAAGTTTTTTGGAAAATGGGATAGAGAGAGAAAAAAATATGTATGGGCTCAGTAGTTATTTCGCTCCATCCAACATTTAATGCGAGACTAAATTCTCAGTGGAAGTTGGCTTGATTTCTAGCCAACTACTCATCTTACATGATATTTTCATTTTTTCATTTCATTTATTTCATTATTAATTTAATTACCACTGTACATTTG
The DNA here is from genome assembly GCA_949129095.1 of Volucella bombylans. Taxonomy (NCBI): domain Eukaryota; kingdom Metazoa; phylum Arthropoda; class Insecta; order Diptera; family Syrphidae; genus Volucella; species Volucella bombylans. The sequence continues at coordinate 304,866,309 of OX422140.1, forward strand.
AGAATATAAAGATTCTTATAGATTATATACAGGTAAAATATATGGACAGAGTGCTTAAATTTAATGAATGATGAATTTTAAACATAAGAAAGTTCTAATACAATAGAATTGAATACAATTAACTTGAAAGGAAATAAGATAAGAGTATTTGTACATAAATGTAATTAAATTCATTTTAGCAGATTCAGAATTTAGAGTATGAATCTATTGGGGAGATTTCAATAATTATTAGAAAAATAATAAAAGATTGCTGAGGACAGTTTCTTGAGTTCGATATTCGACCAGATAGCAATGGGTAAATTGTTCCATGCACTGACGTCACGAATGAAAAATTGTCTTCGCGAGGCTAAGCAGGTATGCTTAAGCGGCCTCAATGAGTGGTAGCGTGCGGATGGAGTTAATGCAAGTTTTTCAAATAAATATGATGGTTGTTTTTTATAGATCAAATTGCCGAGATAAATGCAGCATTTGTACTTAAAAAAGCTGTCAAGAGAGCATCCCAAAATTTGACGAGAATGAGAAGATACGTGGTCGAATCTGCGAAGGTTAAAGACAAATCGAGCAATCGAATTAAAAGCCACATTGAGCTTTCGGGATGAGATCGAATCCCTATCCGTTCACATCACCGTTGACTGCACAAGACTTTTTACTCAAACCAATCTGGCGTATTTTATTTCACAGAAACTTTCAGTACTTGTTGCAGTTTGAGAAATAGTTGAATTTAGCACGTCTTATCTTCTGGGTTACTGGTTCCTAAGCAGTTTGAAATTGTTCAATATATCAATACACCTATACCTTTTCCACCCTCGATAGTAAGGGTTCCTTAGAGCCATGATTCTGCGGATGGAATCTGACATCAAGGGTTGGTCTCTGGGCCTAACACGACGAGTTCTTAGTGGAACAAATTTTTCACAAATATATTGAATATTGGCGTTTAGAATGATTACTTGTTCATTCGTGTCAGGAATCATGTAGGTTAGGTTAGGTAAGAGTGGCTGTTGGAAATACCAACCCACTCAGGAATATTGGCCCATTGTGATGCCACGTGGATCTATGATCCTCTTACTACTGAAACCAGTTTGAGCTTATAATAAAGCGTAGGAGACTGTTAACGTCTATGTTTTCTAGATCGTTTAGGTCGTTGTAGAAGAAAGCTCCTAGATGAAGCTTTCTTCTCTGGGAGAGAGCTGGGTATGTGCAGAGTAGTTGGAGGATTGTCTCCTCCTCTTCCTCGTCCACGCAGCTTCTACAGAAATAATTAGTAAAAGCGCCAAACCTTCTTGCGTGCTTGACTATGAGGCAGTGTCCTGTAATGACACCTATTATGGATCTGATATGTTTCCATCTAAAAGACAGACACTTAGAGCGACTCAGATCCAGCCTTGGCCAGATCTGGTTAGTCGCTAGACATGTTTGCCAAGCAGTCCACCTACGGTCTGTTCTATTATTGGCATCCAGCTTTAGTTTGTTTGTTAGTTTGCACGTAGCGATTGGTATACCTATACTACCTTTATCCGGTAGAATAGGTAGAGTGGTTCCAATTTTGGCGATTTCATCGGCTCTACAGTTCCCTGGAATGTCTCCATGGCCCTGCAACCAACAAAGGTGAATGTTGAACTGCTCTGCCATCTCCATGAGAGATGATCGGGATTCAAGGGCGGTTTTAGAATATAAAGAGACCGAGTCCAGGGACTTGATGGCAGCCTGACTATCCGAAAATATGCGGATATCCTTTGCAGATACCACGTTTTTCTTCAGCCAGGACAGAGCTTCTTTAATCGCCAAAATTTCCGCATACAACACGCTACAGTGCTTTGGAAGACGTAAAGAGAGGCTTAGATTTAGCTTATCTGAGAAAACTTCGCTACCAACTCCGTTATCTGAGGGTCTATGATTGGTATTTCCTAGAAAAGAGGACAAGATCAGTTTTATGGGGATTTATTCCCAATCCACAGCGATCTGCCCAGCGGGTTAATCTATTGAGATTTAGTTGAAGGTGTTCTTTAATGGTATTGAGATGTTTTCCTGAGACGGATATGGCAACGTCATCCGCATAGGCAATCACTCTGCTACCACCCGCTTCCAGGTATATCAGTAGTTCGTTAACTACTAAGTTCCAAAGAAGGGGAGAGAGGACACCGCCTTGCGGCGTACCTCTGCTGACTTACTCGTATCTTTTAGCAGAAGTCTCACCCAGTTTGGAGTTGATTATCCTGCTTTTTAGCATTAGACCGATCAACTCCCCAAGTGAGTCGTCTACCTGCAGAGTTGACAGCGCAGTCGTGATTGCGGATGTGTTGACATTGTTAAAGGCGCCCTCTATGTCTAGGAAAGCAACCATTGTGCACTCCTTATATTGTAGGGATCGTTCGATATGGATAGCCAGAGAGTGCAAAGCCGTTTTCACCGACTTTCCTTTACAGTAGGCATGTTGAGCCGTAGACAGAAATCTTGGATCAACTTTAGCTCGAATATGGATATCAATCAGTCGTTCTAGAGTTTTCAGAAGGAGAGATGATAGACTTATAGGTCTGAGGTCCTTTGGGACAACATGAGAACATTTTCCGGTTTTGGGAATGAATACTACATTGACTTCTCTCCATAACAGTGGAATGTGGATAAGTTCTACACAGCTCCTCATAATATTTTCTAACACTGGTGGAATAATATCTGAGGACCTCTGTAGCTCGGTATTATACCGACCGGACCAGCAGACTCGTATGGTTTGAAGCCATGCAAGGTCCAGACTATGAATTTCGGTCACGGTTGCAGTAGACCTGTTTGGGCTACTACTGGCAGCGAGTTGGGAGCTACCTGGAAAGTGGGTGTCCAGAAGCAGGTTGAGTGATTCATCACTTGAGGAAGTCCAAGAGCCATCGGTTTTTTTCGAACAGCTAGGCATCATAGGATTTGTAGAGAGGATTTTTCTTAGCAGCGATGCCTCAGAGGTTTCTGTGATTTTGTCACAGAATGACCTCCAGGATTGTCGCTTTGCCTTCCTCAGTTCTTTTTTGTATAATTTGAGGGATTCTTTGTATGAGTCCCAGTCAGTCACTTTTCTTGTGCTTTTTGCTACGTTGAAAAGTTTTCTACAAGAGTTTCTGAGCAGTCCCAATGCTGATGTCCACCAATGTGGCTTTTTCTTGCCTTTAGGTTGAAAAAGAGGGCAGGAAACTGCCACAGCCTGATTGAGAGCCAGAGTAAATTCCTTGACTTTCATGTCAAGCTCATTGGTGTCACGCGGGGGACTTGATAGTTCAGAGGATAGCGTATTCCTCTGTATTTTGGCCAATCAGTTTTCCGGTAGCTCCAGCAAGCTGGTTGGCTGGGGAAGCATCACTCAGGTTGAATTTTATGTATCTGTGGTCTGAAAAGGAGTGTTGATACCATACTATCCAGTTCGTTAGCCTTTGAGTGATGCTGTCGGAGACAAGAGTAATACCTAACACTTCTTGTCGGTTTTTAGAGATAAAAAATGGGCTCATTGCTAATATTGCAAATTAAGAGGTTAGTATTTAAAATATAGTCTAAAAGTGATGCGGTAATGCCCCATAACGTGTGATGTGCGTTAGCATCGCATCCGATTATGAGGCCAGTTTTTTGCCTTCCAGCTTCCAGTACCACCCTTTCTAGGTTACAAAAGGAAGAGGGCCCACATGGTCGTGGCCAAAGTAAGCCGATGCCAGCCAGTAGGAGCCTTTGGCAGTCTCTAGTCTGGCAACGGTTAAGTCGGGGTCGCTGAGGTTGGGAAGTAAAAATGCATTAAATCACTAATATACAAGTTCTAATCTTACCTTTGTCTCTTGTATAGAGCAGAGAGTATGTGGGTGTCCTAAGTCCACGAACCACGCCTTCTACAATCCATGGTGTCTTCTGCGTTTTTAGAAAGACGCAGAATGAGTGCGGCCGAAGCCTTTTTTGAGTGGTGGAAATTAATCTGGAGAAACCGTATCATTGCTACAGTTTTCCAGAGTCGCCTCCACCACGGTGTTGTTGAAGATGTGCCCAAGAGCTCATCTTCTATCTCTGATCGTGCAGGACCTCTAATTGCTTCGTCTTCGGTTTCCATTTCCGACAGGGTGTCAGAAGAGGAGACCGACGGCTTGATAGTCACCTCGGACAGATTGGAGTCATCGCTATCGAATTCTGGAAAGGATATCGTCGCTCCGAGATTCGAGGTTGTGATATGAGGTATTAAAAGAGGGGGAGGTTGCTTATCAGCATCCAGCTCATCCTTTTTGCGTACCCTTAAATTTATTGACTCGAATACGAACTGAATCATGCCTTTCGTCTGCGCCAGAGGATTAAGGGATTCCTTATTGATCACGATTAACGCACATCTATAAGAACCCCTCCAGTTTCGCGACTTTCCAGTCATGAGTCGGACGAGTCGGGTTACTGAGCCGGATGATTTCCAGAAAACTTTCTGGAGAGGAGAGTTCGGCTGGGATCCAGGTACGAGTTCGAGGTCTGCTAAGAATGTCTTCCTTAGACACGACCTCGAGTTTTGCACTTGGCCAAATCTCTCCTAAACCACCTATGGCCTTGGTGCCAGCCAGCGTCGCTTGTGATAGGAGGTGGTCCGGGGTTTTCCCGCATGATGGCCAAGAAGTTGCTCGAAAACTTCAGCTTGACCAGCTGCCACCGTTCCGGTGTAATGGAACCGTCGGTATCGTTCCTATCGAGGACTTTAGGACTTCATTGAAAGATCTCAGAGATGTGCTGCTTGATGGCCCAGAGGTTTTGGAACTATATGTTTTGGGGCTCTTGGAAACCGGCACGGTTTCCTCCAACGATCTCTGGCGCTTGAGTCTATTGACATTTTGGAAGTAGTGGAAGCAGTGGGTAATCCGTCTTTTAGGAAGTTTTTAGCCCAGTCAAACTTGATTTTTATATCCGCACTTCTCTCAACCTCCGGAATGGATCCGAAGGTTTTTATAATGCTTGAAGCATTTCGGCGTCTTGTATAGAGCGCCTTAGTCCGTGGCCTGCCACAAACTTGCTGCTGCTAGGGGTGGAGGAAGTGATAGGACTATGGCTTGCCACAGTCTTAACACTCCCTGAATATTTATTTTTAGGCTCGTTGCGTTTGCCTTTAGAGGATGGCGCACCATGGCCTGCCACAGTTTTGCCTCCTCTCGACAATGCAGGAGCCTTGCCGGTAGTCGGTGTAGTCACCGTTCTACCGCCCGGTATTGAAGGAGTACCGGCCTCGGATTTTGTTTTTAAGGTTTTCTCCATAAATGGTCCCACGAGTAGCGGAGCAAGGGGTGTCCATCTGAGATCCACTGTATACAGATAAGGCTACCTAATCCGGAGGTCGCTAGGTATCCGGATACTCCGTTCGCGACTGAGCTATTTTTGGAGATGCTGGGCCCTCAGCCAGGTTGATCTCGAGCACGGGTCGTATGACACCTTGATCCAGTCCAGGGGAAGGAAGGAGTGCTTTTTGAGTTGGGGATGGGGGGGAGCATCCTTTGGTTTCCGGACTCATCTGGAGAATTTCTTCTCGAGATGCATTCACCCTACTCAGCCTCTATAACTCGACAAGTTCAATGCTCGCGGTAGAAGCAGGAACCATGTATATTGAGTGCCAATTTAAATTACTGCATTCATTAAATAAATTTGACACATTTATGTTACGAAAGTCAAAATATTGAAATGATTGATTTGGAAAAAAGTCGACATTCAAATCCAGAGTACAGAAAACTAGATCGTGGTACGAAAACGCTGGAGCAGACAGTGTTTTATTGGGGGCAAAATGGGAAGAGTTTACTAAAAACATACTAAGAGCTTTCACGGCGTCCTTCAGACGATTACTATATCGACTGAGTAGATTTATATTAAAGTCCGCACACACTACAAAGTTTGGAGAAAGGTAATTAAATTGCTCAATTATTTCGGTGAGTCCTTTATAACTGGCAAAAATTGGAGGGGCATAAATTGACCCGGATATTGTAGTTTGATCGCCGCTTAAAACCCCAACAAACACAAAGTCATATGTATGTGTGGGAGAGGAACGAAGTAGAGGTCGAAATCTAATGTGGCTTTTAATGTAAATTGTAGATCCACCTCCCGTTCGACCATGACGATCAACTCAATAAGGCGGTTTAAAACCCTGCAGAGTAAATTAATCATCGCCCATTTCAGGACGCAACCAGGTTTCAGAGATGCAAATAACGTCGATCATACTATTCTTAAATACAAATCTAAACTCGTCAATTTTATTCACCAGGCTTTGTGCATTAATATGACAAACGCAAAGCCCCTTTTGTCGCTTACACATAACATTCACTAAAGACCTCAAATTTTCATTCATGACGCCAGTGTTAATGTTATTGTGGTTGGTCATAATAAAACATTAGTATCAGGTGCGGAGTCAAACACAGAAAGAACTCAGCAACGATGATAGTTAGTGTAAAACAAGATTGGGAAAAAATTACTGAAACATCTCCAAAGTAGATACAATTAAAGAGAAATAAAAGGAAGTTTAGCATTACATTTAGTATAATAAGAAAGAGCATAAGGCAAAAATTAATTAAAGAGAAATTAGGCTGTATAAGCTTTTGCTGAATGTTAAATTTGTTGTTGATCATTGTTATTATAGGTATTGTTGTCACCATTACGTCCAACTACATTCTTCAAATCTTCCAAACAGCGAATAGTAATTGGGACTTGATTGGGCAAAAAGCGGACACGCACAAGGCCGGTGAAAACATTGGAGATGAGAGATCGGCGTTTCATCTTAAGAGCTTCTCGCTGCAGCTGGTGAGTTCACCTCGTCAAGCTTTCATTTATAAAAAAGCTCTTCGAAGAACTTATGCCAACATCACTGAGCCTGAGTAATGTTTTGTTGTTTTTGCGGTAGTTAAAAACTGCTTTCAGCAAACTTTGTTTTGCACGTTTGTCAGAGAATTTGATTATGACACATGCATCTGCGGTGTTGGGTTGTTTAATTGTAGACCTCGCACAGAAAATTGTTGTTAGAAGTTGAGGGCAGATATTTACTTTTGAACATATGTTGTGATACATGTTGGTTAAATTTTCATCATGTGTTTCGGGGATACCAAATATGACTGCGCCGGAACCAATGTTATCTCTTTCGATCTGATCGATTAAGAGGTCTAAGCGTGTGCATTCCTGACGAATTTCAACAACTTTTTATTCAAGTTCACGTTTGGTTTCACTGACCTGTATGTTTAGTCTGATAGCTTTGCATCCAACATTTTGGTAAAATCCTCTCCCCATTTCTCCAGTTTCTTCTCGATTTTACTCAATAATTTGTCAGCAACAATGTTACAGCTGTTGTCTCCAGATTCTCTGGGTGAGCTGGTGTTTTGTTGTTGTTGAAGGCGATATGCTCTCGTTTCAAGTGGCATTTTATATATGACAGATTAAAAAAAAATCCAAATTAACACTATTTGTACAAAATTTGCGAGCGATATGAACTAGAGCACTTGCCGAAAAATATGAAATGCAATCAAGAAAAATAACCGTGGTTAGAAAGCAAAAAACTTGAATAACTAAGCGGACGAAAATAAATAGACTTCTAGACACTCTTCATACTCAATCATAACTTTTCGTGAAAAATGAATGTCTTTCTGGAGAGGCTGGCATTCGAACACCGAACCTTCCGATTTGGAAGTCAGTCCACTACCACTTGTGCCACGACTCGAGCTGTAACGAGACTATAAGGCTTAGGGAACTGTTTTTATTACTCTTACAAAACCAACCTGAGAAACGAAAAGCGAAAGAAGCTCCAAGAAGCAACGAAGGACTGTAACACGCTTTTCTTGAGTGTTTGAAATTTTAATACAACCAGAAACTGATGCAAACAACTTTAAAAAAGCTGCCTTATCCTCTATTTCAACACTCTTTTATGATGATGTTCCAGCTGTCAGGTATTTAAACACGGTCAATCTGCTAGCTGCGCACTTCACAACCACCTAACAATTTTCAGATTTTGTCATGTCTCCCGCCTGCATTTCGATGCATCGTACATCGTTTAAATATTCTCTTCAATTCAGCGTCTAAGCGCATAGTCCAAAATCCCAAATGTGCTTATACATATATAAGGTGTTTAAGCAAAGGATACAAAGGACTTAAACAAAGCTATACACTGGCCTGTTCTGACTGTTATTGCAAATAACATCTTTCAAATAATATAGCAACGAATGAGATATCATTGAACTCATAATTATGAGTTGGTATTTTAATTGTTTCAAAATAAATGTTTCCCTAAAACTGACGTGTCAAAAGTTACCGAAGATCAAACTGATTTTGTTTTTTAAACTTCAGATTTTGAACTTATCATAATTTTTCGGGAAAAACTTGTATTAAGCGTCACTTTTTGCAACTTTGAATCGTCTTAAATACACAAAAAAATGTGGGTTACTCCATCTCAAGTTAGTAGTTTTCAAGATACGACCCAAATTCTCAAAGTATAAAATTCAAAAATGGAGTATTCTCTTACAGTAGCCCTATAATATTAACTCATTAACAGCTGCTTTAGAATGTTTTTCCCATAAGATACATTTATTATTACAAAATGTAAATTCAGTAAAAAATTCTTAAAAAAGATTAATTTTATGAACCCTAAAAGGGAAACAATGGACCACCTCGAGAAGCTAACGCCCACTTTTCAGGTAAAAAAAAACTATTTTTCTAAAAAAAAAACAAGCAAATCTCTACGTATTGTAAATTGTTTTTGTGGGTACAAATGATAAAACTTATTCTTTCAATGCAAATCGCTTTATTCAGTACAGTTACAATTCACAATTTAATCGTTTCTCAACCGTTGATATTTTTCTTATGTTTTACTTAAACCACTTAATCACTTCTCCTAATTAACACTTCATTGATTTGCATACCTTGGGGATGCTGGTATTTATACTCGAATGCCATACTTCGAGAACAATCTTCGCCATCCAGCGTCCCATACGATTTCCAGTTTGCTAGAAAATTCGATTCCACTCTCCAGTCATCAATGGTCGAGACTTTGTTATTCAAGTATCGAAATCTTCTGGTCTTCGAGTATCGACATCTTCTGCGCTGTAAATCTAGATGTCGCTGCTCACATTTAAGTGGTTATCGCATTGCTCCCTCCCTACAGTTGTTCGTCCCGAACAACTTCGTCATTCAGCATCCCGTTGAAATGACACATTCTATCCAAATGCACCACTTTCAATTTTCCTCGATCCCCACGCTGGATCCGGTAGACAACGTCATTAATGCGGGTTATCACCTTGTATAGACCTTCCCAGTCCTGATGCAATTTTGGTGATTTGCCTTTCTTACGCTGAGGATTATACAGCCAGACCAGATCTCCTTCGTTGAAACCGGAAGATTTCGCCTTGATATCGTACCTAGTCTTCATGCGGCTGTTTGCTAGCTTCATCTTTTCTCTGGTGTCTTGATGCAATTTACGAATCCTGTTGCGCAAGTCATTCACGTAGTCGTTCACCTCTTTGGGCTCCGTCGGTGGGGATCCGAGTTTTGCTTCACTTGGCAACCGAATTGTTTGACCAAATAAGATCTCGGATGGTGTGTGCCCTGTTGAGCTATGGACCGCGTTTCGGTAGGCCATTAAGAAGAGGGGTATGTGTCGACCCCACTCCCGCTGGCAATTGCTGACAACCTTAGATAGATGCTTATTCAAGGTCCGATTGAATCGCTCGACCATTCCATCAGATTGAGGGTGTAGTGGCGTTGTCCTTGTCTTTCTTATTCCCAAATATTGGCATATTTCCTGGAAGACTTTTGATTCAAAGTTTCGCCCTTGATCAGAGTGCAGCTCCATTGGGACCCCAAATCTGCTCACCCAGTTGTTGACTATCTGTTCGGCTACGGTCTTAGCCTCTTGATTTGGGATGGCAAACACTTCCGGCCACTTACTGAAGTAATCCATGACCACGAGGGTATATCGGTTACCATTAAAGATTTCGGGAAACGGCCCAGCGATGTCGATGGCTATTCGTTCGAAAGGTGCTCCGACATTGTATTGTTGCATTTGTCCATGTGGCTTTACTTTTGGACCTTTGGTAGCCGCACACCTTATGCACTTTTTGCACCAATTCTCGATATCTTGTTTAGCGCTTAGCCAATAGAAACGTTCCCTTACCTTTTCCAACGCCTTGTTTATTCCCAAATGGCCTCCTGAAATTCCGTCATGTATTTCATGGAGTACTTGGCTGACTCTGGACCGTGGCACTATTAGCTGCATACGAGATGTTGTCCCATCTGCACTTCCCATTTTCTCTTTAGTAGGCCATCCTGCATACAAAGCGAGTCCCACTGTGCACAGTATGACTTCAGAGTTTGGCTCCAGTCTGATATCTGCTGCCAGCTTGGTTTTTCCTCGTATTCCTTCTAGACCAATATTGGTTCGATGTCATTGTCTGCCTGTAGGGAGGAACGGATTTCGTCTATACTCCAACCCTCTATTGGCTCATTCCTGATCATTTGGATAGTGACCTGTTCTTTCGCTTCTTTACGGTTGCAGTGTTCGCATTTTACTCCGCACGGTCGAAGAGAGAGAGCATCAGCATATGAGTGGAGTTTGGAGTAACGGTACTTATGGACAGAATTGAAGCCAGAAGTTAGCGCCGAGTTACACAGTAGTTCCTTTCAGACCTAGAGAGTACTTTGCTGTAATATGCGACCACTTTTCTTGACCATCATGAACTTGGGAGATCACAGCCCCGACCCCAACATTGCTAGCGTCTGCGTCCACGATGAATATTATCCCGGCATGGGGTAACTCAAGATGTCGCTTCAGTTCTTGAAATGCGTTTTCACATTCTCCAGACCATCTGAACTGTAAGTTGATGCAAGCTCTTTGCAATACCAGCAAAATCCTTTACGAACCTTCTGTAGTACGTGGCGAGTCCCAAGAAGCTTCTCAGTTGGTGTTTATCTTTTGGAACAGGCATTTTCGCATTTTACCATTATCTCCTCCTTTTTCACCTTTACACTGAATGTCTTTGGATTTAGAATCCTTACAGGTACCTTGTTGTTCTTTAGCTCCACTAATATCTTTCCCACCATGAAGTCTCTTCTATTTTCTGGATCCATCAAAACGAATCGGTGGCTACCAGGGCCACCTTCCACTTTTGCCACCAAAATTGCTTCCGACGAAGGCTCTAGACTCTGATTGCTGCAAATGACGACATTTGAGACTGAGGTATTGGCGTTTCCGTATATCATTGGTATCTCCATGTTTCCGTATTTCATGGTTTGTGCCCCCAACTCGACTACAAGTCCATGTTCTCTCATGAAGTCTGTACCAATGATGCACTCGTCACATATGTCAGCTATCAGAAACGCGTGAACGCAGCGCATCTTTTTCCATTTCGTCGATAATTTCCTGGCTTGGGTATGACAAATGTGCCACTCACGCCTGCTTGGAGCTGCTGCAGTGTTTCTCCTCGTTGCTGCGTTCGGCTTTGCAATTGGACCTTATAAACCTCCTGCATGTGGCTATCCTCAAACCGTTTCTCGATAGCCTGAACTAAACTCACATAATCTTTATGCTTTTCGATGTCTACTGTTTGCAACCATTCTGCCGCAGGACCACGTAAGGCCATCGCTAGGGCAAAGCACTTCTCCTTATTGTCCCAGTGGTTTGCACAGGCAGCCATTTCAAACTGCTTCTTATAAGTAGACCATGAGGTCTGGCCATCGAATGAGGGAGGCTTCAACTCTTTTCTCCTTGGACCGCTTAAAGAACATTCTCGCAGTTTCTGTTTTCGCACTGGGTCGAGCTCTTCTGCCAGTTGCTGAACTTTGCTGTCCATTTCTTCGAATTTTTCGCCAACATTCTTCTCTATTGTATCAAATTTGTCATCAACGTTCTTCTCTATTCTATCGAATTTGTCATCAACGTTCTTCTCTATTCTTTCAAATTTGTCATCGATTTCTTCGAACTTTTGCTGGAGAATGTTCTTTTGTTCTTCCAGATTATTCTTTTGTTCATCCATTTTCTGTTGAAGACTGTGCAGATTGTTGGTTTGTTCGTCGAATTTTTTTTCAATGCTGCTCTTCTGCTCGTCTAGATTTTTCTTTTGTTCATCCAGCTTTTGTTCGAGGCTATTCTTTTGTTTGTCCATTTTTAACAAGAGGAGTTGCTTCATCGCAGCCATGTCACTACCGGTACTTACCTGTTCATCCTCGTCAACATCAAAGGAGTATGCATCAGTATCATGTCGCTCGTTGTTCAAAGCCTCCTGAAGTCGGAGTACCAGTTCACTTTTTCCTCCACTGGCGCTGAGGCTTCTCTTGTTCAGCTCGGATTTGAGTTGGACGAGGGTCAACTGCAATAGTTTACGACCCATTCTAGCTTTTTCAAATAATGAGACAACACTGTTTCTTTTTTTTGACACACAATAAATCCTATCCCACTTCTGACATCAATGTAAAATCTTTGTGTGGGTAAAAATGATAGAACTTATTCCTTCCAATGCAAATCGCTTTATTCAGTACAGTTACAATTCACAATTTAATCATTTCTTTCAATACAATCCAATTTCTCAACCGCTTTTACTTTTCTTTTATTTTACTTAAACCACTTAATCACTCCCCTAATTAGCACTTCAAATTCAACTGATGAACTGATTTACATACCTTGGGGATGCTGATATTTATACTCGAATGACATACTTCGAGAACAATCCTAGCCATCCAGCGTCCCATACAATTTCCAATTTGTTAGAAAATTCGATTCCACTCTCCAGTCATCAACGGTCAAGACTTTGTTATTCAAGTATTGAAATCTTCTGCTCTTCGATTATCGACATCCTCTGGTATGTCGTTGCTCATGTTTAAATGGTTATCACAGTATTTATATCTAATACGTACTGTGTTGGCTAAAACTAAAGCAACTCAAATCGCGAATAAGTTTTTTGCCATACATTTCATACAAATTAAGCCCAAAGTTAAAAGAAATATTCAAAATAGCTTGGAATATAGTTGGTTAATTTTTCAAATCGATGAACAGTAATTTTATGGTTTAAAAAAAATACAAACATTCAATTGAATTTACTTTACTTTTCAGCTGGCCGAAACAAAAGCAACTCAATTTGCTTCCTATTTTTTTGTTACGGGAGAAATAGGAAAAAAATATTCAAAAAGAAAACCATAGTTGACTCATTCGCATGTATCAATCTGCTGCAGTAAGATCTTGAGAAAATTTCCTTAAATTGCCAGATGAGATTGAGGAAAAAATTAGTAGCGAATGTACAATAAATGTGGTACTCGTATTTCACAATCTGAATTATCCAAAAGTATTCGAACCCGAAATTGGTTATAAGCCGTTTAATAAAATTTTACAACTCCGTCAAAACGATTCATCGAGGTCGCAGCCCATGAGTTCCTACATACCGGTAAGAAAAAGCGATCGTAAGGACGATAAAGAGTAATCCCTTGATCGCATCTAGGGAATTACAAAACGAGTTTAGTACAAAATCTAGCACCAGGACACTTCGCCGGAAAGCTGTTGATAGTCGTCTTTCAGGATCGTAAAGGAGGCATTTATTTCAGCTAAAAACAGAAGAGCAAGACTGGAATTTACAAATGAATATATTAAGTATTTCCACACGAAAACGAATACTATTCTCCGACGAATCAAAGTTTAATTTGAAGGGATTTCGACGTATCCGCCGGCTAATCAATCAAGCATTGAATCCTCGATACTTAAAGGGCGCTGTGAAACATAAAGCAAGAAACATTATGGTTTGGGGATGTTTCTCTGGACATTGAATTGGTCTCATACATAAAATAGATGGAACTATTGACCAATTTATTTCAAAAGTACGCTTGAAAACACTATGCTGCCACAGTCTGAGAAGGAATTGCCACTGAAATGGATATAGAATGGATAAAGATCCGAAGAATCGTACAAAAGTAGTTCACAAGTGGTTTCGGAATCAGAAAATCAGTGTTATGGAATGCCAACCCAGTCCCCCGATCTAAAACCGATAGAGGATCTATGGGAGATTATAGATCGTCGTATAATTTGGGATAAATTCAGGAATAGGGACGAGCTTTATATGTAAGTCCCTGAGGCTTGGAAAACTATCCCACGCTCTATAATTTCAAATCGTGTAGTGCAGGAACAAAGGTTCCGCCACAAAATATTGCGGCTTAGTCGCGATGATTATTATTAAATATGAAATTACTATGAAGTTGCTTTAGTTTTAGCCAGCTTGAAATCGACATGGTTAGAGTATTTTTATTTTTTTATTTTTTCTACTTATGAAAAATTATTTTTGTTTCTTTTATTTTGTGTTCGAATACATTTACTTGTTCTGGAAAGAAAAACTTAAAAAAACATAATGCAATTTAATCAGATTTACCGCAGAGGCTTGTGTTTATGTAAAAGTTGCTTTAGTTTTGGCCGTCACTGTATATAAAGAACGCAAAAGAACTCTGTGTTTTTCTTCACGCATGTCAGCGATTGTCACAAAAAATGACCAATCTCCGTTCATCATAAAAACTTGGTAGCACAGATATATCTGTGACAGTTCATCTGTCAGTTGGTGAACAAATTTAATTTGTTTTGAAAAAATGTTGTTGGCAAAGGTTTGACATTTCTGAAATTGCATTGGAAAGTTAACAGCAAACGAAGAAAATAGAATTTGGAAGCACTGTTTTATATCCGATAAGTAGATCAATCTCCTCAATAATAACAACTGTTTAATATAATAAATATACTAAAATAAGACACTTTTATTTAAAAAAGTATGTACTCATATTCAAATATGTAATGGCAGACGTACTACGTAGCCATTCAGTACACATCGCTATAGCTGTACTACTTACTACAGCAAAAAAAAAAAGTGGTACTAGCAATCGTTGCATACTTCCAAGATAAGATATAGAAAATTGTGACGTTATTTCCATTCGCCTGGTTAACTGCAACACAATGAACATCATTTCGATTCGTACATCGACCTGCGTTCAGAATTCTAGGCACTAAAATGTTAGTCAAAGCCTAACATTCTGAACGGCAAAGTGACTGCATTTGCAATTGACATTTCCGTATGACACATACATATGTCATAATTGCAGTTTTACTTTTTATTTACACTTCAGATTTGTTTGTGCAGAATAACATACAAAAATATAAAAAAAGTGTAAAATGTAAATATATACTATAAATTTGAAACAAACGCGTAATAATTGTATAATTAAGGTGTGTGCGATCATAGGACGGTCTTCACTAATAAAGTGTCGCCCATCTAACGTTTTTTTTTTCAACTTCCGCTTATTTCATGAATGGTAACACTTAGCTCATGTCTGATTTGACAGATAATTAGTTTTATCCTTCCGGTTAATAATGGAAAATAATTTCATTCAAATGGCTACCTCGGCTGGCCATGCAGTAGCCTACACGATCGGTCCAATTTTTAAGCACATTATCGATTGTGTGCAGCTGTATTTCACCAATGGCTTCACGAATATTGTCCTTTAAAGCGTCAATTGTCTCTGGCTTGTCGGCGTAACACTTATCTTTTACGGCACCCCACAAATAATAGTCCAACGGTGTCAAATCGCAGCTCCGAGGTGGCCAAACGATATCAGCTCTGCGGCTGATAATGCGATCTTCAAAAACAGGGCGCAAGACATCGAGTGTAGCTTCGGCTGTGTGGCACGTAGCGCCGTCCTGTTGAAACCAAATGTTGCCAATATCCTCCTCTTCAATTTTTGTGAACAAAGATTCGTTCAACATGGACCGATAACGATCGCCATTGACTGTAACGGCCACTTCTTGCTCATTTTCGAAGAAAAATGGCCCAATTATGCCTCTGGACCAAAATCCGCACCAAACAGTGACTCGTTGTGGGTGTATCGGCTTTTCAATGTATGCGTGCGGGTTTTCTGTGCCCCCTATGCGACAATTTTGCTTGTTTACATACCCGCCAAGATCAACATGAGCTTCATCTGAAAAGATGATTTTTTTGGCAAAATCGGCATCTTCTTTAAGTCGATCGCAGGTCCACTTAGCGAAGCGTTGTTCAAGCGTATACACAATCATATTCGTTCAGCGGAAGGATAAGACTAATTATCTGTCAAATTAGACGTGAGCTAAGTGTTACCATTCACGAAATAAGCACTAGTTGAAAAAAAAACGTTAGATGGCGGAACCTTTATATACGTTGGAGCACCAAGGCGACTGCACGATTCTAGAGTCTTCAGAAACAGTATGCTGCATCAAAAGATAGATGAACTCATACCATCCGAGTTCCATCTCTTGGGTGATGCGGCCTACCCACTATTAACAAATTTGATTACTCCGTTTAGGGATAATTCGCAACTTAGTGAACAGCAAAGCCAACTTACTGAAATTTCAGGGAGATTTGTTTTGACTAAAAATCCAGTCCGCTACCTCTCCAAAAGCTTCTGCATTTGCAGTTGCTCCTGACTAATCAGAGCCGTTTGACTATCTAGTGCCTAGAATTCTGAACGCGGCCAATGATCTGTTAAAAATATTTATGGTACCGGAAATTACAGAATCATGAAGCTTTACCCGTAACCTAGGTCACACCCACTTCGGCTTGTTTTACTAAGATTTAAAAAGCTGATAGTTTCTTAAAGGGAATCGGGTTAAATAAAATGAGGGAATTGCGACGCCGCACAGTGACTAATTTATGAAATTAGTGAATTTGGAGAAAAATGCTTTAGAAATGAGTGGGTGCGGTGAGGCTGCAAGCATATTGAAAATATTTTCATTCTGCCGCATCCTTGAAATCGTGCACGTATTTTGATATCTATATATTTTTGTAGTCTTTATTTTTGGATTCCTGAGCTTCTTCTGACAATTATCCAAGTGGTAACAATTGATACTCGATTATAATTTGACTATGAGCCAACATTTTAAAGAGTAGGTGTAAGATGTTTTTCGGAATATTCCTGTTTTATTATTTAATAACTCTACTGTTTTCTTGGCATTCTCCCCAAACTTGACAGTGTTAATCTTTTCCCTGCTATTCAAAATATTAAGTTTTACTTCCAGCCTCATTATTATTTCTCTCTATTAACACCGGTTATACGAGCTGTTGAATCATATTGTGGGAAAAATCTCCTCGAAGTATTTCTATCATTGGTATTTCAAAATCCTTGTTTTGGTCTATCAACATTGAGTCCAATCTCATCGCGAAAATGTTTTTGAAGCTCTTGTTTTCTGATTTTTTCTGCCTCCTTGATTCCAATCGATTAATCAATATTGTCTCCCTCTTGCCGAAGCGTATATGCAAGTTTCAAAATAAATTCTATGCTCCTAACTCTAGAATGTAACGGAGTCTCCATATTCGTAGTTATGTTCGTCATCATTTGATTCATCTTGATTGTTGAATCTTTTTTATGCTCTTTGCATGTGGGACATGAATTTCAAATCAAACACTTTTATTTAGTTCTTAAATATAACAATGGTATGCCACCGCACAATTTACAGTTCAGAGATGTGATGTTTACTAAACATATCTTTCAAATGGAATAAATTTATTTACAAATTAAAAGGTTGAACAATCAAAAAAAATTTCCGAAGGGAAACAACAACAAAACCCATCATTTATGTAAAAAAAAAAAATAATAATAATAATGTCAATTGAAAATAAATAAATATATTAATAAATAGTTTGATAAGTAAAATAAATAAAGGATAAATAAGCAACAAATTAATAAGTAAATTCATAAATAAAAAACAAATAAACAAGCTCTCATTGTATAGAGATTAACAATACTAAAACAATAAATAATAAAACTTGAAAACAATATATGTGTATAAATACATATAAATAATAATTTCAGTTTTAACAAAGAAGAAAATTCATACCTAAAAAGTACAGAAGAGATAATCAAAAAAAAAAAAAAGTAAGTTGAGTTTAGTTTAATTTGGATTTAAGTGAGTAGTACTCAGTTCATTTATTAAGGGGTTTTCAGGGAGGATACATCTGATCAGAAATGTTTCAGTGAGCTTGCGTATTCTATCAGATATTCATTATTTCAACATTAACCTTTTTATGGAGATCATGGGTTGAGTGATGCCAGGGGAGATTGAGCATCATTTTCAGCAACTTATTTTGCTGTATTTGCAGTCTTTTTATATGGCATTTGGCACAAGCACCCCATACTTGACAACCATACAGCAAAATAGCTTGAAAAATGACTTTGTGGATCAAGATTTTATTTTCATTTGACAGTGAGGACCTTCTATTTATGAAGGGATAAAGCATATTAATCGCTACACTAGTTTTATGTAACATCTTTGAAATATGTTCCTTAAATGTAAGCCTTTTGTCAAGATACCCCTAGGTAGGTATGTGCCTCCCATTTGATTTGTTGGCCGCTTATTATAATTTGGTTTGGCGGTAAAAAACAAGACTTTCTTTTTCTTGTGAAAAAGATAGCTTGTATCTTTTCCGCATTTACTTTAATTGTCCATTTGCTTAGATGAGCGATAAATTTTTCTGTCGCATACTGTAAATTAGTCACAATGTTGAGACCATACGTATGCGACGAAAATATGATAGAATCATCATCATAAAGAGCAAATTCACAATCCGGTCAGTGTGGGATGCCAGACATATACTCGTACAAATTGAACAAGATTGGTGCAAGGACCGAACCTTGGGGAACACCTGCTGTAACATCTACTACACGTGAGGGACTGTTATTAACGAATACTTTGTGCGTACGATTTGACAAAAAACTCTGAACAATTTTGGTAAGAAAAGTTGGAAAATTAAATTGAATCATTTTAAATAACAAGCCGTTGTGCCACACGGTATCGAATATCCAGAAGTATCATTCCTGTAGATTTTCTAGGAGCACGATTTTTTTTAACACTATTGCAAATTCTTAAAATTTGGTGGCTCGTGCCAAATTGTTCATGCGGGAAGTTACTACATTCATCAATAATTTTTAGCATTTTTTCCTTAAATATTTTTTCGTAGACTTTACTCAAGCTACTTAACAAACTAATAGGCCTGTAAGTATTAGGCTCGTTGAGCGGTTTGTCTGCTTTTGGGATAGGGACAACTTTTGCTTCCTTCCATACTGTTGGGAAGTACTGCATTTTTAGACAGGCATAAATTAAAAATGCTAAGAATTGGACGCCAATTTTGGGTAAATTCCTAAGATAGACATTCTGCATACTGTCAATACCACTAGTTTTCCTTGTTCTTAGGTTTTTTATAATATGTTTAACATTAGCCTCGGATACAAATGCACTTAATGGTGTATCAGATTCTGAAGCGTCCAAGATCTGTATGGCTCGAGATACCCCGTCGTCAGTATTTCTGTCTCCCAGTTGTTGTGAGACTAGGTGGTTTTGCGTGAAATTCTGAACGAGAACATTAGCTTTATCGACATCAGTTGTATAAATATCACCATTGGCCTCAAGATACGGAGTTTTCCTTTTTTTATTTTTAATAACTTTGGTGATGTTCCAGAAAGGTTTAGATGCCTTATCGAGAGAGCTAAGTTTTGTGTTCCATTCCTCATTCCGTATTTCTTGAATGGATTTGCCTCTAAGTTTGCCAAAGTATTTTGCAATACTTGCAAAAAATATCTCTGCCAGTTTCGTCTGTGCATATTTCGAATTTTTATGAGTTCCAAGATGTGGCCTGGGAGTTTTACACACGAATATTTTTTTTTTAACATTTGGGATGTTAGTATCCGTAGAGCTAAGAACATGTTCAGAGAAATGTTGGACTATTTCATCAACATCTCCCTTGTTGTTTACACTTTCAAGAGCAGTAGGGAGGCTTCTAAGTTTTGCGTTAATTACAGAACGAAACATAGACCAATTTGCTTTTTTAAGGTCCTGAATATATTGCGCGAGTTTCTCACCTGACCAAGGAAGCCGCCAAATGGCTGGATTATGATCTGAGGGCAGATCATTAATAGCAACAGGCTGAGAAATATGACTGGACATGTTGGTAACGAACAAGTCAATAACAGAAGGACGACCACGAGAACCAGCAGGATAATAAGTAGGACTGGAAGGAAACAAGCCACGAACAGGTAATATAGCGAAGAGATCACATAAAATATTGCCCCATGAATTTGCACGGTAACAGCCCCAATCTCTGTGCTTGGAATTGAGATCACCTCCAATCAAAAATTCTCCACTAATAGTGAATAATATTCTTAAATCAGATTCCAGTTGCAGCTTCTTAACATTGTTTGAGTTTCCACCAGGGAAGTAAACACAAACAAATTTCTATGTACTCCCATTCCTTAAGGTGACTTCTACGCCCAGGTTTTCAACATGTTGCGTTTGAATACATATTAAAAGCCTATGTTGAATTGACCTCTTAATTAGGATCGCTACACCATCACCCGTTCTATTTGTTCTATCCAACCGATAAGATTTATATATTGAGGTTGACATTCGAAATGTTGTATTTAGCCACGTTTCTGTAACTAATGCTATATCAATGTTATTATTGTTTAAAAAATCAATGAACTCAACCATCTTTTTCCGAATACCTCTTGCATTCCATGTTACAATATTTAAATTACTGCTTCTTATATTACTTAGCATTATAGTACAAATACTTAGTTTATAATTGTGCAATGACATTAAATTGATCTATTCTAGTTTTACAAGAGCCCAATTTTGTTATCATTTCCATGACGAGTGCGTTTAATTCCTCCATATAGGCCTGTAACTATTAGGTACATTGGTACTTGTACTGATGTTACAAGATGGCAACGCTGCTGGATGAGTGGGTGATGACTTTAGGTGCGAAGTTGTTGTTGCAATTTTTCGAACGATTTGCAGCTTTGTTTGGCAGAGCTGGGAAATCGTTCATTGAGTGAAGAAATATGGTGGCGTTGTTGTTGTTGTTACGCAGCTTCACTTGTTTGTTACCGTTGGTGGAGGCAGATCGATTAGTCTTAGCTGCAAGCTTCTGCTTCAACTCAGAGTAGTGATTTCTGCTTGCACATGCGCTGTCGGTAGATTTATGATTGCCCTTGCAGTTGGCACATTTGAGGACATGTACGTTGCATATTTCGGTTTTGTGAGAACCAGCGCACTTACCGCAGTATATCTTGATGTTGCAGTTCTTTAGGCCAAGTCGTATGAGTTCGTTTTTTAAGGAAACAATGTCTACTTCACCCAGGCCAAAAAGCACGCTTTGAACACTTTTTCACATTTTGTATCATGTGTAAAAAATTGACAGTTGTCTTCTTTTAGTTTTTTGAGCACCGAATTATAAGAATCCAAGGAGTCACACATGATTTTGATGCCGATAGACATCTTCTTGATCGAATAATCCGAAATTTTTAAATTGTTCATTGCACTATGCACATACATATGTATTCGCATGTTTTTTGCAACACTTTGATAGGAGGAGGAACATTTTTTTGCGAGTTATTTGGAGCTACAATTTCATCCGCGATAACACTCTCAATATCGCTATCAGGCAAACATTGTAAGGGGCTCCAGTAATTGGACCGGGAGTTTTTAATATTTTTTGCCATTGCGATTGACGATTTAAGTCTTTTTTCAGAGGACAATGGGAGCGTTTGTTAATTTTGCCGGTAAGAAATATAAATATGAAGAAGAAACAACAGAAGTATGTATATACACTAGAAATGTCCGATGCGTTAAGCTTTAAAGCTGCGGCTGAACTGAGGGACATGAATTTGAATTTATTATTTCATTCAGAATATCTCTATCAATCACAATTAAAAAGAAATCGTTGTTGACAACTATTCCTATTTTGTCATTAACTTTACATTCAGTTGGTTGAAGATTATCAATTTGACTCTTGATATGGTTGACTGTACCTTTTATGACTTCTCCTATTTAATTTGCATATTGGAAAATTATGATCACCATTTGAACTGTTAATCCTCTGTGGAACATCTGAGGCTATAAACATGTTTGCGTCTATTTCACCATCTGATGTATGTATTTATTTTTTGCTTGTAAGCATCTTACCCAGATTATCCAAGAAATCCCCACTTACTTTATAATGTAAGAATTCTTGGAAGTTCAATTAATTTGCCCTCACTTTTGCTTTCTTTCGTCTTACAGAATGATCCACCATATCTTGGAGTTTCGTATTTTTTTTGGAAATTGTTATAATTCTGTAAGATGGAAGAACCTCTACGTTGTGCTTTCTCAGGGAACTTCTCAAAATCTTATATTTTCCTTTTGACAAACCGAAATCCATAAACAAAGATAATGCATTATCATTATTATACTTGATAGGATCCTTTTGTGGAGTAGAAATGCTTTCTTTTATTCTTTTGTCTCGCAGTGGACATGCGGCAGAGACTGGCTTGGTTACATCAGCTTTCATCTGTTCATGATCCTTGTTATACTTTATTGCGAAGGCATTAGAAAGATCTTCAGTTGTTATGTTCTAGGGAGCATTTATTAGTTTTTGTTTTTTGATGAACGTCGAACACTTAGTTATTGATTTCTTTGGCCTTCCTCTTGATGACTTTGATGTGCTTGGTAAATCACACGTTATTGCTGTACTTTCAGTATAAATATGGAGAAAATGATCCAGCCATACCCCATATCCCAAGCAGCAGTCACATACAAAATTGCCAGCGGAGGATCTTTAATCTGATCAGCAGTCAGCGGAGCACCCCAAGGGATATTACCAACACTTCGAATAACTGCAGGTGTGTCCTATTTAGTAGTTAACTTAAGAATTTAATTGTGGCTTGGGTTCACTAAAGTGGTTAGGATATTTAAAAGTTCAGTTAGGTAGAGTAACGGGATTTCCACCATTTTCGTGTTCATCATGCCAAAAACCCGTAAGCAACGCTTGACAGAGTGAGAAGAAGATATTGGGAAAGGTTTGAACATAACGGCACAAATGGAATTAACAGCAACTGCACGGGACGTCCTTCGATGTAAGGGTTAGCTGAAATGTTGAAGTGGATTCAAGAACTATATACAAAATGAGTAAAAACAATCAACTTCTTATGAAAAGTGAACATCAGACCTCATAACAGCTGGTCAAAAGTTAGATTGCGAACATACGAAGGGTGGCAAATATACCTGAGGGCCGCGTTGATTTATTGGTGCCATTTGCAACCAATGTGCAAAATCTAACATTACTTCTAACGGGTGAACAGATAGCAATGACAGTTTTTCCAACTGTTGTGTTTCAGCAGCTGTCAAAATTTCCAATGACATTCAGCTGTCAAAATATTCAGTAAGGTTTGCCATTTCATCCGCATCGTCTTACGCTTGCGGGATATGCGGAAATTATCGAAATTTCGGTTCAGTTGTAAAATAAACAACGTGAATTTCGTCGTGAATTTGAAACAACTGCATCATGGCTGCAGTGTGCCCGCAATTCATAGCACAGTGGAAAAGTTTGAGCATGATCTCTCTTTAATCTTAAGCCACCAATCAGACAGAGACTGGTGTGAAATGAAGAAAACATGGCCACCGTAGCGGCC
Source organism: Volucella bombylans (assembly GCA_949129095.1). Lineage (NCBI taxonomy): Eukaryota > Metazoa > Arthropoda > Insecta > Diptera > Syrphidae > Volucella > Volucella bombylans. Next base: position 304,889,745 of record OX422140.1, read on the forward strand.
AGTATCGAAGAAGACCCAGAAATGTCGATTCGCGCCGGTCAGCTGAATTGAGCTTCACGAGATAGTCAACCCGGCTTATTTTGCGGTTGGATTTGGGCCTACACCCGTATAAGATTGTGCTGACGCAAGAATTGAAGCCCTACGACCATAGACAATGCCGTGAGTTCGCTAATTGGGCGATGGAAATGTTGGCCGGACATCCGGATTTTGGCCAAAAAATCATCTTCTCGGACTAGCCCCATTATCAATGCATCCACAAAGATTGACTGTTTGGTGCGGTTTATGATATGGCGGCATCATCAGACCTTATTTCTTTCGAAAGAATAAGAAGATACAAGAGCGATGTTTACCGATTTTCTGTGGTCAGACCTCGACAACATCGATATATCCGAGCAGTGGTTCCAACAAGACGACGCTACTTCCCATACAAGCGACGCAATGCTCGTGGTTGTGAAAGAGAAATTTGGCGACTGGGTCATCTCACAGCGAGTGTTCATAAATTTGCCGCCGCGATCAAGCGATTTGACACTACTCGATTATTTTCGCTGGGGCCACGTCAGGTCCTTAGTGTAGACAACAACTTTAGACGAGCTCGAGGCCAACACTCGTCACACTATTTCCGGAATAACGCTGCACATATTGGACCGAGTCATCAAAAATTGGACCGACCGTTTCAAAATAAAGCCAGAATAAATTCTATATCTCATATCGTTGTTGTTTAATTGAATTTTTTTTTTCCTATCGTTCTTATCTGGTGACCTTATAGAAGCAGCTGAGTGTTAACATCATTTATGTAATTCCACCCTACTAAGAGAGCTGGAGCAGAAGTTACCTGTGGAAGGCGGAATGGATGCCATTAGAATTAAACCTCTGGCTAACATACGGCAATTCAGCGACTGGCTCCAGGATGTAGCTAGAAGGTGAACATGGCATGTATAAGTGAACAACGGCGAACAGCAAATTCGAACGCAAGGGAAATTGGAGTACGATCCCCATTTCTTCATGTAACGCACCATAGGTGATGGACTCCAATGAAAGTTGTGTGCCAGGGACCGCGAAGTTTCCAAATGCAAGCAGTTCAGAGATATGTCTGGTAAACAGAGGTGGTGTACTGTCCGCTAGCAATGCCTTTATTTCAATGATTTGCGAAGCAAAAAAGGAACACTACGACTCGTCCAGAAGAATACAAATATGAGGACAGGAGCTACCCACCAGCTTTTAACCTTGCTGCTGTGAGCACCAACTTGTTTTTATACAAAAAAATATTAGAGAAAAACAACATAAAATCATTCTTGCAAATTTTAAATAAACCACTCCTTAAAACACAATTAAATTCATTAAAATTAATTTAAACTTATAATTATACAATGGAGCAAGTAAATACCTAAATAACCCAATTAACCGGGGCGGTAAACGCTCAAATTGGAATCCTTAAACAAATAGATTAGCGAGTTCAGGCGCTGGAAAACGAACCTGTAACAAACAGAAACAGAGCCAGACCTGAAGGACATCTGTAAACTCCCAGACAGCTTCAAAGAGTTACAAAACTTTGATGGCGACCAGGTGGAATACTTATCCTGAGTCGACAATGTTGAAAGTATCCTTAGAGATTATAACATTGATAAAAACAAGCCAATTCATAGAGCCATATTACAAGGTATACGGCAAAAGGTAGCAAACTTGGCCTTCATTTCCTATAATTAATATCTTCGAATGGAAAATGTTTTTACTTACACTACGCTGATAAAAGGGATATACGAACCCTCGAATACTAGCTAAGTAACCAAGGCAAGCAGAACTGTCCCATGACCAGTTCTACGCCAATGTAGATCATCAGTCCTCCTTGGTCATCAATAAATTGAAGACTGAGAGTTAAAACAAGGAATGTTCTTGTATTAGAAAAGTGAATGTTCTTGTATTACAGACGTCTTTATTCGAAGTTTTAATTGGGACTTAAGTAGAATATTTATGATACAAACACTTTCAGAATCATACTCTATGCATCTGGAAATCCAAAACATGAATTATCGCAATATGTCAGTTCAGAAAAAAGGCGATTTCTACGTAATCACCACACCAATTAATCAGATTTATACCCCCGAACGTGACCCACCACCGAGGCCACCACCTTTGATAGTGCAGGGAAAAAATACAGCCCATACCGAAGACAGACCGAACTACCCTGAACCAGCAGCATTAATGAAAATAGATCGAACCATTCATACGAAACAAGTTAATTATATGAATAATCAGATCCAGTTCAATACAGGAAAACGAGAAAATGAATCTTTAAACCAACCCCATAAGCAACAGAGAATGTATAATTTAGAAGCCTAAGCTGACCATGAAAATGGCGAATCATAGAGTATCAAAAGAGTTTCAATAACAAGATCGAAATTAATGATATTCATAGAGAGGGGATTCAAGAAGCACATTTTAAGACGGATGCCTTCTCTAGCACCCTTTACTTAGAATATAAAACCTTAGACGAGAAAGTCTTGAAATTTTTCGTTGACAAAGGAACATACAAAAATTTTGTTAAGAAAGAAAGCCTTTCAAAATCCAATCAGCTACCGGTGAATCGGAAATTAGGTAAACAAAAAATAATTATTTATTGGCATTAATTCAGTTATAATTTTTTTCATCCTTCCGGGTCTGAAATCATTTGATGGTATTATTGGCGCCGATACTCTTTGAGAGTTAGTCATAATAGATCGAAAAACAACACCTTAACCATGAACCCAGGAATCGAAATATAACTTAAATCAAAGAAATATATTCAGGTAAATAGTTTGGAAATTAGAGATGTTTAATTAAAAAAGGGCCTACGATAAAATTTCGAAATTCAGTGGAAAAATACAGCGTAGTATTTAGCCCTTTCAAAAAATGCGGAATTAGTAGATACTCTAAAACATATCAAACATGCGAAAAGAAGTAAATAGTCAAATTAGGAAGCTACTTGATGATGGAATTATTAAAATAATAAGAAGTCCATACAACTCACATAACATACGAGTATATGGGTCGTTTCAAAAGAATTGACGCGTCAGGTGAAAAGAAATACTACCTAGTTATTTACTTCATTCAAAAGGCTTAATGCAATGCTGATACTATCCCTGCAATTTTAAATACATTAGAAAGCTTGAGGAAACTAAATATTTTGCTACATTGCGCCTGACATCTGTTTTCTACCGGTGCCGTGAAATAACGCCGAATGACTAAATTCCTAAATGAAAAGTGAAATAAGACCGATTCGGCATTATATCACTTTCACACACTGAAATAAAGACGATCTCTAATATTCGGCCTTTCTTCACTTCACTGGCGTTTTCAGATAAGAATGAATGAACCTGATATAGGTACCAAAAACAGCTTTCTCTACACTCAACGGAAAATTTGAATCCTTAAGATTACATTTTGGTTTAACACACGGTCCTTCGATATTTTAGATGATGTCTTCATCATAGATAGATAGATGGTGTCTTCAATAACTATATCGCAAAATTTGCTATATATTGTATATATTGATGACATTATCATTTTCGGGAAAACCAAAGTGGAGCATCTACAGAACATTGACATGGTATTTAACTGACTGGAAAAGTCTAATTTAAGAATTAATCTATACAGGATGGAATATTTTAAAGGAAAAATCGAATTCATAGGCTACTTGATTACAAAAGAAAGCAACAGTCCGGATCTTAAAAAGATAGAAGCCATCCAAAAGATAAAACTTTCTGAAAATATGTAGGAACTAAGAGGATTTCTAGGTCTTACTTCGTATTATAGACGTTTCATAAAAGACAAAAGACATCAAAGCAGAAAAATCCTTCGAAAAAATATAAAAAGAACTTAGCCAAAAACTTATAATATACCAACCAAGTTTTCTAATATTAATAATACCAACATAGTTTCTAAAGATAGTAGGGTTACGGTTACAACAACTTCTGGCCGTCGAATACATAAATGAAACATCAAGAATATTTCTGAGCAATAATTTTCCTTTTCAGGTTTCTTGTGTATGCAGGAAGAGCAACAGTATTCTATTTTGAACACTCTACCCCCATCATAACGGTCAAGTAAGGCCAAGGACCCATATTTAGCGGATACTTTAAAATCATACACGTAATCAGCATTAGGCAGTATGAGGAGTTAGCAAGCAAATTGACAGTGACCATTCAAGATGAAATCAGCACCACAAATATCTTTAAACCCCAACTAAATTATCAACTACAACAAGTTCAAACTGTCATCGGAAATCTCATAAATGAGATGATTACAATAAAATTGCATTGATTTCTTAGCAATTCTATTGTGTTCTTAGGATTACAGTTTAGTTCAATGGTTCCATTAAGACAAAAATGAAAAAAATATGGCGAACCTTGGCATTTAGGCGCCGAATAAAAATGTTGTTCGTGATTATTTTACAATAAATATATGTGAAGAAACAAACATATCTTTCGACGTCTATGCTCTTACAGAAAGGAATCTGATCCCCGACATAAAGAGCCAGGAGCTATTTCCATCCGCATAAAATATTTTCCGAAATTGCCATCACTCTCTCCCTGTGTTTAATGATCCTGCCCTCCCTAAAGTTAATTCTCCATGCAGAAGTGTCGTACTTGCTATTCACAATAACTTCAACTCTTCTTTCATTGCTATTTCTTCTTCTGTCAAACTTGACTTTGTTTGAATTAAGATCACACTTCCCAATAGGTCCCTGTAGGTTATGTGTTGCTACATTCTCCCAGCACATCTATCGATTCCTGCATCCTTGCTATTGATCCAATTAACCAACTAATTTACCATAGTGATTTCATCGACGATATCCTTATCTTTGGTGATTTTAATCTGCCTCTACTGAAGTGGATTCCATCGGATGCTCACTTCTTTTTTACCACGTCAAACGCTAGTTCATTCAAGGAATATCTATTCATTGATAGCATAACTGACTCAAGCCTATTCCAAGTAAGTTCCATCGGTAGGCAACTAGAAGTTATTTTCACTAGCGATCCCATTAAGTCCACAGTAACGTTTCGTCCCTTTACCATATCAACTGTCGACAACTTTCACCCCCCTCTTCTTCTCTCATGTTCCCACAATCTTCCACCCGAGTCCACTTCTTCCCTGACTATCTCTTCTTACAACTTCCATAAAGCTAATTTTCGCAAAATCAATACGAGTATCCATCTTAACAAACGATCTTACGAACATATCCTTATCTGATGCTGTCTCCATTTTTTACAGTGAAATATTTAATTCCAATTCTCTTTACGTCCCCTTTTCTCGGCATAATACATCATCTACTTCCCCTACCTGGTATAACAGGAGACTTCGCTCTTTACGGAACAAAATAAACAAATTATGGGCAGTTTCTCTTCGCACTAATTCCTATTACAACTACTCTAACTATCTTGGAACCTACCTCCAATTCACTTTCCAGCGCTCTCGACACAACGCAGACCAACCTTATCAACGATCCTAAGACATTTGATCAATTTGTCAAATACAAAAGAAAATCACACGGGTATCCCCCTCAGTCTCGTTAGATCGACCGACCCACATACTGTTGGCAACTATTTTGCAAATTTTTTTAAACAATCATTTACTGACAACTTCAACGTACCCGACCCCATATATTTCAAGTACCTTCCCAATTTCTCCATTGACCGCTCTCTCTCTCTTAATCTTCTGAATGTTATCAAAGAAATGTTACAAAATCTCAATGATGAATTTTTACCCGGACCAGACGGGCTCCCAGCAATATTTCTCAAAAAGTGTACCTCCAATCTTTCTCACACCTTGCCTCCCTATTTCATCAGTCCCTCACACAAGGGGAATTGCCCTAACTTTGGAACACCTCTTTCATAACCCCGGTTCACAAAAAGAGATCAAAGAATGAAGTAACCAACTTTGATACTTTTCGAATTGTTAAAATGGATTTTTTTTTATCTGGAAAACCGTCATTATAGCGCTCGCTTTAGGTCAGCCTTCTGAACCCCGTTTTTAGCCACTTCTGTGGGACACCACATGGCAGCCATCTAGGTCTCTTTTTCATTTTTAACTACAAACCATCTTGAGAGGATTATTAAACACTGCTCCCTATCTATTTACGCCGACGACACTAAGTTATCCAAAACTAATTCTTCACCCCAAGAATCTATTCTCCTTCAAGAAGACCTCGATTGGTTTTCCACTTGGTGTCTAAAAAGTTGCTTTGAGCTTAATGTCTCCAACTGTCAATCTATGACTTTGTCTCGTAAGTCCAATCAATCTCAGCTTCGACTTTATTTTCTGCATGACCACCCTGTACCCCAGGTGCAAATCCCTTCCCTATTGTACGATAGAGAGTTGAACTTCCGTTCGCATATTGATGAGATAATCCTTAAAGCGAACTAATCGGTCGGTTTTATCAAACGATGTTCTAAAGAATTTTGCAGTCACTTTACATTACCTTTGTCCGTCACCCTTCTCGAATATGTCAGCCAAGTGTGGTCGCCCTTTTAGCGAGTTCATATTCCCGAATCGAGAAAATTCAACGTCGTTTTCTTCAATTTTCCCTTTTTGCACTACTCTGGGATGATATCTTACCTCACTATCATGACCGCCTCAAACTTCTTAACATGAATGAGCTGGTTCTGTGGACTGCGCTGCCCTTTACAATTATGTTTCTTTCAACACTAACCCTCTTAATTTACGCTGTCCTCGTTTATTCTATATTCCAACCAACCGCACCTCTTATGGTTCTAAGGAACCAATCTCCCGCATGCTCCGTAAGGTCAGCTCGAACATCCTCCTTTTTGACTTTAACCTGAGCACTTCTCGTCTTAAACTTGGTCTCCTCCGCCATTCTCTTACTTCCTAACCCTTAACTGTTGTTAGTTTTTAAGTCCTACGAGTAGTTTCTAAGTTAGTTTAAGCTTGTATTAAGCAAAATAAATGGGGGCGTGAGCCCCCACCAAATTATTAATTTATCTCCTCTCGTCTAAATGATCATAGCGTGGCTATGATGTTTTCAAGCTAATAAGGCAAAATAGTCTGGTTCCAGTTACACGGTTACTCTAATCCTCCGTTTATCTCTCACGGAGATGATGCAGTATTTTGAAAGTGGCCTATGTTGGATGGCAATTTACAGAGACATTCGCACACGAGCATAGCTGGCGAGGTAGACAGAAATATCTAGATTTGTTCTGAAATATCCATTTCTAGGTATATCTTGTATCACTTACAAATGCTAAGTAATCCTGGGCGCCAGGTTAAGATATTTCCTAAGCCAGATTATAATCATTTCCTTCACCTTCACTCACTCTCTGACTAATAGATATATGGAAACTACCATATTACTTCTTTTCTGAAAACTCAATATCATGCCCTGGTAAAAAGACGCGCCCCTAGATCTCAAGGGCAATATTTGTTTTTAATTAATTTCTAAGTAACATAGATTTACAGCATTGCAGTAGTCCTATCCTTGTTTAGGTGTGAATCTATCCCCACACTAACGGCCACCCAAGCCAAACCTTAAGTAGTCCAGTCCTCTTTCTTAGACTCTCAATGGGTAGTTACATCCAGTGTTTATTTATTGTCAACATAAAAAGATAGGTGACCTAGGCGCTGGTGAAAGGAAAAAGTGTTTAAAGAAAACAAAATTTACCAATCAGTCGTTCACAGACCTCGATCGGGGACAGACGTGTTTTCGACTTTTTCTCAAGTGAAATAGTGCAAAAGTGATAAAATAACAATTTAGAACATTTTGGTCGAGTGATTCGGTGGCGCAGCGGTAGTGGTGTCGGCCGAGAAACCGAGGGTCGTAGGTTCGATCCCCAGAAAAGGACGGACATTTTTTATTATTAAAAAGAAAATATTTATAATTGGAATTAAGATAAGTTCAGTCGTGTGACCAGAAGATGAGTGGTGGTGAACGGTCCGCTATCCAAATAGCGGGTCCGGGAGATGGCACGATGTCATCTGATGACCAGACCATAATTTCGGCCCGTTCGGAAATTACGACTAAGAGGAGGAGGAAGCTGAAGCCAACTCCAAACCTCAACCTCGTGAAGCGCCCTTCCCTATCAGCATCTACTGAGAAGCTGCCCGGTGGAGCAAGGGAAGTGGCGCCAACAACTTCAGCGAAAGCAGCAACACAAGAACAACAGCGAAAGAAGCAAGAAGAATACCCATATGTTTCTGACGGTGGGGAAGGCCACTACATGTGTAGAAACAATAGCTTTTCATGCCTAGCTGCCTCTGAGTCAGATGACGAAGAGGACGAGGTCAAAGTCATAAATAGTAGCATCATGCAGCCACAGCAACAAGTGCTTGCTCCACTAAAACGACAAAAACTACAAAAACCAGTACAAGAACTAACAAAGAAAGATCATAAACAACAACCCAAAAATAAACAACAAAAACAACAACAGCAACAAAAATCGCAGCAGCAGCAACAGCAGCAACAACATCAGCAGCAGAAGCAACAGCAACAACAACAACAACAACAACAAACGAAATCAACAAAGCAACGAGTTCCAACTATAAACACATATAAGATGGAACTAAAGGAAACCATTGAACTATGTAAGTCGGCCATAGGCAACAATTTTTACATTAAAAGACTTAGCTTAGATAGGCATGCGATCCACTGTAACACAGTGGAGCGCTATACTAAAATAAAAAACTTACTGAAGGAATCGACGACGGAGTTCTTTTCCTACACCCCGAAGGGGGACAAGCTGCAAACAATGCTGCTGAGGGGGATTGAACCGTCGACTGATCCGGAGGAGCTCCTTGCACTGCTGAAAGAGAAGGAGTGCGAAGATCTCAAATTCGTAGGGGTTTAGCCATTCGTCACGGCTAGAGCCAAAAGGGAGAAGCGGAAACTACCGTTCTTCCTGGTTCAGCTAAGTCCCAACAGCAAACTGGATGGTCTAAGGAGCATCAAAGTCCTAGACTACCAGGTTGTACACTGGGAAAAATTAAAGCGGAGCGAAAACATTTTACAATGTGTTCGCTGCCAAAGGTTCGGGCACGCCGCGTCGAACTGCGAAATGCAGCCTCGATGCGTGAAGTGCGGAAAGAACCACAAGTCCGAGGAATGCGCTCTAGGCAAGGACGGAGCGTCAGAAAAAAGCCAACTCTCTTGCGCGTTATGTAGGAACACGGGACACACCGCAAATTATCGGGGTTGTCCCAAATTCCAATACATCAAAAGAGTAAATTTGGCTCGGCAGCAGAAAGTGGAAGTTAAACGTCCACTCGTGCAGGCACAAACACCAGCCGTTACTCCCCACGTTACCTACGCCCAAATGGCGTCAGGTAGGGGAAATACGGTACAACAACCAAAGGTAGCTTCTCAGGCCCCAGCGCCAAGAGCACCGGAACCTGTACCTGACATGCTGGCTATCTTGCTCTCTATTCAGGGGCAGATGGCTCAGCTTCAGCGTCAAATACAGGAACAGGCTAAGCGGGTAGATCAAATATACGCGCTGCTGCCGGGCCTAACGCACCTCCAGTCGTAATGGGTACGTACATGGCGGAGCAAACCCTGAAGGTCCTTGCTGTGAATGTGAATTCACTGATAAGGCTCGAACGACGAGCCGCACTATTTAAGTTGCTTAACGACCAAGCCCCTGATGTGCTTTTGGTTAGCGAAACTAAGCTTACCAAAAGACACAAAATGAGGCACAAATGATACAAAATAGTACGGAGAAACCGACCCAACTCCATTCAGGGAGGTGGCGTTGCGATTTTCGTACGAAAAGGTATACGTTTTAAAAGAGTATACAGTCGTGTAGTACGTAGGTTCCAGGTGCTGGAAGCATGCATCGTGTACATCCCTCTCCGTAGTGGAAAGCGGTTGTACATGATGTCTGTCTATGCACCTAAGGCTACTCAATCCACCTTATTTATCTCAGAGCTCGAGACACTTTTTCGATTTCTGAGGCTGGAATTGGAAGACAACTATTTTATTATCGGCGGAGATTTCAACGCCAAACATAGTGATTGGGGAAATAATACACCAAATACTAGAGGGAACCTACTATTCAATTGGTGGGGTCAACACAGTGTTATGTATCAACTCGGCCTTAAGGCAACGGATAGTCCGTCGTTTCCTAGACACGGGTCCTATTTGGATCTCCTGCTGTTCGACACACGAATACACCTGACATGCACAAACCAACAAACCATAAACTGTCTACACACTTTTGTGTATGACAGTGACCATTGCGGTCTCAGTACCGAAATAACCGTTCCGAACGAAATTGCGGAATTGGACGAGTTTGTTCAAAGGCATGCCTACAACTATAGTAGGGTGCGTTGGAAACACTTCTCCAGAACACTGACGAGAGCACTCTCCTCGAATTCGCTCTACCCACCGTCCAATAGAAATCTGTCAAACGAGGAGATTGACAGGTATCTAAAACTAATGGATGAGACAATTAAACGAACAATGGACAAAACAATACCTCGGTATCAATACACTGACAACGAAGACTTATTCCGCAACGCAACCATTGACGCACTGCACCGACATAAAAGTAGACTGCTGTCAAGGCTAAAAACCGTGTACAGACAGTTTACTGACAGACATAACCCGGAGATTATGACGCTAAAGTCGTCGATCAAAAACCTCCAAGTATTAATAAAAGAAAATTACAGAGCATCTGTAAGTTTGTATTGGAACAACAAAATTCGGGCTGTAAACACCAGCAACCCGAATATGTTCCCGCAAATAAATAAAATATTTCGGAGGAAAGATCACAACGACCTTTCGTGTCTTAAAATCGCCCGAACGACGGACAACGAGAACATACTTATAGCAGCAGGCATCGATCCAAATGAGGCTGTTGATGATGACAACTTCTTTGTGATCGAGGATCCGCAGGAGAAGGTAGAGGCTATAGGAGCGACTTTCCAGGAAGTATATAAGGCGAATGACATCATTGGCCCGAACCACGACCTGGAAAATCGAGTCCTTGTGCACAATTTCTACCTTCGAAATGAAATAATGAATTGGCGATTCGAGAGCTCGGGTTTCACCCAGTTCAGTGACGAGAATATGGCAAATAATGTCATCACCAACAATAGGGTACTACCCCCGTTCATTTCGAAGGAAGAGCTCCAAACGATCTTTGAGTCACTTAGAAGTAAGAAATCAGTGGGAACCGATGAAATACCGAACATTGTGCTTCGACATCTCCCTCTAGAAGCGGTGGACATTTATACCACCCTGTTTAATAATGCAATGAATAATGCACATTATCCAGCGCATTGGAAAACTGCGGTGGTACATCCGATCCCAAAAAGGGATAAAGATACTTCCAATCCGGCGAATCTCCGCTCGATAAGTCTTCTTCCAAACATCAGTAAGGTGTTCGAGAAGGTGATCAATAGGGTCCTGACTAAGTGAGTTGAGGACAAACATATAGTTCCGGATAATCAATTTGGTTTCAAGGCGGGGCATGATGTTATTCATGCTGCGTCTAAACTGGTTTCTGATATCCAATGGAACAAAGGCAAGAAACAGTGCACTGGTGCCCTCCTGATTGACTTGGAAAAAGCCTTCGATACCGTATGGTTAGAGGGACTCTTTTTCAAGCTGGACAGGTTGGGCATTAGTAAACCATTGCTGTATATTCTTTTCTTCCAGTAGACAGTTCATCGTGAAGAGTGGCGATGTGACTTCTGCTGGAACATTTAACATTAAAAACGGTCTGCAACAAGGTGCGGTAAATTCGCCGATCCTATTCAACATTTACACCAGTGATCTGATAGGTTCACTTCACCATGCCATAGCGTACGCAGACGACTTAATCGCGTACAGATCAGGTCCAAAGATTGAGGTTATTAATATACTCTTGCAACGTGACTTCGATAAAATTAAGCGATATTGCGATGACTGGAAGTTGAAAATCAATTTTCAGAAGTCGGAAACCATTTTGTTTAGGACGCCTTTGTCTGGGGCCTCTAGGGACACCAGAAAGAATTGGCGAAAGTTCTCGATCGTGGGGCAGCACGGGCAGCCACTTGCTTGTCGAAATGTAGTCAGATACCTTGGGATCTGGCTAGATCAATATCTGTATTTTAACAAACATATAGATGTTGCTCTGGCCAGAGCCAAAGGTGCTTTTGCCCTTACAAAGAAACTGTTTTATAACAGCCAACTCGATGCGAGGGTAAAGGTTATCTGCTACATGGCCCTTATCAGGCCTATGCTTGTGTTTGGATGTCCCGTGTGGTTCAACGTAAGAGCAAGTTTATTGGAAAAGATTCGGGTGTTTGAGAGGGCTTGTCTTAGGACTTGTCTTCACTTATACAGAACACCAGAGTCTGAGTACATAAAATTCTATCCTAATGAGGTCTTGTACAATAGGGCGAATCTGATAAGAGTGGACAATTTCGACATTAAGTTGACATTGGCACATTGCAAGAGCAATGACCTCATCGAACAACCTGATCTCCGGGGCTTTCTACCCCAATTACATGTATCATGAGAGAGTTCGCTTTGATGGCGTTCCTCTACCTAGATATGAAAGGTCTGATCCAGGACAGATTGGCGGTGCCGCTAATCTTCCCCGTTGCTCGAACAGCTGCGGACAGGCGACTCAACTACGACAGAGACGTCGCACATGGCAGTGCGGAGCGCCTCCGGTTCAGTAGGTCGGTAGGGAGTCGCGACATAAGGGATGTTGCTCGGCAGCACCAACAATTCTGGTGGCTAGATGAAGGAGGGGAAGTCTCGTCGTCGAATTCCTCCAGTCCTACGTAGCTCCATAGGGAGCAAAGTCGGTCTTCTGCATATTTTTTTTTAACCATGGCCGGCTTACATAGTTTTAGGTAGAATTAGGGTAGTTTTAAGAAAAAAAAATATAATAAAAAAAAAAATCACAAAAAAAAAACAAAAAGAAAAAAAATATTAGAACAGAGGTGGGTAACACCCTCTAAAATATGGTATAGGATTAGATAGTTTAAGTAGGATTAAGTAGGTTAAGATATAGTTGTAAATATTTTATACGTTTAGTTTTAAGTTTTATAGTATAACCAAAAAGTCCATATACTAAGTTTTTATACTTAAAGTTTATTTTCTTAGTTTTAGTTTTAATAAATGTAAAACAAAAATAAAAATAGTCTGTAAGAAACGTCGAAAGACATAGATTAAGTATTATGTTTAATTTAGAGTGCCCGCATGGGGCCAGTAAGTTACAATAAGATTATTTTTAAGTTACTTAAGCTAATTTTTAAGCGTTTTTTTGTATAGCGTATAAGTGTTAATGAATTGAAAGTAATAAAAATGCATTTAAAATGAAAAAAAAAATGAAAAACAAAATTTATCAAATAATTATAAATCAAAAGAGTTAGACTTGCAAATGTAAAACCTTTCTGAAGGTTATTATCAGTCGTTTGGATTACTAACTGTTATTTCTTAAAGCCTTCTCGTATACTTGTATACTCATATACATACATGCTTATTTTTGTACATGGCAATAATTTGCTGGTTTTTGTGCAATATTTTTCACTGAAAATGTATTTTGGGAAATTCCTTCTCAAAAAGCATTCATTAAAAAAAACCGCTAACAAAGAAATGTTTATTACAATTTACAAAACAACATTTGAGTCACATAAGACTCATTTTAAACAAACAGACTGATACTGACTGGTACCTTAGGTGGGGGTGAAAAACAACTTGTTACTGTAGCAAAAAACCCTAAGAAGATAAAGACACTCTACCATATTCAAAAAAAAACCCAGCATTATACTTTTTCAACTCATTAAAAAAGTGAAAAGTACATCTCTTTTTCTAAAACATACTAATATATAAAGTTGGTAATTATCTTCTAGGATAACGTGGAAAAAACATAATCACTAGCTATCTTCTCGCCCGAATTTATTGCTGGCCGGCATTGTTATAGAAAATACTTATTAAAAGATAAATGTAATAGTTTATTATCACAGTAAGAAATAAAATGATCAAAGCTAATTTAAAGAAAATTGCAACATTTTTTTCACCAGTAACTAACATCGTGAAGGCAATTATTGCAAAACGCAGTTAACATATTCTTATTAAAAATTAACCGAGGCGAACGAAATGGGTCATTATATACCTTCGAACAATAATTCAATTCCCTATAAAATTCAGCCTTTATTAAAACTTGAAGTGAACAACACATTAGTAGTCGTCGGCATTGAGTCAGAGCGTAAACTTTTGATATCTTGGAACTGTAAGTTGTGACAATACCTTAGCCACTCATCTTCCATTTGCTTAATATTTTTTAATTTTTTCTAAACTATTTCACAGCTCATGCTTTTTCCTAAGCAAGCTATTCATTTTAGTCTGACAACATATTGTCTTTGCTTTTTCAAAGCATCTAGTCTAATTTATGTTCCAAAAGAAATATGTAGATCTTAGGAAAATCGTTCAACTCTTTGCCCACTTGGTTGATCAATTTGAAGCACAAAGCTTTATGTATAACGTACATGCATATATATTCGTAGATAACTTACAACAAATTACAATCTGGTACAATTCCGTTTCAACTCAAGATATACAAAAATAAAAGAAAACATATACTTTGGGCGGTGTTGAATATATTAAAGAAAAAAATAAACTTGGCTATGTAATTTGTAAAAATCGGATCTATACTACGATGTAAAGCTGGTCTATTTATTATTCCACATTCCAGAAACATCTACTATATAGCATCATATTTCACAATTATAATCGGCCAATGCAACTCAGATTAACGTTGTGTAACTATGACTTTTCCTGGTATACATAATTCCGTCAATTTTAGCGGTTAATTCCTCTTATACTTTTTTATATGGAATAGTTAGTCATAGTCTAGAGCTAATTTTCCCCTTCAAACAACGTAAAACCCATCAACAGTTTCATCGGCAGTAAAAATAAAAGCCTCTCTTGGTCAGTTGCAATGCAATATATTTAAAATGAAACCTCATAATCTACGAGAAATCACCAGTACTTGACAGAATACCAGGCTTCTTGATGTGTTTGCTCCCGCATTGGACGTATATTTATTGCCTCAAACATCATTTTGCTTTTCACATTGAAATTTGTTTAAAGGCTTATTGCCGACTATTTATTATATAAAGTATGTAAGGCCATGCGATAAGATTGACCCCTTCTCGAAAATCTTTGAGGTGCTTCTGCTCCAGTTTTGCATTTACTCGTGTTCATTTGTTTTTCAATCTCATATACGAGCATATGTATTGTATTATTTTGGTGCAGATATTTATGTGCATGTATACTAGCGGTAAATGAATTCAAAGTGCTTTAATTTCGTATAAATATTTGGACGGAGTCGGTTAAAAGACTTTTTTCTTTTTTATATCATTATACTTTCATTCAAACACAAAGTGCGGGGATCAAAGTTCGTCGGATGTTGTCAATGGTCATGGAAATAGTTTAATTATAGCGGGATTCTTCGTTTTTTAATTCAGTTTTAGACGAGGACTTGAACAGAACAGTTCGGTTGCATAAAATACAAAAAAAAAATATATATAATAAAATAATAAGTAATTACTTATTGTGGGGGTGATAAGAACGTTATGCAACTTCGTTAAGATTTGTTTTGGAAAATTCTCAGATACTACGAGTATATTCGAACAAATATTTGTACTTAATCTTTTCTAAAATTTTAAAAGTGTTTACCGGTTAAGTGGTTTAGCACTACATTGCATAAACTATACTTTTGAATTTTTTAATTCTATTTACATTGTGAAGATGAACAACAATTCCATGAAACAATTTCTTATCCAAACGTAAGTATCTATAATATTTACTTTAATTTATGTTTAAAATACAATATATTTCCTAAAATGCTGATGTTTCATATGTGCCTGATAACGCATTTGTCATCTCATAACGCATTTTTTTTAAGTTTTCCTTAATTTTTAGTTCTTGCCTTTGATCATGCAACATTTTTTGGGCAAACTATGGCTAAGCATCTACTTAAATTATAATACGAAAGCCTCGAAGATAATTCGAGGCAAACTTGTAATATTTGTCCTTGCTCAAAAACGATGATTAAACCGATTACATACATTTGAAAACTACTAATATTATCTAAAAGTTTAGTTGGTATATTTGCAAGTACCTTCCAAACTTTGAATAAATATTTTGAACAAATTTTATGATAATAAGTAGTAATTCATTATATTCCAAGGTCAATACCAATACTTTCAAGCATTTTTATCACTTTGTTTTAGAAAAAATGTCATTCTAGCATGCCCTATTATAAACTCTTTTCAGCATTCTATTGAAGATGCTGTAATACTTATTAAAAATTAAGGAGTTTGACTTTTTGAGTAATTCTTTGAGCCTACCGTAATGGTATATCCGCCAAAACCATCTTATTCCTATATATAATGATACTTCACCTATTAACTCAGTCCACTAGGTTTCAGAATCTACTACCAAGGTAATAAAATAAAATTAGGTATGGAAATTTGGTTTGAGAAGATTTTGTTTATTTTTTGAATAATGATAGGCCGAATTATTTGTTAATCTCAATTAGTCAATTAATATAATATATCATTATCCAAAGGCTTTGTAGAAACGGATCATATTTAGGGGTGGCCGTGGTGTAGTGGTAGTAGCAAACGCGTCTCACTCGGAGGGTCCAGGTTCGTATCCTGCCCATGGCAAAATCAGTTTTTCATTGTATAATTGAACTCAGACAAAAAAATTCTGCGTGTGAAGGCATAACACTGACACGTAGATTTGGCTGTTATAAGAGTTTCAAGCAATGAAAAAAATACTGGGAATTATATCTCGAATCATTCTGAGTGAAGAAAAAACTCTCCGTCCTATTCGGACTCCCACCCCTGGGGAGCAAACATAGAAACCAAACACACCTGAGTTTCAAACCACTACAAAAACAATTTTCCTTTCTCCTCCTTCTATCTTTCCGCCCGCGCCCTGGCAACAGTAAAAGGGTATCAACCCCTTAGGCGCGCGTAAATTATAAAAAAAAAAAAAAAAAAAAATTATCAATATAATTTTTTGTGCTTTATTCCGCGGGGTTCCACCTTATAATTAATAAGACCCGACTGACATAATTACTGCTATTGAATGGTAAACATTTCAAAGTGAAACGGTTTGCAACATACGAGTATACAGGAGAATAAGAAGATTTTGGCTACGTGGTTTAATTCATTATAATACAATATAAATAATTTTTTACGAATTTATCATTTAAAATCTCTTGTATTTCACCAGTTAAAGTACATATGTAGATTCGAAGCAAAATATATGCTCGTTTCACTCAGCGGCAAATTGCCAGATTGCTTTTTTGGATGATCCTATAGGATTTATTAACTTGGCTCCTTTACAGCATCACAATTTAAAGGTCTTTATAAGGATTTTTAAAATGCATTATGAGTGTTTAGTGCGTTCACCCATACATATTTGGAATCTTTCCCTTTTATTTTTTTTGGCAGGAATATTTGTTTTTGCTTTGAATTATGATCTAATTCGAATGCACCCTATTTTGAATGTAGGACAACAAATAGAGAAAGCTATACAAAGATAAGGCTAACTACGTCTGAGTTGTAATATTAGAAACTATATTAAGTTGCTATTTTCAGTGCGTTTTTGAATTTACTAAGTCAGTATCTTTATCACTTTGTCAGCAGAACATTACTAGAGTATAAATCATGCCTAAAAGTCGTCATATGCGGTTATTGACAAAGATGATCAAAACCGCACAGACTTTGCACAATCTTGGGTAAGTTGTGCCTCGGTCATATAACGCCAATTTGTTTTTGTTTTGTTTTTTTTTCAGATTTAAACGGCGACTACGTTAATCTGAAGTCGCATTAAATTAAATTTCTTTCTTCTAGAAATTCTTATTTAGCTCTAAGTCAGAAGTGTTTAAATCTATCATATCTTGAACGTTGATAAGGTTAAAGTCGATAGCCTCTTCGTTTTAACATTTTAACATACTAAATACATTTCTTTATACTTTAGTGTCAATTAGCATTGTGATTCATTTTTGTAATCTTGTATATCTTTCAGGGTAATGAAATACAAAGCACAGCAAAAAAAGCTGACAACAAATGAAACAGTGGTTATTGAAACAGATAAGGGCCCAGTTAAGGGAGCAAGGTGGATTTCTCTCTATGACCACCCATACTATAGTTTCGAGAGGATACCTTTTGCCAAACCACCTCTAGATGAGCTACGCTTTAGAGCACCAGTTGAACCAGAGCCATGGGTCGAAGTTAAAGATTGCACCAGACCATGTGAGGTGCCTTTGCAACAAAATTTCGTATTCAGTGCATATAAGGGCACTGAAGATTGCTTGTATCTAAATGTTTACACAAAGAACGTAAGTATTATGTAATGTAACGAATATTCACCAGATTGTTAATTTTATTTTTCCTTCCCAGTTGAATCCTGGAAAGCCATTGCCCGTATTTGTGTGGATTTTCGGCGGAGCTTTTCAGATTGGTGATGCTAGCCGTGACCTTCATGGGCCAGATTACCTTATGTCTAAGGATATTGTTCTGATAACAATTAACTACAGATTGGGTGCTTTTGGTAAATTAAATACAGAATGCACATTTATTATATGTATGTAGAATGACTAATATATTTTTTTTTTATATTAAGGTTTCTTAAGCTTCAACGACAAGGAATTGAATATTCCCGGAAATGCAGGACTTAAAGACCAGATAATGGCTTTAGAATGGGTAAAGAAGAACTGTGCACGATTCGGAGGAAATCCAGATAACATAACTCTGGCCGGCGAAAGTGCCGGTGGAGCATCAGTTCACCTTCTGATGATGTGTCCAAGAGCAAAGGATCTTTTCCACAAAGCGATTATTACCTCAGGCAGTGCGTTGTGCTCATGGGCTTGCCAACCGAACCAAAATTGGGCATATAGAATGGCTAAAATTCTGGGCTACACAGGCGATGACAATGAGGCTGATATTTATAAGTTTTTGAAAAAGTCCAGTGGAGCCAGCATTGTGAAGGCATCTGTAAAAACTCCAACAATTGAAGAACTTCGTAATTCTATTCAGTTTGCATTTGGCCCGACGATAGAACCGTATATCACAGATCAATGTGTTATTTCAGAAAAGCCCATTAAAATGTTGAAAAGCTCATGGAGTAATGAGATTCCACTTTTAATTGGTGGAAATTCCTTTGAAGGACTTTACTTTTACCCAGGTAATCCGATTGGCAGACAATCTAAAATTTGTTGTATCAATAGAAATATTATTTTAGACATAATGGCCGATAGAGACTCTATTGTTAATCCTGACAGCTACTTATATCTTGCACCAATAGAAATCATCTCAGATAGAAACAGCACAAAGTGTAAAGAAATCAGTTTGAAGCTCTTAAAGAATCACTTTGGCGACAAAAAACTTGCAGCGGAAACTGTAACCATGTTTATGGATGTAAGTTAATTTTGGAACGTATTATTAATGAATCGAATTAATAATTTCTTCTAATCTTTAGTATCTGACCTACAAAGTTTTCTGGCATGCAATTCATCGAACAGTTTTAGCTCGATTGGAGTATAGTCAAAAATCAACATACCTTTTCCGCTTTGACTTCGATTCACCATTTTACAATCATATTCGAACATTACGAGTAGGAAATATGTTCCGAGGGGTCTGCCACGCTGATGATGTTGGCTACCTTTTCTATAGTATCTACGGCAAGAAGCTCCCAGAAGACAGTCCTGAGTATAAGACAATAGAAAGAATGGTTGGAGTTTGGATAAGTTTTGCTGAAACGGGTAATCCAAATTGTGAAGCGATTAGTGAAGTTAATTTCCAACCTGTTTCAAAGGATGACAAAGTACACAAGTGCTTAAACATTTCCAATGATGTAAATGTGACTGATCTACCTGAAACCAAGAAGCTAGATGTCTGGGATAGTGTATATACGCGAGAACAATTATATTAGATATAATTAAGGCTGTAGGTTATAGAAAAGTAGCTATGTGTTATTAGGTTTAATGAATAGCCAAGGTCATATACGGATAGATTGTAAATAAATAGTTAAAGAAACTCTAAATGTAAGCAAAGCGTGCATCAAGTTTTGATACGCTACGATGTCCTTGATCTTATGCGAAGAGAACTGCTAGCAGTTGTTAAGATTTAAAATTTGGTAATATTTCATAGATTTGTATCTATCCATGCTAGAAAAATGTAGTATTGAGTATAAGTTGCAATCCTAGTCGACTAGGAAAGTTGAAGTTTTGTACATAACTGGCGCAAAATTAATCATCCAATTTAGTTTTTGAATAACTTTTTTACTAAATAAAAAAATAAAAAAAAAATGATTTTGAGTGATGGAAATCTTTATTTAGACCTTTACAATGGTTTCTGCTAAGTGGAAAAGATAATATCCGCCAAGTGGCTGTCGTCAGTTTTGATATTCATTTGTGCCCGTTTTACCGCATTTTCCATGACTTTCCGGAAGATTTCTCGAGATAACTGTTAAGGGCTGCGAATGTCTGAGGCTTGTTGGCATAAACCCGGGATTTCAAGTAGCCCCAAAGAAAGAAATCTGGGATGGTAAAATCGGGCGATCTTGCTGGCCATGCCAAATCGCCAAAACGGGAGATTGCGCGACCAGGAAACGCTTCCTTCACAATATCCATTGTGGCTAGTGATGGGTCTGCCGTTGCACTCCTCCCGCTTGAACGCTGCACCACACTGTGGATTTGAGTGGGTTAAGTGAAGATTTTGCTTATTGACGTAACCGCCCATGATGATTGTCGATACAAAATCGTCCTCTTCGTTGTTGAGATTGAGGATGGCTTTACAGTAATTCATACGCGACTGACGGTCAGGAGATATTGACTGATGCACTGTTTGCACTTTGTACGGGAACATGTGTAAGTCCTTCACTAAAATTCGCTGTAGGGTCCGTCTGGTGATGCCCAATTGCGTGGCCCGTCATCTGGTTGATGTTTCTTCGTTCACAGCGACATCGGCGACTACAGCCGCGATATTCGAGTCGAGTAGCTAGGAGCCGAAATATTTGCCCAGTTGGTGTGACACGATTAGGAAATCGATGTCGAAACATCGCTAACACCTCCGACCGATTATTGGTCATAAACATAGACACAATTATTCCACGCTCTTGCCGAGTATAGCGCTTCATTGCTTGTCTGTTTGTATACTGCAGCTGTTTAGGTCACAAATGTCAAATATGATTGGCGTACGATGCCATTTGCAAAAATTATACCATCTTCCGATAGAGTGATTCATTTTGCGCAACGTTGTATAATAAATACATGTACTATATATATTGTTCCTGCTCAGAATTTACAAATTTAAATGATTACATTATCAACCTACATTATTATGTTAAATATCCTCTTTTGGGTAGAGATTTAAAATCAATAAATAAGATGAAATTGATGGTATCAAAAGTAGAGCCATGTACATAAATAGTGATTTTCAACATATCACAATTTTCAAGAAAGCACAAAAATTTAGTTTTTCGCAAATGGACGAAGGTAGAGCAAGAGGGGTAATTAACATAATAAGAAAAATAAATTTATAATGACGATGTATTCTCTATTTCTATGAGTAATCTGGCAAAGGCAAGATAGAAATATTTTCGGTTACTCGATTTAAAGTAATGATTTTCCTAGGCCAATAAAGAAAAGACTGGCTTTCATCCATCCATAATACTTGCACACATACCTTTCCATCACCAGCTGAAGCATTGATCATTTACTATGTTTTTATTTTGTTACACTTTTTTTCCAATATTCTTTGTTTTAACAAAATCTCTTTACTAAATATATTTTTAACAACATTTGTCTTAAGAATATATAGTGAAAATTATATAAAAAAGTTAATAATAATATTAATGTCACTGGGAGGCATGTTTAGATACTCGTATGTATATACTATATACCCTTGCCTCGCTCAGCGGGAACCACTGATTAATCTATTCTTTAATTTTTTTTTGTAATATATACTAGTATTATTTTTTTGTTGGAGGTTATTGCTATCCGCTGGGTTTTTAAAAATATCTATTGGTTAATTGTAAAATCAAACAGACATATTTCTTAACTGTATTTTCTCCAATTTGTAATATTCGCTCCGCTGTGTTTTAGCCAGAGAAGTTTATTTAAAGAGTGACATCTAGGAATTTCAGTTTTTAAGACCGTTGTGATTTTTAGCGGTAGGACTTATACTAAGGAAACAGTTGAATACGATTCACAGTATAAGCGGAAAGGTGTCTTGTTATTAGCCCTTTTTTACTTGTGTCATGAAATGTGGAACCAAGCTTAGGTTAGGTTAGGTTTGTGTAGGATTGTGTGGATCCATTATGGTGTCCTAGCAGGGAATTCTGAGGGAATGAGAACTGAATTACGGTTGGTACATTTCCGGTACGCGTTAGTAGTCATTTGGTCGTTGTGCGGGTCTAAGGCATCTTGTTTCATTCGCGAATATTAAAATACATCTAAATGAAACAGCAGACAGTCCATGGAAGTCATGGAAGTAGTAGCCCCCGTACCCGCATTCTGTGCAGAGGTCGTCGACGGAAAGGTGAAGCTTTATTAAATGCGCCCCCAAATATTAGTAATCCAACAAGCGTAGATTATTCAGCGCTGCCTTATTGCCTTATTATTGAAATTACTTCCATATTTAACTTTTCACAATAAGTGTTATACACTACTAAAAATCATAACCTTACATTACGTTTAATACGTTACATTAGATTAAGTTTCAATTAATTTAGCTTAATTTTAACATTGATTATAATTTTAATATTGAAATTAAATAATTATTTAAACTAAAATATATGTATATTATTTATACATTTTGTTCACGAACACAGGGAGTTAAGTCCCTATTTTCTGCCAAATATAGGAAGAGCTTCCAAATCAGTTTATAATCTGATACGACACCTTGGAATTTAGCACTGTTGTATGTTGGATAGATAGATAGATGGAAGGAAGGTAAGATTGTAGAGTTATCCTTTTGTGTTTGAATAGAATGAGGACGATTTTCTGCTCGTTTATTCCCGTCCATAGAGCTTGTCGCATTCACGCATGATTCTAAAGGCGTAGTTTAGAATTCACTTATCGTGGAAAAGAACCTGCCGGTGGCCATAAGACCACCATCGTCCAACTATTCATTGACTTTTATGCCCACCTTTTTTAGAGACATAAGTATTTCATTAACAACTGGGGTCCACGAAGAGGTGGTGCTTTTTGAACTAATGACCTTCAATACGGTGTTTTCTAATGCTGCACTGATGTTCCTGTTTCGGAGCTACGGGGTACCATGTCCTATAATGCAGGATTAACTTCAATGTTTTCTATGTTTTTACGTTTAGTGGAAAATGTATCATTATTTAAGACTCTCTAAATGTCAAAGAAGACAGCCAATAAATAAGGCTGGGTTTACCCGCCGTGGAAAAGAAGACCACCTTCATTTTACTCAGCATTTTGACACATACCCATATTTAATGCAACGGCTGAAGAGTCTTTTTAGGAACAGTATTATATTCTGCTTTATTTTTTGAAGCATGATTCGTGTGATTCCATTCAGTTCAGGGGATTTGCAAATAGATAATTAAGCTGGTTTTGTTCTCCTCTACGATTAGTATGTATGTGGGATTTCGTGTTGGGTAGGGAGATGTGTTTTACTATCTAATACTGATGCTCGATTTGGAGTGGACCATTGCTGGGTTTCGTATAACTACCACTGAGTAGTTTTAGATTTTCAGCTACTGAGGTTTCCTTCGAAATGACTTGCCTTAATCTTGCACAATCAATTATAATTTCAAAATTGGGGCAAAACCTTCTCCATGGTTGTCTTTTAGCGTTGCAGATTGCGCTCTTTCATTTTCCCTGACTAGCCTTATATTTGTCCCAGTCAGAGCAGATAGAGATTGGAGCTTTTGGCTGCATTAAAATGTTTTATTCCCTCTTTCTTAATACATTTTAGGTCCTAAGTTCACCATTGTAGGGAACTCTTTGATTTATTGATCATGTGGTGCTTGTTAATTCAAGGGTTGGGTGAAGATTTTCCCCAGTTTTTTCACTGCGAAGTCTATTTCAACGGGGGCCTTCATTTTAAGTCAGCTGTTGTCACAATGTTGCTCATCTAAAATATCTATGCTGTAATGTTTTCCCAGTTGGTATTTCTCAGATTCTTTTACAATTGTGTGAGTATGAATGTATACTTAACATTGAAATTGATCATTTTTCAATCAGATACTTCCCATTACTATAAGACAGGGTGTCGGGCTTATTCAACAGGGTGATATTTTCCACCTGGCGTTTATTTCTTGATTAGTAATGTTGATTCATTACAGCGGTTAGTGTTTAAAAGATTGTGTTCAAATATACATGCCAACCTTGAGAGAGGATGTATTCTAGATAATATTACATCCACAAATCTGTGTATAGGTATACATAGATCCTCAATATCTCTCTCGGAATAGGACATAAATCAATATCAATATGTTCGAAACCAACCAACTAATGCATACAATCGTATTAGGTTGCTGTAGTAGGTGATTGATTTTAATTCATTGTTTTATTCTGTTTATTTGTGATTTCGTACGAACTTTTAATAACTTGACGTGCAAATATTTACTTTATAATAAGCACGTCTTTTCTATAGCTAAAATTGTCTTGCAACAAATGCATGATAGCAATTTAATGGTTATTAGATTTGCCACATTGTAAGAGTTCATTGAATTTGAATTGGAATACAAGATTTAATAAAATATCCACGAAAGGGTTATACCCAAAAGTCTTGCACAGCAGTAGGCTGTAAAATAATATTCAATTACGCAAATGCTTATCGTTATCTTTAATAAGCTTAACACTTATCCTATACACATGGTTCAAAATTGCCCACACCGACCTTTCATTGGGCTTATTTTGCTTATTTTTTAATATTTTTATTTGAAATTTCTTCACATATATTTTTTTTAGGAATCAAATACAACTTTTAAAAACTTTTATCATATTTGTTCATTTACGAGATCTTATGATAAGATTTTTGCAAATAACATACGTTGTATTCGTGGGTCAAAATTGTCCTATATGTTTTTTCAACTAATGTTGTTATAAGAATTTACTTTATTTTTTTAAATAAATAAAAAAAAGGACGGAAATTATAAATGGCCTAGGTGGCCGGCAAGAGATTTTTCGATCGGGCGGTGTAGAACAGAAAATGATATGACCACTTTCTCAGGACTGACTCATTATTCTGTCTCTCGTGTTATCGATATAAAATTGGCCTTTCATTTGTTTCTACCACCTGATATCACCGATATTATTGTTAATATTAAAAACATTGAAGGTAAACAGCGTATAAATTTTTTTTAAAGATCAATTTGTGTTTTTAGGAGAAAGCTTATTTACAGCTTATGAAAGGCCTTCCAGATAGGTCATTTTCCAAAGTTACAATGAGTCTTCGAAGATTCCAGAATATTTCCAGAGTTATTCGTTTCGATAAAATGTGTGACAGTAATGAACTACCAGCTAGGGATAAACTCGCTCCAATAAAGGATTGTTTTTTTTTTGTAATAGCTGGGATGAGATGAACAATTAGAAACATAACGTGAGAGATGTTCTTTCAAGCAATAGGTACATTTCATCTAAGCCAGGAAAGTACGGAATAAAAATATGGGCTCTATGCGATAGTACAGCAAGATTTACCTTATATTTGCAAGTTTATACGAGTAAGGATAGAAATTGCAGAACCGTACGAAATCAAGGTTATCGACCTCGTCAAAGACTTGAAAGTTATAAATATTACTGTGATAATTTCGTCACTTCACGCCAAATAGGAATCGAATTGCTAAAAAGGAAACTTACTGTAGTTGGGACAGTGTGAAAAAATAAAAAATGTTTAGGGGCTCTTTCCGAGCAGATGGAAAACAGTATTTGTCCACCCCGACCCTAAAAAACGCGAATCTTCTTCTCTCTCCTCCATTGCACTTACGTCCGTTCTTTCAAAGGTCATGGAAACGCTGATAAATCGTCAGCTCATGAAATATCTCGAAACACGAAAACTTCTCAATGACCGGCAATATGGTTTTCTTTTGTCGAAAATGCGTGCTTTTGGGATCGATGACTCCCTTCTTCAATGGATTAGAAATTACCTTTCGGAACGTTCAATTCAAGTTGTCTTGAATGGTCAAGTCTGATATTCACAAAATAAATACTTGGGTTCCCCAGGGTTCCGTTTGTCCCCGACACTATTTTTAATTTTCATCAACGGTCTCTTGTCTGCTACTTCTAATCCAATATATTTCTTTGCTGACGACAGTACTCTCTGCTTTTCATATTCGTTCCCTGACTCACGTCCCTGTTCTTCGGCTGTAGAACGGGAACGGCAACGTATTTTAAGTTCATTAAATTGATATTAACAGCATAACTAATTGGCAAGCGAAATTTAAACACCCAGCCATTATCCATGAATGGCACTTGCATCGTCGAAACTGATAAACGTTCCATTCTCGGTATGTGTGTCAGTGACAACTTACATTGTAATGACATCGACTTTGTATGTCGTCAAAAATGGTGCGAAATGTCTAGGTTTACTCAAGCGATGTGAGAAATACCTCACCCCTTCTGATCAAGCCTCAATATATAGGCATTTATCCGCCCGAAATTGGAGTTTTGTACAATACCCTCATCTAGTCGATTGCTCCCAAAACATTTCTGTACCTGCTAGATAGGATTCAAATCCGTGTGATTAAACTCATAGGTGATACTAATATCACTCAAAAAATGGACACCCTCAAACACCGACATAATGTCTTGTGTCTCACTCTGTTCTATCGCTATTTCCACCACCAGTGCTCCGTTGAAATCACAAGTAGCGTTCCGTTCTTTCAGACCTTCAACCGTAACACTCGTTTCGCTATGAATGTTCATCAGTATACCGTCAAGCCCAGTTCGGACGTACTCTGAAATATCGTGATTCGTTCCTAACCCGTACAAGTTTCAGTTTTTTCAGTTTTAAATGCATTTTATTTACTTAATCATTAACTCTTACATACTAACAAAAAATGCTTAAATGCTAGCTTAAAATTACTTAACAATCTTATACTAACTTACTGGCCCCACACAGGCGCTCTAAGCTACTCTAAATTCTTATGTCTATGTTTTTCGGCTTTATTTACATTTTATTTAGGAATACTTATTTTCTATACTTAAGGCTAAGAAAAAACAATTTGTTAAAAAAAAACTTAGCATATGGACATAACTTTTTATTTTCTATAAAAACTTAATATCCAACTTAAAATAAACCTCAGTCTACCTAACCTATATACACAATACACACATACAGATACAAAGACATTATGCACAATAATATACATATATTAGTATATATATATATTTAGTATATGTATTTATGTCTTAAATGCTAACCTAAACCTATGTAAGCCGGCCATCGCTATTTACTGAGCAAATAGATTGGTCGGATCTGCCTCATTAGTGAGATTGGCTCGTAGTTGACGGAAACGACGACGAAACATCTTCTCCATCATTCAACCATCAGAAATGCTGGTGCTGCCGAACGACATCCCTCTTATCGCGATTTCTAACAGCGATTCCACACTGCCGTGTGCGACGTTTCTGTTGCAGTTGAGTCGCCTGTCCCCAGCTGTCCGAGCGACATGGAAGATTAACGGGACCGCTGTTCTATCCTGGATCAACCCTATCTGATCAAGGTGGAGGAATGCTTCCGGCGGAACGAAACCGTCAGAGTGCAACTCTCGTGGTAAAGGTAATTGGGGTAGTAAGCCCCAGATATCAGGTTATTCGTCGAGGTAATTGCTCCTGCAATGTGCTTTCGCGTCAGCTTAATTACGAAGTTGTCCACTCGTATCAGGTTCGCCCTGTTGTAAAGGACCTCGCTAGGATAAAATTGTTTGTACTCTGACTCTGGTGTTCAGTACAAGTGAAGGCAAGCCCTCTCAAACACCCGAATCTTTTCCATTAAGCTTGCTCGTATATTGAAACACACGCGGCCATGTAGCAGATTACATTTACCCTCGCATCGAGTTGGCTGCTATAAAACAGTCTCTTTGTCAGGGCAAAATCGCCTTTAGCTCTGGCCAGAACAGCATCTACATTTTTGCCAAAATACAAAAACTGATCTAGCCAGATTCCAAGGTATCTGACTACATTTCGACAGGCAAGAGGACGCCCGTGTTGTCCAATGATCGAGAACTTACGCCAATTTTTTCTGGTATCCCTAGAGGTTCCAGACAACGGCGTCCTAAACAGAATGGTTTCCGACTTCTGAAAGTTGATTTTCAACTTCCAGTCATCGCAAAATCCTCTTATCTTATTGAAGTCACTCTGCAAGAGAGTATTAATAACCTCGATTTTTTGACCTGATCTGTACGCTAGCAAATCGTCTGCGTACGCAATAGTATGGCGAAGTGAGCCTATCAGGTACCTTGTATAAATGTTGAACAGGATCGGCGAATTGGCCGCGCCTTGCTGAAGACCATTTTTAATTTGAAATAATCCAACAGAAGTCACATCACCATTTTTCACGATGAACTTTCTGTTGGTTAGCATATTATAAAGAATGTACAAGAGTGGTTTACTGATCCCCAGCCTAGTCAGCTTATAGAAAAGACCCTCTAACCATAAGATGTCGAAAGCCTTCTCCAAGCCAACAAGGCAGGCACCAGTACAATGTTTTGTGACTTTATTCGCAGTTTAGACGCGGCATGTGAGATATCATGTCCCGCCTTAAAACCGAATTGATTATCCGGAACTATATGTTTGTCCGCAACCCACCAAGTCAGAGCTCTATTGATTACCTTTTCAAAAACCTTACTGATATTCCGGAGGAGACTTATCGACCGGAGATTCGCCGGATTGGATATATCCTTCCTCTTTTTGGGGACAACTTGAACCATCACCGTTTTCCAATGAATAATGTGCATTATTCAATGCATTATTAAACAGGTTGGGGTAAATGTCCACCGCTTCTACAGGGAGATGTCGAAGCACGATGTTCGGAATACCATCGGTCCCCACTGATTTTTTAACTCTGATTGTGTCGAAGACCTCATGGAGTTCTTACTTCGAAATGAACGGGGCTAGGTCACCCTCTCTGGCAATGACATTATTTGCCATATTTTCGTCGCTAAACCGGGTGAAACCAGAGCCGTTGGATCGTCAATTCTCTATTTCATTTCGAATGTAGCAGTTGTGCACCAAGACGCGATTGTCCACGTGTTAATTAGGGCCAATGATATCAACGGCCTTGTATACTTCCTGGAAAGTCACAACTATGGTCTCAAACTTCTCCTGCGGATCCTCGATCACAAAGAAGTCGTCATCGTCAGCGGCCTCATTTGGATCAATACCTGCTATTGTCAGTAACCGTGCGTTGTCTGTTGCCCGGGCTATTTTAACACACTGAAGGTCGTTTTGATTTTTTCTCGGAAATAGTTTATTTATTTGCGGAAACATGTTCGGGTTGCTGGTGTTTACAGCCCGAACCTTGTTGCACCAATACAAACTTACAGAAATTCTGAAATTCTCTTTTATTAGCGTTTGAATATTTTTAATCGACGACTTCAGTGTCCTACTCTCCGGGTCTTGTCGGTCAGTTAACTGCCTGTACAAGTTTTTGAGTCTTGACAGAAGTCTACTTTTCTGTCAGTGCAGTGCGTCAATAGAGGATTGCGGAATAGGTCTTCGTTAGTCATACGTCGATACCACGGTATTGTAGTATCCATAGTTTGTTTAATTGTCTCGTCCATTTGTTCTAGGTAATTGTCGATCTCCTCGTTTGATAAATTCCTATTGGACGGTGGGGGGAGCGTGTAAAAGGAGAGCGCTCTTATCAAGGTTGCGGAGAAGCGTGTCCATCGAGTCTTACTGTAGTTGTAAGAATATCTTTGGACAATCTCCTCCAATTCCGCAATTTCGTTGGCAACTGTAATTTCGGTGCTAAAACCGCAATGGTCGCTGTCATACACGAATGTACGCAGACTGTTTAGCGTTTGTAAATTCATACCTGTCAGTCGTGTACGTTCGTTGTACAGCAGTAGATCCAAATAAGACCCGCCTCCGGGAAACGACGGGTTATCCGTGGCTTTAAGACCAAGTCTGTACATGATCTCGTTCTGACCCCACCAATCGAGTAGTAGGTTCCCTCTAGTATTTGGCAAATTATTTCCCCAATCTCTGTGTTTAGCGTTGAAATCCCCGCCGATTATACAAAAATTGTCCCCCGATTCCAGCCTCAGGAGTCGGAAAAGCGTGTCGAGCTCCGTTATGAATAAAGTGGATTGTGAAGCCTCAGGTGCATGAACAGAGGCCAAGTACACCCGCTTTCCACTTCGGAGCGGTATGTAAATGACAACTGCCTCCAACACCCGGAACCTGTGCAACACTCCCTTGTACACTCTGTGAAATTTTATACCTTCTTTAATGAAGATCGTGACTCCGGTTCGACGTTTGGATCTGGGCCGATTTCTTCTTCTAACAATATAATTATTGTACTCCAGTTTGTGCTTATCGGTTAGCTTGGTCTAGCGAAAAGCACATCGTGGCTCTTCGTTCGATCCTAATCAGTGAATTAACATTCACCGCAAGGACCTTCAAAGTTTGCTCCACTATGTGCGTACCCATTACGACATGTGTTGCGTTAGGCCGTAGCCCCCTACCTGACGCCATTTGGGCGTAGGAGATTTGGGACGTGACGGCTGGTGTTTGAAACCTAACAGGTGAACCTTTGACATCCACCTTCTGCTGCCGAGCCAGTTTTGCTTTCTTAATGTCAGCGAACTTAGGACAACCCCGATAGTTTGCGGTTCCCACATAACACGCACTAGAGCTGCGATCTATCGGATGCTCCGTCAATACTCAGAGCACACTCCTCGGAACTGTGGTTCTTATACATTGCACTTCACGCAATGTATAACGTCTTCGGTTCTTTTTAGTTTTTCCCAGTGAACCACCTGGTAGTCTAGGACACTGATACTCCTTAGACTATCCAGACGGCTTTCGGGACTGAGCTGCACCAGGAAGAACGGCAGACTCCGTTTCTCCCGCCTGGCTCTGGCTGTGGTAAATGGCTTTACCACAACAAAATTGTGTCATTCGCACTTCTTCTCTTTGAGCAGTGCCAGGATCTCCTCAGGATCAGAAGACGGTTTCAACCCCTTCAGCTGCATCGATTGCCGCTTTTCACACTTCGGTGTGAATAATAAGTGCTCGGTCGTCGTTTCTTTTAGGAGCTCTTTCACTTTGGCATAGCCCTCCACTGT
The DNA here is from genome assembly GCA_949129095.1 of Volucella bombylans. Lineage (NCBI taxonomy): Eukaryota > Metazoa > Arthropoda > Insecta > Diptera > Syrphidae > Volucella > Volucella bombylans. Next base: position 304,921,015 of record OX422140.1, read on the forward strand.
ATTACAGTGGATGGGATGGCGATCGTTCCCCAATCTCTTTATGTTAAAATTATTACCAATGACCAACTTACATAGGTCCTTAGTTGCATTTACCTCTAGTTTATAGGTGTTAATCGGAGGCACCTTCTCCTTCTTCTTCTTCCGCTGTTGTTGTTGTTGTTTTTGTTGTTGCTGTTGTTGTGTTCTTGCTGCTGCTGATGCTGTTTTTTCAGCTGCTGTGATTTCAGCTGTTTTTATTCTTGCAGCTGTTGCTGCTGTTGCTTTTGCTGCAGTTGTTGTTTCGGCTGCTGCTGGTTCTGTTGTTGCTGCAGTTGTTGTTTCTGCTCTTGTTGCTTTTGAGGCTGGGAGCACAGTACTTCTTGTTGCTCCCTCTGCCTGTGTGCAGTTTGTCGTTACTTAATAGCAAACACTTTTTCATTAAGCTGCTGTTAAGATCTTCTATTTCTTCATCCTCATCTTCAGACTCAGATACCGCTAGAGAGGCAAAGTTATTGTTGCCGCCCTTATAATGGACCTCATCAGAGGTGTACATGAACGTATCATCTGATTGTTTTCTATTTTGTTGTGTTGTTTTTGCTGTTTCAGCTGCCAAAGCAGCACCCATTTTTAGTTTTGTTAAGTTAGGATTGGTTTTTAACGTCCTCCTCCTTTTAATGGCTTTCGCCACAGCACCGGCAACATCATTGTTGCCTTTTACAACTCACATTATGGGAAGAGCGGAACGCTCAATATATTCTCGGTATCGATATGAAGGAAAATGCGAATTCAATTTAAATTGTTTTTATTTTTCAATATAATCTCCCCTAACATCAATGCATTTGTTACATCTTGAGATAAGCTTTTTTAAACCCTCAAAAAAATAAATTTCCTCTTTCTCTGCAAAATACCCTGTTTCTTTTGTATTCTTATACACACTCTATCGAAAATAAAAACGGGTAAAAGCAAGGAAAAAACGTATTTTTACTTTCGTTATAAAAATTTGTATATTCAGTTTTTTGCGCCAAAAAAAACCATTATGTCAAGTGACATTAACTTACAAAAACAAAACAAATTATCTTACATTGAGTGTTAAAACATTGTTAGGAATAGTATTAACAATATTCTACGAGTATTTACATTTAAAGTGGATAAAATTGTAACCCTCAACATTCTCCCCGGCATTGATCGAAGTTCAGCATTTCTCTCTGCCTCATGCCTTTTGCCGTCACTGCATGTGGGGTTTGCACTACATTATCTGCTTCGATTTTGTGTATCATCCAGATCATCTCACTGTTTGTTTCCTATGGTGCAACTTATTTTTATTAATGAGACAAAACAAGACAATGAGACAAAACAAGACAACATATAGAGTGAATAGATGGTAGTGGCTAATTTATCAGTTTGTTGCTTTCTCCTTCGTTTGCATGACCAAGCGAATTCACCGCGATCGTTGCATGTGTTGTTTACAATTCGGCATCATAATGAATTTTGGTCGTAGGCGTGACTCGTGGCGCATTAAGTGTTGTTTTCTTTCCTTTGTTTTTGTTTTGTAGTGTATAACTTTACTTTTAAGTTGTTTTCGGTTTTATTTTGTATTGTGTCGATTTCTTTGGTGTTGTTTTAATTTCATGTTTTCCATATGACCAGTGCGATGGGTCATTGAAAGGAAAAGAAAAATTAGTGTGTCGCATACATATTTACGTGCGTGCCTATGTGCTTGGGAGCGTTTGTCATTTGTGCATTTGTGTGGTAAACTCCATTCCATTGATAAATGGAAATGGTAAGTGCTAAGTGAGTGTGTGTGCTATAATATAGGTAAGAAATCGAGTTGGCGCGACGTTGGATTTGGGTGAGTTATTAAGTTTTTGTTGTTTATTCAATTATGTGTGTGCATTGTTATTTTTCTTAGTTGATATTCATTAGATATGTATATATAGGTATATGTTTTTTTTTTTTTTTTATTTTTTTATTGCGAAATGCCCGCGTAGTGTGTTTCGCGAAATAAACGAAATAAAGTTTTTTTTTTTTTTTTTTTTTGCGAGAATGAGTACGCATGAGTGGAAGATTATTTTCTTGTGTGTAGTAGATGTAACGTGCAAATTATTTGTAGAAGATTTGAGTAGGTATTTTGTACGTACTCTATATTAAATGACATTTGTAAATGTAAATAAGAGTGATTGATCATCGAAGTTGAATTTAATAATTGATTTAAATTTTGAGTGTTTAATTCAACTTTGTTATATGTTGTGTATTCAATATAAATTTGTTTGTTTTGTATACCATTTGATTTTATGTGAAGTGTAGATTATCTTTTCAGTTCCATGAATATTCCCAGATGTTTTTGTTGCGTTCGGTGTCCATCGATGTTTTAGGCTGTTGTTCTGTTTAAATTATTGTTTCGTATGCATGTGTTTCGTTGCTAGGAAGCGGACAAATTTTCGTAATCGGTGTTTTTATTTCTCGCGTTTTTGATCCTGTTGATATTTTGACTGTGACTACTCGCACTAAGTTGTCGGTTCCGTAGTGTAGTTGAGTGATTCGTGCAAGACTCCACTTACCCGGCGGAAGTCTTTCGTCGCGTAGCAGCACCAAATCCCCTTCTTTGACGCCTTGTGCTTCTCGTTTGGTCCATTTCGGACGCTGTTGAAGTCTTGTGAGGTATTCGGTGCTCCATCGCTTCCAGAACGATTGGCTTAAACCTTGCACTCGTTTCCATCTGTCAAGGTAAGAGAGTTTTTCGATTTCGTATTCCGGTTGCAGCGGTGTTATTAGCGGTGCTCCGATTAGGAAGTGACTTGGAGTTAACGCTTGCAGATCGTTGATGTCTTCCGATATAGGACACAAGGGTCTCGAGTTGAGACACGCTTCAATTTGTGTCAGAAGCGTGCTGAGCTCCTCATAAGTAAGTACCTGGTTACCAGCGACTCTTTTTAAGTGGAACTTAATCGACTTGACACCAGCTTCCCATAGACCTCCAAAATGAGGGGAAGCGGGTGGATTAAAGTTCCATTTCGTATCTTCACTTGCCAGAGCTTCTGCACAAGTCTTCCAATCGAACTGCGCCGATTTCAAGAGCTTCTGCAGCTCCGTATTCGCACCTACAAAATTCGTGCCGCAATCGCTATACATAGCCACACATAAACCTCTTCGCGCTGTAAATCTCCGGAATGCTGCGAGAAACGCCTGGGTCGTTAAGTCGCTTACAACTTCGATATGTACCGCCTTGGTTGCCATACACACGAAAATTGCGAAGTATCCTTTGAGTGTTTTCGCGTATCGTCCTCTCCAAGACCTAACATCAATCGGGCCAGCATAATCAACCCCTGAATGACTGAACGGTCTCGAAATCCTAACACGAGGAGCAGGTAGATTCACCATCAGTTGCGCCATTGGTTTTGGTTTGAACCTGAAGCATATATTGCAGCTATGTATATGCCTTTTGACGGCGTTTTTGATGCTGAAGATCCAAAATCTTTGACGCAGATACGGAACCATCTTCTGAACTCCTCCATGCAGTGTTTTTTCGTGCGCGTCTTTTATAATTAATTTCGTTAAATGATGTGTTGGGTGTAATAGCATAGGATGCTGTTGATCGAAGTCGAGGTCTGAGTTCTGTAGTCTGCCCCCCACTCTTATAATCCCCTGCTCATCGATGGTTGGGTTGAGCGACTTAAAACCCTTAATTTTGTAAAAGTTGTTCTTTATCTCAGTGGGAAAAATCTTCTGCTGTACAGTACGAACTGCTGTTTGTACAGCTGCTTGTAGTTCCATCGGTGAAAGTTAGCCCTTCTCTCTCTCTTTATTGACGAACCTTCTGCAGTACGCAATTATTCTCAGCAATTTGCCTAGGTTTGAGCATCTTTCAATAAGGTTTTCCACAGAGTCCTTCTCGCTCATCGCACAGTGTACCTTTACTGACCGTTTGCCTTATTCAGTTTCCAGCGTTTCGGGTTGTTTTGGAGAGATAAATTCCCAAGAATCGCGTAAGAATGACGGTCCATTCCACCAAAGGTCATTTTGTAGCAGACGTGATGGGAGAATTCCACGTGATGCCATGTCTGCTGGATTGTGTTCCGATGGTATGTGCCTCCAAGTGTCGCTGCTAGTTTGTCTCTGGATTTCAGCGACTCGATTTCGCACGAAGGTTTCCCATTTTGATTGCGGAGCCTTTATCCAACATAGCGTGATCTCAGAGTCTGTCCATGAGTACGTTGCACACTTCCCCAACCTCATAGCTCTAACTGTTTCATACAGAAGTTTTGCCAACAAAAGTGCTCCACATAGTTCCAACCGTGGAAGAGTGACAGGATTTACTGGAGCTACCTTAGTCTTTGACATGACCAGGTGCATCTGAACCTTGTTGTTTTCTCCGAGTACACGTAGGTAGGTCGTCGCTGCGTAGGCCTTTTCTGACGCGTCACTAAAACCATGTACTTCTAGGCTGCTGTCATCCATACTAGTGCCAATCCATCTCGGAATGCGCAGTTTTTCGATCACAGGAAGCTCTTGCCGAAACAGAAACCATTCGCGTCGCAACTCCTCAGGGATGGGTGTGTCTCATTCCAGCTTTTCTGCACATAGATCCTGCATTAACATCTTGACCTTGATGATACATGGAGAGAGCCAAACTAATGGATCGAACAACCTCGCAATTGATGACAACACCGTTCTTTTCGTGACGTCCTTCTCCTCAGATTGAGCTACTTGATATGTGAACGCGTCGCCTAGTGGGAGCCATTTCATCCCGAGTGTTTTCACGTAGTTAGCTTCATCGAAAGGCATAGAGAAGTCTACTTCACGATCTGCAGCTGGAATACCGTGCAAGAGTTCCTGGCTGTTGTTGGTCCACTTTCGTAGGCAGAAACCTGCCGATGCGAGAACCTTCTTGATCTCATCTCTCTTCCTTAAGGCTTGTTCAACCGAGTCTGCTCCAGTAATTACATCGTCCACGTATGTGTCGTTACGCAGGATAGATGCAGCCAGAGGGTAATCATCTTCTTCATCGTCAGCCAGTTTTTGAAGGACTCGAATTGCGAGGTATGGAGCTGACGCTGTCCCAAACGTGACGGTCTGCAAGCGATATGTCCTCACTTGCTCCCTGGCATCGTTTCTCCAGAAGATGAGTTGATAGTCAGAATCCTTGGGATTGACCCTTACTTGGCGGTACATCTTTTCCATATCCGCAGTAAACGTGAAACGGTGTTTTCTCTAACGCAGAATTATGTCTATAATATTTTCTTGTATTTTCGGTCCCACCATCAGGTGATCATTCAACGAAGAGCCAAAAGATGTTTTGAAAGCCGCATCAAAGACGACTCTCAACTTTGTGGTGGTACTGGATTTTTTGAAGACCGCATGATGGGGGATGACATAGTGATATGGTGTTGCTGTAACCTCACAGGCATTGTTGACCTCCGTTGCATGACCTAGCTTGATGTATTCCATCATACATTTTTTGTACCCTTCGTGTAGTGTCGGGTTTAGATAGAACCTCCTTTCCAATTGATGGAATCTTCGTAGTGCTCCTTGAAACGTTGGATATTCAAGGCTGGATATTCAATGCCTTTGAACGGGAGTCTAACCTGATATCTGCCATCAGGTAGGCGCTTAGTGTTCATAGTGAAGTGTTGTTCACAAGCTCTATCTTCTTCTGACTCGTACTTTTCGAACGGCTGATTTTCGATCTCCCAGAATTTCCGAAGTTGCGTGTCAAGATCACGAAACTGAACGAAGCTTCGTACCTTTGCTGGGGGTTCGACTGCCGCCTTGCCGAACAGATCTATCCCAATTGAGTCTTCTGGGCGATCGGTGCTATACAATGTTGCACTCTTACGATCTCGGGTAAAAGTATTTCTGCATAGACATCACTACCCAAAAGAATGTCTACAGCTGCAGGAGAGTGGTAGCTCGGATCTGCTAAGGTGAGCCCATTTATATGCTTCCATTTATTGAAATCTATCTTATGGGCCGGAAGAAGCCTAGTCAGGGATTTAAAAACAAAGGCTCGGGTGTGTCCTTCATACCCTGAATGCAACGATCCAAAAAATAAGTCAACGTAGTTGTGGCATGCTCCACTGCTGACCTTCCCGAGCCCCGATACTTCAATAAATGTCCTTTTTTTTCGAAGGTTAAGCAGCTGAAGTGCTGCTCCTGTAATGAAAGTTGCTTCCGAACCTGGGTCAATTAGTGCTCGTAGATTGATGAAGCTTCCCGAAACTGCTTTTACTTTCACTATTGCGGTTGCCAGAAGAACTTGTGTATTGGTGTTGTGTTGTGTGTAAAAATTGTTGAGTGTTGAGCTTGTTGAAGGTTGCTGTTCAATAACAGGGTGATACGGTGGTGCGTTAGGGTTTATTGTTGAGTTTTGATAAGAGTTGTATGTGTTGGGTTGCGTGGAAGACTGATGGGTTTGTGTGTATGTGTGGGGTGGTTGAGAGTGTGTATGTGGATTGTGTGAGGTGCTGTTATGGGGTATGTAAGTGGACTGTATGTGATTGTGTTGTGTTGAATGTGCAGACATATTGGTGGATGGTGATTTCTGAGGGTGACCTTTGTGTAGCAAAGAGTGGTGTCTTTGATTGCAGAAGTAGCAGCAAACACGACTTGGATCGTTGTTGTGTCTGATGGCTATATGCCAAACAGTTTTCGCATATACCTAACCTCCTAACAGCATTTGCACGGTCCCTCACTTCGAAGGTCAAAAAACGGTTACAGTTTCGAAGTGAGTGTTGCCCCTTATTGCATACACTACAACTGTACTGCTGTTTTTGTTTTTGGCGAGTAGTGAACGCGTTTTTTACCTGTCGAGTTTGTTCCACCTTCGGAACGGGCATCTGCTTCTGCTGATCAACAGCCTCCAGGGTTCTAAACCTAGCTTCCAAGAAGACAGCGAACTCATCAAACGTGGGAAGCTCTTTTTGCGATCCCAATTTTTCCTCCCATAATTGCTGAGTAATAGCTGGCAGTTTTTTCAGCATGACATATATCACAACTATATCCCAATGTTTGATGTTTACTCCTAGATTTGTCAGTGCATGTAGGCACTCAGTAGAGACGTCCAACAGGTGTTTCAGATTGGCGGACTTTTCAACACTGGTGACAGGTTGTCCAAAGAACAGCTTCAGTTGTGTATTAACCAAAACACGTTTGTGGTCATACCTACTGGTGAGTATTTCCCATGCCTTTTCATAGTTCCCATTATCCAAGCTCAGATGCTGTAAAAGCCGCTCAGCTTCTCCTGATATGCTTGATTTCAGATAATGCAGCTTTTCTATTTCGGATAGTGCGCGGTCGCTGTGGACAAGAGAATGGAAAATATCGTGAAATGATCGCCAGTTTTCGTAACTACCGGAAAAAGAGGGTAAATTAATATTAGGAAGTCGAAGCTCATGTTTTTTGCCCGCAGAAGATCCATTCCCCGAGCTGTTAGAAGGAGCAGAACAACCGGGAACCTTATCAAGGGCCTCTAAAACAGACGCTCGGTATGTCAAATATAATTCCTTGATTTGGTCAAAAACAACTTCAATTTTTTCACTTTCAGCGTCTGTGGTTGCATTCGTGATGCCAGCTATGTTAGCCTCGCTACTCGCTTTGAAGTTGGATTCAAGAATGGAAAGTCGACCTTCAAGGTAATGGCCATTCCCCTTGACCTCCTTGTTCGCTTTCTTGAAATTGGCTTCATCTTTGGTAATTTGCCCCAACAAATTCTTTAAAACCTTGTAGCTCATTTTAAATTTTACTATTATTATTATTTTTTTTTTTTTTTTAGATATAGCCAACTACTCTACTCACTCGCCTGGATTATGAATTGTAATTGGTTATCTATATTATCTGATTATAATATATTTGTATTTTCGCGGTGCGGGAAATTTGTGATTAGCAGTAAACTCCTTATTGAATGTCTTTTATTATAAATGTCTTTATTATAAATGTCTTTTATTTTAAATTTTGTTTCTCTTTTGCACAATCCGGTTCGAAAGGACCAATGTTTCTTTTGTATTCTTATGTACACTCTATCGAAAATAAAAACGGGTAAAAGCAAGGAAAAAACGTATTTTTACTACCGTTGTAAAAATTTGTATATTCAGTTTTTTGCGCCAAAAAAAAACCATTATGTCAAGTGACATTAACTTACAAAAACAAAACAAATTATCTTACATTGAGTGTTAAAACATTGTTAGGAATAGTATTCACAATATTCTATTTACATTTTAAATTTAAATTTAAGTGGATACAATTTTAACCCTCAACATACCCATTTATTGCCGACTTGAGTTCTTCATCATCCGAAAATCTTTTTCCACGAAGACATTTTTTCAAATCCGGAAACAGGAAATAATCACTAGGGGCAAGGTCTGGACTATAGGGTGGGTGTTGGATTTCTTCGAAACCACAATCAGCAGCCTTGGAATCACGCGCCGTGTGAACAGGAGCGTTGTCATGAAGAAGCAACATACCCGCTGCGAGTTTACCCCGTCTTTTCTTTTTAATTTCCTCCCGCAAATTATGCAAAGTGGAAGCATAGGATGTGGCGTTGATGGCTTCACCTTTTTTTTTGTACTCAATGAGCAAGATTACCTTTGAGTCCCAAAAAACTGTGGTCATGAGCTTCCCGGCAGACGGAGTGACTTTGAACTTCTTCGGGGGGTCTGTTCCTTTATTATGCCACTGCATGGACTCTTGTTTGCTTTCAGGGTTTCGTCCCCAGTAACAATTCGATCCATAACACCGTCCGTGTTCTCACTACACATCTCCAAAAGCTCTCTACAGCATGCGATTCTCACTTTTTTCTGAGGCGCTGTGAGCATTCGTGGCACTCACCTTGCACTGACCTTTGAAAGGTTAAGATGGTCATGAAGAATGGTGTGAATGGTACCAATTGAAAGCTTGGTGATCTCTGCCATCATTTTCACCTTTACTCGGGCATCCTCAAGAACAAGTTTTTCGACTTCTTTGATGCTTTCTCCCGCACAAGCAGTAGCCGGGGCGCCGGAGCGGGGGTCGTCTTCAATGCTCTCTCTGTCTCTCTTGAACTCACTTGACCGCTTTTGCACAGTTGATAATGAAGGTGCGGAACCCTGGTAAACAGCCACCATCTCTTCATGAATAGTTTTTTGACTTTTTCCTTGCTTAGTGAGAAATTTAATTACAGCGCGATGCTCAATTTTCACCATCATCGTCTCAGTTGCCATTATGATTCTGTTTAACTAGAGATAAAACGCGAATTAATAATCACATTTATATGAAATTTTACATGAATGCACTAAAATAATAGTATTACTTGATAAATAAGTCAATTTATATATACAACCACAGCTTCACCCCGATACCGAGAATATGTTGAACGACCCTCGTATGTATCCGAGTATTTACAGAATTTAAGAAAAAAAAAAAAAAGTTCCAAGCTTAGACTTGGAACCACAGGGATCGAACCTGTGTTTCACAATTTGACGATCGACGTCAGTTTTTTTTTTCAGTTTTTATGTATTTTTATTTTTGTAACTAAAATTACTCTTATATGCTAAACAAAAAACGCTTAAAAATTAGTTGAAATTACTTACAAATAATCTTATTCTAACTTACTGACCCCATGCGGGCACTCTAAGTTAAACCTAACACTTAAACTATGTCTTTCGACGTATCTGACATTCTAATTATATTTTTACATTTATTAATACTAAAACTTAGAAAATAAATTTTAAGCAAAAACTTAGTAGATGGACATTTTTTTTTATTTTTTAAAAAACCTAAAACTAAAAGCCTACAGACTACCTAAGAGTAAATCTTAATCTACTTAAACCTACTTACATCTAATACTTACACACATATATATACTTAATATATAAATATATATATATATATGTATATAGTTTGTTTTTTATTTTTATTAATTTTTTTTTAAACTTAATCCTACCTGAAAGTATGTAAGCCGGATAACGATCGACGCCGCTAACCTCTTGACTACCGAGTCAATTAACAAACAGGCAACCAATTATCTTTACTACGAAATCACTATGTTTTTCACTCTAGTAAAAGTCGAAACACATTTATTCTCTGTGGAGATCTGCGAACGACTGCCCCTAACCCGTACAACTCGCTAACGGAATGCCCTGACGAGCTCACTATTTCCTAGTTTTTATAACTTGCAAACATTTAAGACCACTGTACATCGATACCTCTCTTTTCTTCCTCCCTAACTTTCCTTCGCCCGCGCTCTGATCAAATGTTTTAAGGGTATAATAACCACTTGAGCGCGCACTAATTGTTACAAAAAAAAACATGTGTCCGAATTGCTCCAACAGTAAAAAATATTCAACAAAATTTTCCAAATACCATTCCGAACAAAAAATTATAAGTGGAACTTACGATTGCTAAATAAAAAACGTATTTACCTACTGTAACGATGGCAATTTTATCAGCGAATAGGTAACGCTAATCGAGGGACTCCGTCGTACAAGATGTTCCACAATAAGGGCCCTAAGACCGATCCCTATGGAACTCCGTCTATGACGTAGTATTTTTGAACTGCATGTATACTATTCCACAACTTCCTATTGCTGAAAAAGCTCGTCACTATACGTAATATGGTGTATGAATCCGAGCGTATGATCTTCTAAAGAACGACCAGCGTTACTACTGCACAGTACTCCTTTGTGCCCTTCGATGGCACCTTTCGCCATATTAACTACAGCTCTTATGGCATCAACAGTAGATCGCATTTTTCTATTTTAAAGCCAAATTGGTTGTCTGATAGGGCTCCTTCTTCATCTGCCACTACAAGTAATCTATTTTAGATTATCTTCTCGAGGGTCTTTCTCGTGGTGTCCAATCGTCGATACGACGTCCAATTGGGCGATACGACGATGGTTCTCCTGAAGGCTTCTTTTCTTTTGATAGCAGGACTTAATGTTACATTTTCCACATGTGCACTGCACTGGCTTTTCTTACGATATTGCCGATAGTAGCTGATATTTCGGGGAAAAGATGACGAAGATGGAAAAGATGAAAAACATGTTATTAGAGTGATTCTATAGCCCTTCAGTTTGCTCACCATTCTGTATGCCAAACCCCATGGGTTAATTTCGGCCTCCTGACAGAGTTGTTTAAAGCACGCAGTTTTACTCTATTTAAAATGTGCCTTGCCAGAGATTGTTGGAAGTCTGGTCTCCCTTGTGAACGCGGAACCTTGCGTCGGGTTTATAGGCATCTTGCCCGAAGTGTCTTTATTTCCACAAGTAGCACGGTGGTGACTTCCTGCTGTTTGTTCTTCTATGCATGGATGCATCGCACGTAGTGGTGATAGTATTTGTGAGGCGATGTGTGAGGGTCTCTACTGTTCCACTAAGTGTTAGATCATTCTTCAACATCTCTTCGAAAGTTTCCTTATCGAAAGCTCTGCAGTTCCATTTTGGATTCGTAAGTTTTGGGGACACGACTGGTTTCTTTCCTTTTATTTCCAATACTATCATTTTGTGATCGTTGTTTCTTTATTTTTTTAAAGAAATTACCTGCGCTTTTTAAAGTTTTTTCGGCAAATTGGATAAAGAGAAAGAGAGAACGATGTTTGGGGTCAATGGCTATTACGGTCCATGCGTGGCATCAAACATTTCATGGGGAGACTAAATTATTAGTGTGAATTGACTTGTTGTGGTATTGTGTGAGTATTCCTCACTGACCCTCCACTTTAAGGTTCTCAGGATAGAAATGCTCACAAAGGTGATGTCGATGATAGTGTGAATTCCAGCAATCCGGCAATTTGCGCGACCTTTGTTGGCGATACTTATCGATAGGGGAGCGAATGTTTCCAGTAGAGCCTGTCCTCTAGTGTTAGTGAGTCTGCTGCCCCATTCTATGGCCCACGCATTAAAGTCTCCCAGTATAACCACTGGGGCTCTCTGAAGAGCGTTCGCGGTTACATTATCTAGCGTTTGTTCGTAATCGTTAGACGTCAAGCTGGGTCGGGCATAGTACCTATAGAATTGGATTGCATATTTTTTCGCCCCCACGAAGCCTTCTGTTTGGTCACTTGTGACTTGGAAAGCATATTGTCCACATATCCATATTGCCGCTTATTTTTCTTATCGCAAATCCAGTTAGTGTTCTCTTCGGGACATTTATGGGGTTCATTTATCATAACAACGTCCGTCTTTTCTTTCTTGGCCGTTTGTGCTAGCATGTCCTGGGCAATTCTACAGTGATTAAGATTTATTTGTAGAATCTTCATGGTCTTTTGCTAGTGATAGCTCTCCGAAAAACTGGGCATTTGTTGCTGCCAGCTACATGCTTCATTTCATCTGTATGTTTTTAATTGCAGAACATATAGGGATGTTCCTTATCGCGGTTCTTTGCTATGTGGTCTTCTGTCCCACATCTCCTATACAGTTTTTACATTATTAAGCTAGGTGACTAAACTCTAAGCATTTGAAACATTTTTATAGCAGGTTCTGTTCGTGCATGCGCCAGTCTTCCGTAAGCATTTTTGTACTTAAAAAAGCAATAGATTCTATAAGTACAGAGTATGAACATATCTCGCAACTTAGAGATGGTAATATTTTGATCCTCACCAAATCTCAAAAAGTTGCAGATAAATTCTTGCGTGTTACTAACCTCGCAAATCAATGTCCGGTAACGATCAAACTACATGCCAATCTTAACTCTTCGAAAGGCATTATTTATGCTCCCTGCTTAATTAATATTAATGAGGAAGAAATAGCTAAAGAGTTCAAATCACAAAGTGTAACCGAGGTGTATAAATTTAAAAAAACATTTGAAAACATTCAGCGTCCAACAGGTTTGGTACTCTTAACGTTTGACCGATATCAGTTGCCTTCCACCATTGAAATAGCATGGTATACAACAAAAGTCCAGGAGTACATTCCCAATCCGATGAGATGCAGGAACTGCCAACTCCTCGGACACACGACTAAAAGGTGCACTAAAAATAAAATGTGTGAAAACTGCAACCTCCCGCCACACGACCCCAATAACTGTACCCGCACTATGTGCGCTAACTGTTCAGACCAACATCCTTCTTCATCAAAATCATGCCCCAAATACTTGCAAAATAAAGCAATTCTGACAATAAAAACAAGAAACAAGTGTCATCATCATCCAACTTCCAATGTTATTACATACTCCGAAAAGGCCAAAGAAACTACACAAGTACCCATCAACAAAAACAGTTCTCTAAATTCCATCAACTTCAACTCAAATAAATCAACACCATACAATCAAAATGTCAATATCCCATCCCCAAGCATAAATAAAATTAAACCATCAACATCTTCAATCTCAAAGCCTACTGCCAAATCACTTACTTCAACTCTCCCTCAAGTTCTAACTAAGCAAACATGTATAAACATACCATCAGCAGTTAATCGCCCACTTCCCTCACCCCCAACAACTACTAACTCAACAAATACAGACAAAACTAATTCGAAAAATGCAGAAGCACTGCCCAACTCTCCCTTTACTTCAATTAAAAATAATCTTATTTGTAACAATACATATTACGAGTATCTGAACACAACTGATTCAGATGACAATGCACAGTAATAATAAAATTTCGACTATCACCAGGTCGCCAACATCACTGGCGGGGGCGAGAGCGGGGTCAACTCGTTTCAGTTCACCCTACTCCCACTTTGGCCACCGATGTCCGCAACCTACAACTGACCAACAAAATCTATATGATAATAAGATAAACATTATACAGTGGAATGTCAAAGGATTTATAAATAACTACGATGAACTAAACATCCTTATAAAACAATACTCCCCCTTGATTATATCAATTCAAGAAACTCATTGCGAGTTTAATTTTACGCCGATCGTGCCTAGATCATTTACCCCGTATTTTAAAAACTTTCCAATAAACATAACTTCAAAACAAGGTATTGCTATTCTAATTAAAAAAAACATTCCACATAAAATAATTCCAATAGTTTCCAACATATTGACATTAGCTTTTGAAATACATAAATCTTTTAAATTCACATTAGTCTCGGTTTATATTTTACCTGGACGGAAGTTTACAAGAGACGACCTTACTAATATCATTGTCCAAATAAAAACTCCTATTCTTTTTACAGGCGACGTTAACTCATGGAGTACACTTTGGGGCTCCTCAATCACTAATCGCAGAGGTGCGATAGTTGAAAACTTCTTGTCTAACTCTAATCTAATGATCTTAAATGATGGTTCCCCAGCACACTTCTCTACTCATAACACCCTGACACATGTCGACATAACCTGCTGCTCCCCCGAGCTGTATGGTAAGGCCTCTTGGCAAATTTTGGATGATCTCCAAAACAGCGATCATTTCCCAATAATTTATACTCTTGTTATTGGTTCAACTTACGGTCAAACTTTAATAAACCAAAAGTTTAAAACTGATCTTGCTGACTGGGTTTGCTTTCGCAAACAAATATCAGAATACTTGTCAGTAAATAAGGCTTCAACCAATATCAACAAAGAGGCTGCTCTGCTACTTAAAGCAATACGAATTGCCGCCAACAAGTCGATTCCTCAAAGCACAACAAAACCTCCTAAACGTACTGTTGTTTGGTGGAACACAGAGCTTAATTGTCTACGTAATGAAAAAGTCAAAGCATGGAGAGTTTTTAAAAATTACCCTAATCAGATAAACTTCATTTGGTATAAAAAAAAAATGCTCGATTCCGCAGAAAACTTAAAACTGCAAAAGCAAATAGCCTTATGCATTTCACCTCGTCTATCAACCCAAATTCATCTCCCAGCAAGATCTGGCATAATATCCGGTGTTTGACTGGTGTACATACACAACAAACAATAAAAGTCATTGAAACCTCCACAGGTTCTCTTTCAGATCCAACCGTAATTAGTAACCACTTCGCACTCACTTGGTCCAACTTCTCGAAAGACGAAAATTTTAACTCAAAATACATCTCACAAAAACAACTCTCTCTTCTTTCTACTATAGATGAAAATCTTATTTCGGCTCCCGCAAGATTAATAGAGGTAAAAATTTCGCTTTTGGAACTTGAAAGTTGTCTAAGCAAACTTAAAGGTAAAACACCCAGCAGAGACAGAATATCATACCATATGTTAAAAAACCTCCCCCCCTGCGCAACCATCAGGCTTACGCAAATTTACAATAATATTTTTGATACCGGTATTATTCCACAAAATTGGAAGCAAGCAACATTATTCCCATTACCCAAACCAAAGAAAAACATGAGCAGTGTAAATGGTTTCAGGCCGATATCCCTTATACCCGGCATGGCCAAAATTCTTGAAAAAATCGTAGCCAAAAGAATACTTTGGTTTATGGAATCTAGGAAGCTGATAAAACCCAACCAACTGGCTTTCCAATCAAATAAAGGCTGCGCCGATGCCCTACTCCATCTAGATTTTCAGATATCCAATGCCTTATCTGCACGCAACCATATTACAATTCTCTCCTTAGATTTCGAAAAAGCTTTCGACAGGATAGGAATTCATATAATACTCAATAAGCTGAAAGCGTGGGGAATAGGTCCAAAAATATTCAAATATATTAAGGCTTTCCTTACCAACAGGAAAATCGGAGTCAAAATAAACAATTGTTTCTCTCGTTTTTATCCATTGGCAAATGGGATTCCACAAGGTTCTACACTATCAGTGGTATTGTTTATTATAGCCTTTGACGATCTAAGCACAATCATATCAAATTATAAACAACTTCATCACACGTCTTATGCCGACGACTTTTACATTTTATGGAAGCACAATGACACATCAATTATAAATCTGTTACTGACAAACCTCGTTAATGATATACTTGCTTGGTCTTCTTGGTCTGGAGCTAAGTTATCTTTAGATAAATGTAAGACTCTTCATATTTGCCGTAAGAAATTCTGTACTACAATTCCTCTTTCTTTAAAGAATGTTAATATTAAAATGTTGATAGTTATGTTAAATATTAATGTTATAGGTTTAATATTTAACAGTAAATATAACTGGAAAACTCATTGTTTGGAGTTAAAACAAAACTTAGCTAAAAGAACAAATATAATTAATTATTTGGCAAGTAACAAATGTAATGTTCATGTAAATACACTATGTAATATAACGAAATCACTAATTTTAAGTACGATTGACTACGGGCTAATTATATATGACAATTCACCAAAATCAACATTAAACATCATCAAACCACCCTACCACCAATGTGCACGTAGAAGCCTGAATGCGTTTCCAACAAGCACTATAAAAAACATGCTGGTTGAAGCCGGTCTACCCACCTTGGAGGAAAGAGTTGCGTCAACAAAAGCCAAACTCTTTATCAAACTAGCTTTTTCAAATGGTTCTATACTGGTAAAGGACGTTGTTCGTGCAATGAAGTATAAAACTATAAAACGAATACCATCAGCTATATCCACTTCAATAACTTCAGCTAAAGAATCGGGCTTTCGCACGAAGATAATCGCCAAGTGCACTCCACGCTATCCTCCATGGTACATACAACCTAAATCTTTTATTATGAATCTGGCAAACTTTAACAAAACCAGCACTACCAGCAAAATCTTTTGCCAAGTTTTTCTAAGCATTTCTACGGAACTAAAAAAAGAAGGATGGAAATTCTTATTTTCAGATGGTTCTAAAACTACACAAAACACATCTTTTGCATCTGTTACTGAAAACGGCTCACTGATTTGTGTAGGACTTCTAGATAACAAAGTATCTATATTCACTGCTGAAGCTTTTGCTACTCTGAAGATCATAAACACCTACGCTACGCATGCAGGCAAATTCGTTATAGCTACAGACAGTCTTTCAGTGATTAAAGCAGTCCAAAACCCTGGTCACAATACTGAAATTATATGTAAAATCCGTGATTTTCTTATCAGCAAGACCAACAAATTGAAGCTGCTATGGGTACCAAGCCACATGGGTATAAAGGGTAATGAACTCGCTGACGTAACTGCTGTGCAAGCCCATAATGCACCGATCTACAATTTTGAAGTTGACACCAAACTTGATCTGCAGCGCGATATCAATCAAAAAATCAAATCGAAACTTCTGTCGGACTGGAACGGTTATCGTCATCACTACTCGACAATTAACCCCAACAAAGTGCAGCCAATCTTCCCTACCACCACAACAAAATCTATGAACACCACCTTCATTAGATTGCGGCTTGGTCACACAACCACAACTCACCAACACCTTCTCCGTAAGGAAAGTCCGCCCACATGTCCAACCTGCAGAGTTTGCGTCGATATTAACCACCTATTAAACTTACACAATTGTCCAGCCAGAACTACTCACCAATTAAACTTAACACCCAACTTGCCCATTTACGAAGCCTTAAAAAACACTAGTCATGATAATACACTTAAAATTCACTCTTTTGTTAAAAAAAAATAGCATAAGTATTTAACTTTAGTTAAGTTAATATTAATTTTTACATTAAGCTACCTCAGAGCCGAAAGCCCCAGTAACTTGTGCTCGTTTTTTTCCTGTTAACATTGCAATTTAAATTACATGGTAATAAATTATAATAATAATAATAATATTTTTTATGTAAACAAAAAAAAAAATTTTTTTGCTCCACGTGGAGTGGACTCGAACCCACGACCTGTGTTTTGTTAACCAATTACACTGCCACTGCGCCAATTGGAGCCTAATAAAACTTCGCAAATGTCTTACTTGTTCGTTTTATCACTTTTTATCACTCGCAAGCCGAGACACGTTTACAATCTACTGAGTTCTATGAACGACTGGAGCGCTCATTAGGGACATGAGCAGCTGCGTGCCTGCTCTGCCTTCATACATTCATTCATTTAATATGCATTTTTATTTTCATACTTCATTTACACTTACAAGCTAGACAAAAAAATGCTTAAAAATTAGCTTAAATAACTTACAAATACTCTTATTCTATCATACTGGCCCCATGCGGGCACTCTAAGTTAAACATGATACTTAATCTATATGTCTTTCGACGTTTCTTACAGACTATTTTTATTTTTGTTTTTACATTTATTAAAACTAAACCTAAGAAAATAAAATTTAAGTATAAAAAGTTAGTAACTGGACTTTTGTTATAATTTAAAACTTAAAACTAAACTAGAAACCACCTAAAACTAAGTCTTAACTACTTATTCCTACTTAAACTATCTAATGGTATACCGTATTTTAGAGTGTTACTCACTTCTGTTCTAGTTCTAGTAATGACGAAATTGTCCACTCTTATTAGGTTCGCCCTATATTATAAGACCTCATTAGGATAGAATTTTATGTACTCAGACTCTGGTGTTCTGTATAAGCGAAGACAAGTCCTAAGACAAGCCCTCTCAAACACCCGAATCTTTTCCAATAAACTTGCTCTTACGTTGAACCACACGGGACATCCAAATACAAGCATGGGCCTGATAAGGGCCATGTAGCAGATTACCTTCACCCTCGCATCGAGTTGGCTGTTATAAAACAGTTCTTTGTAAGGGCAAAAGCCCCTTTGGCTCTGGCCAGAGCAACATCTATATGTTTGTTAAAATACAGAAATTGATCTAGCCAGATCCTAAGGTATCTGATTACATTTTGACAAGCAAGGGGCTGCCCGTGCTGCCCCACGATCAACTTTCGCCAATTCTTTCTGGTATCCCTAGAGGCCCCAGACAAAGGCGTCCTAAACAAAATGGTTTCCGACTTCTGAAAATTGATTTTCAACTTCCAGTCATCACAATATCGCTTAATTTTATTGAAGTCACGTTGCAAGAGTATATTAATAACCTCAATCTTTGGACCTGATCTGTACGCGATTAAGTCGTGTGCGTACGCTATGGCATGGTGAAGTGAACCTATCAGATCACTCGTGTAAATGTTGAATAGGATCGGCGAATTTACCGCACCTTGTTGCAGACCGTTTTTAATGTTAAATGTTCCAGCAGAATTCACATCGCCACTCTTCACGATGAACTGTCTACTGGAGAGCATATCGAAAAGAATATACAGCAATGGTTTACTAATGCCCAACCTGTCCAGCTTGAAAAAGAGTCCTTCTAACCATACGGTATCGAAGGCTTTTTCCAAGTCAATCAGGCAGGCACCAGTGCACTGATTCTTGCTTTTGTTCCATTGGATATCAGAAACCATTTTAGACGCAGCATGAATAACATCATGCCCCGCCTTGAAACCGAATTGATTATCCGGAACTATATGTTTGTCCTCAACCCACTTAGTCAGGACTCTATTGATAACCTTCTCGAAAACCTTACTGATGTTTGGAAGGAGACTGATCGACCGGATATTCGCCGGATTGGATGTGTCTTTATCCCTTTTGGGGATGGGGTGTACCACCGCTGTTTTCCAATGCGCGGGATAATGTGCATTATTCATTGCATTATTAAACAGGGTTACCCCCGTTCATTTCGAAGGAGGAGCTCCAAATGATCTTCGATTCACTTAGAAGTAAGAAATCAGCGGGAACCGATGAAATACCGAACATTGTGCTTCGACATCTCCCTCTAGAAGCGGTGAACATTTATACCATCCTGTTTAATAATGCAATGAATAATGCACATTATCCAGCGCATTGGAAAACTGCGGTGGTACATCCGATCCCCAAAAGGGATAAAGATACTTCCAATCCGGCGAATCTCCGCTCGATTAGTCTTCTTCCAAACATCAGTAAGGTTTTCGAGAAGGTTATCAATAGAGTCCTGACTAAGTGGGTTGAGGACAAACATATAGTTCCGGATAATCAATTCGGTTTCAAGGCGGGGCATGATATCATTCATGCTGCGTCTAAACTGGTTTCTGATATCCAATGGAACAAAAGCAAGAATCAGTGCACTGGTGCCTGCCTGATTGACTTGGAAAAAAGCGAAAGTGAAGGTTCACTTCACCATGCCATAGCGTACGCAGACGACTTAATCGCGTACAGAACAGGTCCAAAGATTGAGGTCATTAATATGCTTTTGCAGCGTGACTTCGACAAAATTAAGCGATATTGCGATGACTGGAAGTTGAAAATCAACTTTCAGAAGTCGGAAACTATTCTGTTTAGGACGCCTTTGTCTGGGGCCTCTAGGGATACCAGAAAGAATTGGCGAGAGTTTTCTATCGTCGGACAACACGGACAGCCACTTGCTTGTCGAAATGTAGTCAGATACCTTGGGATCTGGCTAGATCAATTTCTGTATTTTAACAAACATATAGATGTTGCTCTGGCCAGAGCCAAAGGTGCTTTTGCCCTTACAAAGAGACTGTTTTGTAACAGCCAACTCGATGCGAGGGTGAAGGTGATCTGCTACATGGCCCTTATCCGGCCTATGCTTGTATTTGGATGTCCCGTGTGGTTTAACGTGAGGATAAAATTCTATCCTAATGAGGTCTTATACAATAAGGCGAACCTAATAAGAGTGGACAATTTCGTCATTAAGTTAACTCGAAGGCACATTGCAAGAGCAATGGCCTCATCGAACAACCTGATCTCCGGGGCTTTCTACCCCAATTATATGTATCACGAGAGAGTTCGCTTTGACGGCTTTATTCCTCCAGAAGCGTTCCTCTATCTAGATAGTAAAGGTCTGGTCCAGGACAGATTGGCGGTTCCGCTAAACTTCCACGTCGCTCAAACAGCTGCGGACAGGCGACTCAACTACGACAGAGTCTTCGCACACGGCAGTGCGGAGCGTCTCCGGTTCAGTAGGTCGGTAGGGAGTCGCGACATGAGGGATGTTGCTCGGCAGCACCAACAATTTTGGTGGCTGGTTGAGGGAGGGGAAGTTTCGTCATCCAATTCCTCCAGTACTGGGTAGCTCCATAGGAAGCAAAGTCGGTCGTCTGACTATTTTATTAGCCATGGTCGGCTTACATAGCTTTAGGTAGGATTAGGTTAGTTTTTAAGAAAAAAAAAATATATAAAAACACAAAAAAAATAAATAAAAATGAAAAATTAAAAAAAATAAATAAAATAAAATATATATATATGCATATACTTATATATTAAGTATATAGGTATTATGGATGTATATGCATATGTATGTGTGTATGTATTAGATGTAAGTAGGTTAAGTAGGTTAGGTAGTCTATAAGTTTTTAGTTTTAAGTTTTTATAATATAAAAAAAACAGTCCATTTACTAAGTTTTTAGGTAAAATTTATTTTCTTAGTTCTAGTATTAAGTAATGTTATTGAATATAAAATTAGAATGTAAGATTCGTCGAAAGACATAGTTTAAGTGTTAGGTTTAGCTTAGAGCGCCCGCATGGGGCCAGTAAGTTAGAATAAGATTATTTGTAAGTTATTTAAGCTAATTTTTAAGCATTTTTTTGTCTAGCATGTAAGAGTAAATTAATTAGTTAAATAAAAATGCATTTAAACTGAACTGAACTGAACTGACTATTAAACAGGGTGGTATAAATGTCCACCGCTTCTAGTGGGAGATGTCGAAGCACAATGTTCGGTATCTCATCGGTTCCCACTGATTTCTTACTTCTAAGCGATTCGAAGATCATTTGGAGCTCTGCCTTCGAAATGAACGGTGGTAGTACCATTTCATTGGCGATGACATTATTTGCCATATTCTCGGGTGGAACCCGAGCTCTCGAATCGCCAATTCACTATTTCATTTCGAAGGTAGAAGTTGTGCACAAGGACTCGATTCTCCAGGTCGTGGTTCGGGCCAATGATGTCATTCGCCTTGTATACTTCTTGGAAAGTCGCTCCTATAGCCTCTACCTTCTCCTGCGGATCCTCGATCACAGAGAAGTTGTCATCATCAACAGCCTCATTTGGATCGATGCCTGCTGCTATAAGTATGTTCTCGTTGTCCGTCGTTCGAGCGATTTTAAGACACGAAAGGTCGTTTTGATCTTTTCTCCGAAATATTTTATTTATTTGCGGGAACATATTCGGGTTGCTGGTGTTTACAGCCCGAATTTTATTATTCCAATACAAACTTACAGATGCTCTGTAATTTTCCTTTATTAAGGTTTAGAGGTTTTTAATCGACGACATCAGAGTCATGATCTCCGGGTTATGTCTGTTAGTAAACTGCCTGTAGAAGGTTTCTAGTTTTGAGAGCAACCTACTTTTTTGTCAGTGCAGTGCGTCAATAGTTGCGTTGCGGAATAAGTCTTCTTCGCCAGTGTGTTGGTATCGAAGTATCGTTTTGTCCATTGTTCGTTTGATTGTCTCGTCCATTAGTCTTAGATACCTGTCAATCTCCTCGTTTGACAGATTTCTATTGGACGGTGGGTGGAGCGAATTTGAGGAGAGTGCTCTAGTCAGTGTTCTGGTGAAGTGTGTCCAACGCAACCTACTATAATTGTAGGAATGCCTTCGAACAAACTCATCCAATTCCGCAATTTCGTTGGGAACAGTTATTTCAGCATAGCAATGGTCACTGTCATACGCGAAAGTGCGTAGTCAGTTTGTAGTTTGTTGGTTAGTGCATGTCAGTTGTATTCGTGAGTCGAACAGCAGAAGATCCAAATAGGACCCGTGTCCGGGAAACGACGGACTGTCCGTCGCCTTAAAGCCGAGTCGATACATCACACTGTGTTGACCCCACCAATGGGATATACACGATGCATGCTTCCAGCACCTGGAACCTCCGTACTACACGACTGTATACTCTTTTAAAACGTATACCTTTTCGTACGAATATCGCAACGCCACCTCCCTGAATGGAGTTGGGTCGGTTTCTCCGTACTATTTTGTATCTTCTGTGCCTCATTTTGTGTATTTTGGTATCAGTGAATTCACATTCACAGCAAGGACCTTCAGGGTTTGCTCCGCCATGTACGTACCCATTACGACTGGAGGTGCGTTAGGCCCGGCAGCAGCGCGTATATTTGATCTACCCGCTTAGCCTGTTCCTGTATTTGACGCGAAGCTGAGCCATCTGCCCCTGAATAGAAAGCAAGGTAGCCAGCATGTCAGGTACAGGTTCCGGTGCTCTAGGCGCTGGGGCCTGAGAAGCTACTTTTGGTTGTTGTACCGTGTTTCCCCTACCGGCCGCCATTTGGGCGTAGGTAACGTCGGGGGTAACGGCTGGTGTTTGTATCTGCACGAGTGGACGTTTAATTTCCACTTTCTGCTGCTGAGCCAGATTTACTCTTTTGATGTATTGGAATTTGGGACAACCCCGATAATTTGCGGTGTGTCCCGTGTTCCCACATAAAACGCAAGAGAGTTGGCTTTTTTCTGACGCTCCGTGCTTGCCTAGAGCGCATTCCTCGGACTTGTGGTTCTTTCCGCACTTCACTCATCGAGGCTGCATTTCGCAGTTCGACGCGGCGTGCCCGAACCTTTGGCAGCGAACACATTGTAAAATGTTTTCGCTCCTCTTTAATTTTTCCCAGTGTACAACCTGGTAGTCTAGGACTTTGATGCTCCTTAGACAATCCAGTTTGCTGTTGGGGGTTAGCTGAACCAGGAAGAACGGTAGTTTCCGCTTCTCCCTTTTGGCTCTAGCCGTGACGAATGGCTTAACCCCTACGAATTTGAGCTCTTCGCACTCCTTCTCTTTCAGCAGTGCAAGGAGCTCCTCCGGATCTGTCGACGGCTCAATCCCCCTCAGCAGCATTGTTTGCAGCTTGTCCCCCTTCGGGGTGTAGGAGAAGAACTCCGTCGTCGATTCCTTCAGTAAGTTTTTTATTT
The DNA here is from genome assembly GCA_949129095.1 of Volucella bombylans. Taxonomy (NCBI): domain Eukaryota; kingdom Metazoa; phylum Arthropoda; class Insecta; order Diptera; family Syrphidae; genus Volucella; species Volucella bombylans. The sequence continues at coordinate 304,944,624 of OX422140.1, forward strand.
TAGTATAGCGGTCCACTGTGTTACAGTGGATCGCATGCCTATCTAAACTAAGTCTTTTAATGTAAAAATTATTACCTATGGCCGACTTACATAGTTCAATTGTTTCTTTTAACTCCATCTTAAAAGTGTTGATTGGAGGTACCCGCTGCTTAGTTGATTTCGGTTGTTATTGTTGCTGCTGTTGCTGCTGCTGCGATTTTTGTTGCTGTTGTTGTTTTTGCTGTTTTTGCTTTCGTAGTGGTTGTGCATCTTTTGTTGTTTGTTCTTGTGTCGGTGTCTGTAGGTTTTGTTGTTTTGACGGCTGTTTCTCTTTTTGTTGCTGTGTTTGCTGAGAGATCTGGAGTTCTTGCTGCTGCTCCTTCTCTCTTCGCGCAACTTGTTTTGCTTTAATAGCCAGTATCTGTAGTTTCAGTTCATTGATATGGCTGCTTAGAGCTTTCACTTCTTCTTCTTAGTCTTCGGACTCAGAAGCCGCCAGCGCTGCGAAGTTATTGCCGACCATATAGTGACCTTCCCCACCGTCAGACACGTATGGGAATTCGTCGTTTGCTGGGTTTGTTGCTGCTCTTGTTGTTCTTCTTGTTGCCGCTTCCCTCGTTCCACTGGGCAGCTTTTCGGTGGAAGCTGTGAGGGAAGGGCACTTGACGAGGTTTGGAGTAGGCCGCAGCTTGCTCCTCTTTTTTGTATTGTCTAGATTCCCAGATGCATTATGGCCTGATGGTGTAGCCGCTTGGTCATTCGATGACATGGTTACCTCTGCTGCTGGTTCCGCTATTGGAATAGCGGACCGCTCCCTTCCACTCATCGTTCGATTTCACTATATATTATTGTTTGTTTTACTTTATTAACTTTTTTTTAAAAATAAAAAGTCTGTCCTATACCGGGGATCGAACCTACGCCCCTTGGTTTCTCGGGCGACACCACTACTGTTTCGCCCCCGAAGCACTTGGCAAAAATGTTTTCAATTCTACTTTTATTACACTGTTTTACTTTTTTCACTTGAAGAAGCCGAAACACGTCTGTCCCTAATCGAGGTCTATGAACGACTGCCTGCTCTGCCTTCCTACCTTCTCTAATGACGGGTCAGTGCCCTCGCAAATATTTATACCTGCTTAGCAATAGATTTCATCATTGTATAAGAATATTAGAATTGAGAGCATTCCAGAAGGCACTACTCGAGCATATTTTCAGTTTTGCTTTCGAAGCCACGCAGGCAAGACACACTGATTTTGCATTTCGTTTGCGTGTTTCTCGAAACAGTGTTTTCCGAGTCGGTGCCAGAAATATCTCTTGAACCACTCGACAGATTTGCATGTCATTTCACACGGATATTCTTAATACCATTATCTGGTCTCCTACGTAGGATTTTTTTGATACCTTAATTTTTAGACTTGTTATAAATAAAAATGTGACTCGTTTTTTAGTCAAAAGTACGTACGTTCAAAAAGCTGCCATTTTGTTAAAAATGAAAATTTTTGAAAACGGCTATGATAGAGACTAGTTTTATCCATCTACATTAACAGGTTTTTTTTTTGTTTCAAATGAAACCTACTCACGTTTTTGAAGAGAGGTTTCCGGAGATGGGCGAAATGTACAGTATACTTTATAATTGTTTTCCTTCAATTGTCAATAAAGTTTTGTATTCGTCAAGGAATACTTTACACAATGGGCCTTACTAACAACAAATCATTAGTTGCGACTTAAAAAAGGTGTCGACTTAAATATTAATGCAGACTTAAGTCTAAAGTATACCAATAACGATTTAATAGTCAGCTTTTATTTAAACTTCAATCTTTCAAAGAAACTACTACATTTTCATTGCATCTACTACATAACATTGGTTTGACGTTTTACATTCGCATTCAAATTTAAATTGTTTTAAAGTGGAAATATTTGTATTTGCTGTATTTGATATTGCACAATATCTCTAGGGAGCACTCGAATGGTAAGTACTACTAGTATGAAGAATAACAATCACAGCTAATATGTATTAATTTTTTTATTAAAGATTTTTTAAACAATGTTGCTGAGATTTCATCGGGCCAAGCATTGAATTCTGAAGAAGTTGAAACAGCAGGAGACGCAAGAGTTAGCGGAAGCTCATATAAAGCAGCATTTTTAACTAAACACTTCTCATAACAAATGTTACATGAAATAATAAAGAAAAAATAACAGAGAATTCAATTTGATAATATTTCAATATATTGCATACCACAGATATGTATTTACATTACATATATCGTATATTGTATAGTAATTTCAGTCTTTATGTTATTTTTTTTTGTAATTTTGGTCACTGCTGTGCATTCTTTATTTCAATATTAAGTAGTTCTAGTTTTTTTCGTTGGACTTGTTCTGTTAAGTCGAGAATAATTTTCGACTTTGAGAACTCGTATTCAACTTGTTCCAAACGTTTTTTCAATAACTCTTCCGATGTTACCGATGTCGGAAAAAGGCGCTTCCGTTTGATTTGTTTTTTTTTGTGGTGTACTAGAGGTGGAAGGCACTGGTGCTTTCAGCGAAGGTTCCACTGGTGCCTTCAGTTCCATATTTGGCGATTCGTTTTCACTGAAAAATAAAAACACAAATTAGCTCTATACTGGAACCGCTTGTAACAACTTGCATTACTTTTTGTAGATCCTGTTCATCGCATCGGAATCAAATTCAGCCGAATCAATAGCAAAATCGATGTCCGACATTTCAACTATTGCTAGGTCTACTTCACTAGGCTCTTTTGGTGGAATTCCACCGCCAGTTTGTTGTAGGCTTCTTTTATACAAACTGACGGTGCTGCGGGCTTGAACCTTCATACGGTTCCACTGCTCCCGAGTTTGCTTTGCGCTGAATTTGAACCCATTGGCTTCTAATTCTATCAATGATGTTTGTACATATATGGCTGAACTAAATTCACAAGCAAGTCTTTCATTTCTTTTGTCCAATTGATGCTCCGGTGTCGTTTAGTTTTATTTTCTTCCATGATGCTGTAAAGAGAGTGGTTATAATTTGAAATTTAATTTTATCTTTATTTTACATACCAATCCTAGCAAACGCCAATACTCCTGGGACTCGAAAGTAGAAATAAACAAAATCAGCTGAGATTGTTTTCTTCGTTCGTAATAAAAAAGTGATGCCAATGTACCGAAGTTAATACTTTTTGTTGGCTCCCTTTTTGCTTCCTAAATGGAAATTGGATTCCATAAGAGTTGCTTTTAAAACTCTAATATTGTACAATATTATTTTCATCAATCAATAACTTTGTATAACGAAATACCTATGTAATAGTGGACATAGCTGTGTAAAACCTAAAATTCTGAGTAATTTTTTTTTATTACTTCAAAATGTTCTAAAGATTATGTAGAATTAATATTTAAAATATTTTCCGAGATATAGCGTGCAGACATATACAAGAGATGGTAGAGAAGGGTAGCGACGTACAAGTAGACCATTAAAAACTTTTTTTATGGCCTCCCACACAGTGAAGAAAATATAGAAGCAGATGCAAATACTAATGCATCTGAAAAAACCGTTTAACGCTGATAGTGATGAAGTGCATATCGTTTTATAGAATTATACTACAATAGAAACATTAAACGCGTTTTTCTTGAAACAACGTTTTTTTGAATCTGAGTACACTTTAATTCGAAAACGACTGGATAAATCGCGTTAAAATGTGGCATGCTTCTTTTAAATTGTCATAATTTGTCGGTGAACCTACAAAATTTTAAATATTTTGATAAGAAATATACATTTTTTAATGTTAAATAATGAAATTTTTACGAAAACTTTCAATTCACTATTTATTTTAAATTTTTTGCACATTTTCGAGGTTTAGCTACAAATTATATGGTACTTGTTATTAATATTTTTTTTTCATTTGTGTGGATTCTAAAGTAAGAGTGGCCGCCATCCTGTCAATACAAAATGTATATACATTTTTAAATACTTTCAATATCACTAAGTATTACTTCTATAGTTTTAATATTTTAGATTGCTTAATTTTTCAATTTTGCTTGCTTATTGCTTCAATGAAACGTTCACATATCATTTTTTACTGCATTATATTTCAATAAATTATAATGAAGGATTTCTTTTTAATTCATAGAAATTAAATAACGATTATACTATTTCAATTAAATTCCATCACAGTTTACGCACAATTTTAGCATTTTAGATACCAAATCGAATCCTTTTTAGTATTGTTCTTAGTATTAAATTAGTACATTGGCATTACTCTGTTCTTTAATGTCACATTTAAAAAACTTAGACATGACTTTCTGTACATTAAAATTTAACTCCATACTAACACAAAAGTTTAATTTCAGTTTAAATTGATTATTAGTACAAACCTTTTTGAAAGTGTGGAGATTATACTTAAGCTGTATACTAAATTTGGTTGTTAGTAAGGCCCAATGTATATTTTACTTTTTTATATTAATTTAATATCGTAGCGAAAAGAAATCTTGAAAAACGCTCCGTTTTTGAGCGGAAAACTTATGTAACCCCTTAAAAAAATGTTGTTATGTCCTCATTGGACTTTGACATTGTACTTGATCGGTGAATGTTTTAATTGTGTGTGAATTAAGTCGGAAGTAAATTAAAATATTCTGTTTATGATCCAGTGAGATTCAGTTGAGTAAAATTCCTTTTATTGCTTTTGATGTTGCATATTTTCATCTTAGGTTTACTATTGTATTATCATTATTTTTTTTTTTTTTTTTTTTTTTGAAACGAAGATGTGTTTGTGAGTATGGGTGCGTATGGGAGTGCATTTGCATGTGTGTGCGTGTGTAATGTTTGTGGATTTCGGTGATTGAGTACGTACATCGGTAAGTGGACTGTATTTGGATATGTATGGATTTGAATGAGCTTCAGTTCCACATGGGTTATTTTAGAGTATTGAATGAATCTGTCTTTTGAGTTGAGTTGTGTTTTCTATGACGACAGTGGTGTGGTGTGTGTAAATTATTTATGAATGCATATTTGAATAAATTTTATTGAATGAATACTTGTGAATATTATATGATATTATTGTGGGTTGTCGTTGATTGGTAGCCGACATAGTTTTGTAATTGGTCGTCGGAATTCTTTAATTTTCCTTTACTACTCGTAAGAGATTGTCAACTCCTGCGTATGTTTCTAGCCTAAGCTTCATTTTGCCGGGGGAAGTCGTTCATCCTTGATAAGCACCAAATCTCCTACCTTAAGTTGGGGCTGAGGTTTCAACCATCGCGTACTCTGTCTGCCACTGCTTTCAGAATATCTGCAAATGCGCCTGAATAGTCTTCCTTCGGTCAGTGTAGCTTTGTTTGCCTATGGTCAAATCTGGTTCAGGAACCGTAAATATGATCTCACCTATCACGAAATGTGCAGATGTCAATGCGTTAAAGTCCTCTGAGTCTTCTGTGAGGGGGCAAAGAAGTATCGAATTAAAACACACTTCGACTTGAGCTAAAAGCGTGGCGAGCTCTTCATAAGTACATTACCAACAATTCGCTTTAAATGGAACTTAACACACTTGCCTCCCACAAACCGCCAAAGTGGGGAGAAGCTGGGGGAATGAAATTCCACTTTGTTCACTGAGTTGCGAGGACGTTCGAAATGTCTTCCTAGTCCTGTTTTTCGCTCTTCATTTGACTTCGTAGTTCTGCGTCTGCTCCTACGAAGTTGGTGCCACAATTGCTATAAATTTGGGCACGAACTCCACGCCAAGCTGCAAATCGTTGAAACGCTGCCAGAAACGCCTGAGTGGTTAAGTCGCTAACTGCTTCGAGGTGTATGGCTTTAGTAGCCAAACAAACAAATATCGCCAGGTATCCCTTGTAGCACTTGGCTCCTCGAGGGGTTGGCTGCTCTCCCATTAGCTGTTGAGCGGTTTTGGTTCGAAACCTATAGCAGATGGTACAGCTGTTTACGTGTTTTTTGACGGTCCTCTTCAGTTGAAAACTTGAAAGATCCAGTATTTCTGTCGTAAGAGTGTCATCATTAGTTGAACACCTCCGTCTAGGGTCAGTCGTTCACAGACCGGCGTGGAGTAAGAACGTGCTTCGGCTTTTTTCGAGAAAAAAAAGAAGGAAATATATATATATATATATAAAGTGAAAACAAATATTTGACCACGTTTTGCAAAAGGTCATGCAGCACGGTGGAAGTGGTGTTCGAACGCAGTTGACAAATCGCAGGTCGTCGGTTTCGAGTCCACTCCAAGTAGTGGAACAAAAAAATTTTTTTTTTTAATAAAGATAAAAAAAATAAAAAGTGCACAAACACCATCACGCGATGCATTCCGGGAAGCGGTCCGCTAAGCCAATAGCGGGACCAGCGGATAAGTCAGGCGATGCTTCAAGTGCACCAAGCCAACCTAAACCAACGATGAAGAGGAGGAGGAAGCTGAAGTCTACTCCGGACCTAATGAAGCGCCCCCCCCCTGTCAGCATCAACAGAAAAGCTGCCTGGTGGAGCGAAGGAAGAGGCGCCAACAATATTAACAAGGGCACAGCACAGCAGCAAACCAGGCAAAAGGCACTACAAGGTCATTTCCATATGTGTCCGATGGTGGAGAAGGCCAATGTATTGAAGATGGCAATATGTTTGCATCTCTGGCAGATGACGAATAGGAGGAGGTAGAGGAAATTATAAGTAGCTTCTCCAGCAAAGAGTGTTAGCTATTAAGGTTATCAAATAGCAAGGAGGGAGAAGGAGCAGCTTTGCAGCAAAAAAAAGCACCACGTAGCTACTCAGCAGCAACAAAAAAACCAAAACAGCAGTTTAAACACACACAGGCTCAAAAAATCAATCAGCAGACACCGCAACAACAACAACTACAACAACAACGGAAACAACAGCAACCACGACAACAACAAAAGAGATCTAGAACAAGGGTTCCACCAATAAACACTTATAAGATGGAACTCAAAGAGACTATTGAGATTGCAATTCAGTGGAGCGCTATTATAAAATAAAGAATTTACTGAAGGATTCGACGACGGAGTTATTCTCCTACACCCCGAGGGGGGACAAGCTGCAAACAATGCTGCTGAGGGGGCAGAAGATGAGGCACAGAAGATACAAAATAGTACGGAGAAACCGACCCAACTCCATTCAGGGAGGTGGCGTTGCATCGTACGTAAAGGTATACGGTTTAAAAGAGTATACAGTCGTGTAGCATGTAGGTTCCAGGTGCTGGAAACATGCATCGTTTATATCTCCCTCCGTAGTGGAAAGCGGTTGTACATGGTGTCTGTCTATGCGCCTAAGGCTACTCAATCCACCTTATTTATCTCAGAGCTCGAGATACTTTTTTGATTTCTGAGGCTCGAATTGGAAGACAACTATTTTATTATCGGCGGAGATTTCAACGCCAAACATAGTGATTGGCTAAATAATACACCAAATACCAGACGGAACCTACTATTCAATTGGTGGAGTCAGCACTGTGTGATGTATGGACTCGGGCTTAAGGCGACGGATAGTCCGTCGTTTCCCGGACACGGGTCCTATTTGGATCTTCTGCTGTTCGACTCACGAATACAACTGATATGCACTAACCAACAAACTACAAACTGTCTACGCACTTTCGCGTATGACAGTGACTATTGCTATGCTGAAATAAATGTTCCCAACGAAATTGCGGAATTGGATGAATTTGCTCGAAAGCATTCCTACAATTATAGTAGGTTGCGTTGGACACATTTCACCAGAACACTGACTAGAGCACTCTCCTCAAATTCGCTCCACCCACCGTTAAATAGAAATCTGTCAAACGATTAGATTGACAGGTATCTAAGACTAATGGACGAGACAATCAAACGAACAATGGACAAAACGATACTTCGATACCAACACACTGGCGAAGAAGATTTATTCCGCAACGCAACTATTGACGCACTGCACCGACAAAAAAGTAGGTTGCTGTCAAAACTAGAAACCTTCTACAGGCAGTTTACTAACAGACATAACCCGGAGATCATGACTCTGATGTCGTCGATTAAAAACCTCCATACATTAACAAAGGAAAATTACAGAGCATCTGTAAGTTTGTATTGGAATAATAAAATTCGGGCTGTAAACACCAGCAACCCGAATATGATCCCGCAAATAAATAAAATATTTCGGAGAAATAATCAGAACGACCTTCGATGTTTTAAAATCGCCCAAACGACGAGCAACGAACAAATATTCGTAGAAGCAGGCATAGATCCAACTTCTTTGTGATCGAAAATTTGCAGGAGCAGGTAGAGGCTATAGGAGCGACTTTCCAAGAAGTGTGCAAGGCGAATGTTATCATTGGCACGAATCACGATCAGGAGAATCGAGTTCTTTTGCACCGTCTACCCTCGAAATGAAGTTGCGAATTGGCGATTCGAGAGCTCGGGTTTCTCCCAGTTCAGTGACGAGAATATGGCAAATAATGTCATCACCAACGATAGGGTACTACCCCCGTTCTTTCCGATGGAAGAGCTCCAAACGATCGTCGAATCACTTAAAAGTAAGAAATCAGTGGGAACCGATGAAATACCGAACATTGTGCTTCGACATCTCCCTCTAGAAGCGGTGAACCTTTATACCACCCTTTTTAATAATGCAGTGAATGATGCACATTATCCAGCGCATTGGAAAACTGCGGTGGTACACCCCATCCCCAAAAGGGATAAAGACACATCCAATCCGGCGAATCTCCAGTCGATCAGTCTCCTTCCAAACATCAGTACGGTTTTCGAGAAGGTGATCAATAGAGTCCTGACTAAGTGGGTTGAGGACAAACATATAGTTCCGGATAATCAATTCGGTTTCAAGGCGGGGCATGATGTTATTCATGCTGCGTCTAAAATGGTTTCTGATATCCAATGGAACAAAGGCCAAAACCAGTGCACTGGTGCCTGCCTGATTAATTGGAGAAGGCCTTCGATACCGTATGGTTAGAAGGACTCTTTTTCAAGCTGGACAGGTTGGGCATTAGTAAGCCACTGTTGTATATTCTTTTTGATATGCTCTCCAGTAGACAGTTCATCGTGAAGAATGGCGATGTGACTTCTGCTGGAACATTTAACATTAAAAACGGTCTGCAAAAAGGTTCGGTAAATTCGCCGATTCTATTCAACATTTACACGAGTGATCTGATAGGTTCACATAGCGTACGCAAACTACATAATCGCGTACAGTTCAGGTCCAAAGATTGAGGTCATTAATATACTTTTGCAGCGTGACTTCGGCAAAATTAAGCGATATTGCGATGACTGGAAGTTGAAAATCAACTTTCAGAAGTCGGATACCATTCTGTTTAGGACGCCTTTGTCTGGGGCCTCTAGCGATAGCAGAAAGAACTGGCGAAAGTTCTCGATCGTGGGGCAGTACGGGCAGCCACTTCAATTCAATTCAATTCAATTTCAATTTATTCGGAAGTACAAGTAAGAACTTAGTTCTTTTTTAGTACATACATATTTATAATACTCGTATATTTATGTAGCTCAATTTAGAAATTATTATTTAACATTATTAACATCGCATTATGAGCACAAAAAGGAGAAATTAATTTAGTTATAATAATATTAACAAAACAATAATAAGGCGTTAAGAAAGAAAAAAAAAAAAAAAATATATATATATAAAGTAATGATTAAATAATATTTAGTATTTAATTAAGTAAGTAAAAGTATTTGAAAGAAAATGTATATTGAATGAGGAAGGGAGCAGAAAGCTGAGGGGAAGAAGTAGGAAAAGAGAAGGGAAAAGAGAAAAGAGAAAAATGAAGAATGAAGATATAATGAAAACAAAGAGAAAAATGCATTGATTACCGAAAGTGTGCAAGTAGTGCACTTTTAAATTGCTTTGCATCTATTATTTGCTTGATAGTGGCAGGAAGATTGTTCCAGAGTCTGGTGGTGTAAACGAGAAAGAGACGCGATGTATTAAGGTAGTTAGATGTTGGTGTTACCAAGTTTAAAGTTCTCTGTGACTGAGCAAACTGGAGTTTTTGATATAAGTACGCTGGTGATTTGGTTCGGATTATTTTGTGCAAGAAGATACAGCACCGTGAATCCCAATAATTTTGAAATGTACAACCCAGCACAAACTTATGAAGTTGGGATATGTGTTCGTATCTTCTTATTCCATATATATATCTTACCATATCGTTGAAGGCAACGAGTAGTTTGTGTTGAGAAATCGAATCAAGCTTACAAAAGATAGGAATGGCGTAGTTAAAAATCGGAATAAATAGAGTCTTGATCAATCTTAATTTGGTGCTTCTTGGTGTATAGCAAGAAAAAATCCAGAGTTTTCGTAATCCTGAGTAAATGCGTGATACAATGAAGTTAACGTGGTCTGAAGCAGAAAGTGTACTATTTATTTTGTAACCAAGATTAGTCACAGTATTGGAGAAAGTAAGTCTTGTTGAATGGAGATAAATAGGTTCAAGCCATTCAGTACAAAAATGTTTTTTTTGATATAAGTACCAGTTGACTTTTGCCAGGATTTAATAATAAACCATTATTCTGTGACCAAGTAACAATTGAGGCTAGATCTAAGTTAAATCTAGCCACGAGATCTTCCACAAGCCCAATGGGGCGGGATAGATAAATTTGTGCGTCATCAGCATAAAGATGGACCGTAGCATTTTGGCAGACTTGTGGCAGGTCATTTATAAATATGCAAAATAAAATAGGGCCGAGGATCGAGCCCTGAGGTACACCAGCGGTTATATTGATCGGCGTTGAATATTTTCCATTGGCTAATACCCTTTGTGAACGGTTAATAAGATAGTCCCTTATTAATTTAACTGAACGCTCATGAAATCCAAAGTAAAATCTTAATTTATTGAATAAAATTTCATGATTGACACAATCAAAAGCTTTTGAAAAATCGAGTAAGCAAAGCAGCGTTAGATAGTCTTTATCAAAGTTTAATCTGATATCATCAAGTACTTTAATCATAGCTGTTGAACAGCTGTGGTTAGCGCGAAAGCCTGATTGCACTGACGTCAGCAAATTAAAACCACTTAGATGACATGTTATTTGTTTTGCAAGGATTTTTTCGAGAATCTTAGACAAACAAGGTAAGATACTTATAGGACGGAAATCTGATGGAAATTTTGGGTTTTCTTTTTTAGGAACAGGAACAACCTTGGCTTTTTTCCACAAATTAGGGAAAGTTGAAGAAGCTATGCAAAAATTTAGAATATGGGTGAGACAACTAATTATGTAGGGAAGTAACTTGCTTGTCGAAATGTAGTCAGGTACCTTGGGATCTGGCTAGATCAATTTCTGTATTTCAACAAACATATAGATGTTGCTCTGGCCAGAGCCAATGCGTTTTTGCTGTTACAAAGAGACTGTTTTATAACATCCAACTCGATGCGAAGGTGAACGTAATCTGGTACATGGCCCTTATCAGTCCCATGCTTGTATTTGGATGTGTGGTTCAACGTGAGAGCAAGTTTATTGGAAAAGATTCGGGTGTTTGAGAGGGCTTGTCTTAGGACTTGTCTTCGCTTATACAGAATACCGGAGTCTGAGTACATAAAATTCTATCCTAATGAGATATTATACAATAGGGCGAACCTAATAAGAGTGGACAATTTCGTCATTAAGTTGACTAGAAGGCACGTTGCAAGAGCAATGACCTCATCGAACAACCTGATCTCCGGGGCTTATTACCCCAATTATATGTATCACGAGAGAGTTTGCTTTGACGGCTTTATTCCTCCAGAAGCATTCCCCTATCTAAATAGCAAAGGTCTGATCCAGGACAGATTGGCGGTGCCGCTAATCTTCCACATCGCTCGAGCAGCTGCGGACAGGTGACTCAACTACGACAGAGACGTCGCACATGGCAGTGCGGAGCGTCTCCGGTTCAGTAGGGCGGTAGGGAGTCGCGACATGAGGGATGTTGCTCGGTAGCAGCAACACTTTTGGTGGCTTGTTGAAAGGGAGGATGCTTCGTCGTCGAACTCCTCCAGAGATATTTAGGTTCATGTGAAGCAAAGTGGGCCAGCCTAATTTTATTTTAGCCATGGCCGGCTTATATAGTTTTAGGTAGGTTTAAGTTAATTTTTAAGGAAAAAAAATATATAAAACACAAAAAAAAAAAATTTAAAATAAAAAATTAAAAAAAACTAAATAATTATATATACATATACTTATATATTAAGTATATAGGTATTATGGATATATATATATATATGTATGTGTATGTATTAGACGTAAGTAGGTTAAGTAGATTAAGATTTATTTTTAGGTAGTCTATAAGTTTTTAGTTTTAAGTTTTTATAGAGAAAAAAAAAAGTCCAGACACTAAGTTTTTTTAATTGAAATTCATTTTCTTACGAGTAGTTGTAATAAATGGAAAAATAAAAAATAAATTAGACGGTAAGGTTCGTCGAAAGACATAGATTAAGTATTATGTTTAATTTTGAGTGCCCGCATGGGGCCAGTAAGTTACAATAAGATTTTAAGTTATTTAAGCTAATTTTTAAGCGTTTTTTGTTTAGCATATAAGAATAGTTTAAGTTATAAAAATAAAAATGCATAAAAACTGAAAAAAAACCTCCATGTAGGTTATGATGGGTGACTCGCGTAATATTAATATTGATAGCTTGTTCCTTGAGTCCAATATGATAGGGTGTCGTTGGTCATAGGATATGTTGAAATTCCTGAGTCTTCCGCCCACACGAATGATGCTGTTGCCGTCCTCAAATAGATGTAATGATCCCATCCCTCTTGCCTTTGTTATGTCTTCTGGAAATATTTGCCTTTGCGCGATTCGATTCGAATCTGTCCAAGCGTGCAGCTTCTTTTCAGTCAGGTTAAAGATCCCAGCGATGTGATTTAAGTTAACTGGAGCCACTCTAGTCTTTGAAAGTAGCAGACTCATATGAACCTCACCTCCTTTATCCAAAACGCGAATGTAAACCGTCGCTCCAAATGCATTTTTCGATGTGTCGCAGAATCCGTGCAATTCCACGTTTTTGAATCGTCCTTCAGCATGTACCCATCCAGATATTCGAATATTGTTCACGGCTTCGAGATCTTGAAGAAATGTGTTCAAGTCTTTTAGGATTTCTTCTTCGATTGGTTCATCCCACCTCATTTTCTTAATCCACAGCAGTTGCAAAAAGCACTTCGCTTTTATGATGCAGGGTGAGATCCATCCCATCGGACCAAAAAGCCTGGCTAGGTTAGGTTAGGTTAGGTTAGGTAAGAGTGGCTGTTGGAAATACCAACCCACTTAGGCCTATTGGCCCATTGTGATGCCACGTGGATCTATGATCTTCTTACTACTGGAACCAGTTTGAGCTTATAATAAAGCGTAGGAGACTGTTAACGTCTATTTTTTCTAGATCGTTTAGGTCGTTGTAGAAGAAAGCTCCTAGATAAAGTGAAGGAAACTGAGAGAGAGCTGGGTATGTGCAGAGTAGGTGGGGGATTGTCTCCTCCTCTTCCTCGTCCATGCAGCTTCTACAGAAATCGTTAGTAAAGGCGCCAAGCCTTCTTGCGTGAGTTACGTGCCACCCTGTGCCACTCAACCAAGCTACAAATAACCATGCATTTGGTGATGCATTGGTCATGCACAAATCACGCACGGATCAATCATGCATCAACACGCTCCGAATGCATGATCACCATACTCAATAATAACATCGAACCATCAGCATCGGCAAAAGCCAAGCCACCCGAATGTTCTACCCAAAAGAGAAGTTCACCAACAGGGAGAATAGAGAGGACAACTGTGGGAGTGCAACACCAGCAACATAACATTTTGACCATTCTTGTTCTGACCACGAAATAAAGAGCATCTAATAAATTGTTCCGAATAATTGTTATAAATAAAGATTTGTGTTTTTTTTGCTCCCAAACATAACTGGCGCAGTCGGTCTATCCAGTAATTAAGAGGTGAATAATTAGTAGCCTAAGTGTCTGCTGGAATTTCGAAAGAATATCGAAAAGAAAAAGAATCTTAGAATAAGTGAAAGCTATTTAAAACATTCAACGTTGAACTAAGTCAAAATATACCCAGAAAAAAACTTAGAAAAAAAAAACAAAAACGTGAACACGCGTGTTTGGTGTGAAACGAATCTAAAAGTGATCCTAAAGATTGCACATTGTTTAATTAATTGCTAAAAGAGCATGCTAAGGTAAGTCCTTCTCTCTAAAAGAGTATATATATTCCTTATTATCATATGCCTTCCTTCAAAGCATCCAAAATCAATAAATTAAGTTGTTCTTTAAGTTTAAACAATAGCACTTTAAAAAGTAATCTTAGTAATATTATTAAAAGTTTCTCCAATAATAATTTAATTGAAATGAATTCAAACAATTCTGATATTGCCCTTAGTGTCTTCAACTCACTCAAGATACCTGATGCAGTAAAAGACTTGCCAAATTTTGATGGAAATCCACGTCTCTTATTTGATTTCCTTTCCAATGTTGAAGAAATATTAAGTTTAATACCCGAAGTTAACAACTCCCCGTACAATAAAATTATTCTTAGGGCAATTCGCAACAAAGTTGTTGGTCAAGCGAATGAAGTCCTTAATTTGTATGGGACTCCAGTGGTTTGGCAAGAAATTAAGCATAATTTAATAATACATTACTCAGATAAGCGTAATGAGACTAGTTTAATTCGCGATTTACATCTGTTACGACAAGGCAATAATACAGTAAACGTCTTCTACTCAAATATAATCGAATTACAAGCAGCATTAACAAACCACGTTAGGGTACATGAGAGTAATCAAAACGTTATAGGTTCCAAATTAGTGTTGTACGAAGAAATGTGTCTAAATGCCTTTATTTCAGGTCTCCGGGAACCGCTAGGTTCTACCGTTAGAGCCATGAGGCCAAATAAGTTGACAGATGCTCTTAGCTTTTGTTTAAAGGAACAAAATTGTACTTATTTTCGTGATCATACATCAACCTATATGCCTTACACCCCTAATAGAATTCTTGGTCGAACTAACACACAAAATATTCGTCAAAATAATAGCATACCGTCATCTCAGCAATTCACTTCAAATTACAAACAACAGTTGCCTCATATTCCAAACAATTCAAATATAAACCAACAACATTTCAATAGGCCTTATCTTTCACCAATCCCTCAACAGCTTTCTGGAAAGCAGCAATGGACAAACCCTTCAAATTTAACCAGACAATATCCCCCTGACATAAACCAAATTCCTCAAACATCTTCCCAGCGTTTTACCAATTATAATTGCGACAAGCCATCTTCAAGTCATACAAAACGATCCCGCCAAGAACCCATGGATATAGCAAGCGGAAGTAAAAGAAATTTTCTTCACAACATCGAAACCAATACCTTCCCACATTATACACAAGATCGAGAACAAAACTTAGCATATCAAGAGCCACAAAATTATTATCAAGATCTTGACCCTTTAATTCGTTCCGCACAAATCGTTGAATGTGAAATAGATGACTCAAATTTTTTAACAATTGCCTCGGAAACTCAATAGATTTCATTGACATTAATAATTTTAAGAATAGTTTACTGCCCTATATAGAAATTAGTAGCTTAAATAATTCGAAACTTAAATTCCTCATAGATACAGGAAGCAACAAATCCTTCATTAATCCAACTATTGCAATAAATTTACCTGTTACACAAATAGATCCAATAGAAATAAAAACTCTGTTTGGAAGTCAAACAGTTCAAAAAAAAACTACGTTAAATGGCCTTTTAGAACTAAATTCAGATAAAGTACTATCATTTCTCATTTTCAACTTTCACAATTACTTTGACGGTCTTATCGGCATCGATATATTAAAGGGCCTTAAAATGAAAATCGATTTTGAGAATTCAATTTTAACCAATGAAAACGTTAAAATAGTTCTAAATTCAAACCCAACCTTGTGTCAGAAAAATATTTAGTACCTGCAAGAACCAAAATTATAAGTCGACTTCCCGTAGAAGTAGAATTCGGAAATATCTATATAAAACCAACTTCGATAAAACCAGGTTTATTTATTTCTGAAGGCGTTTACGAAGCCAATAGATATTTTACATTTTTGGAGGTTGTCAATTTAACTGATCATCCTCAAAAGTTTTTAGTGGAACAACCCATACAAGCCAGCAAAATTAATTCAGATGAAGTCATTGAAATACATGATTTGTCCGTTAGGAATATAAAGTCCCCAGATAATATTAATATACAAGATTTAATTAGAACTGACCATTTAAATTTGGAAGAGCAAAAAGCAATTAAAACTCTCTGCTTTAAATACCATCATATCTTTTTCAATGAAAATGAAGCATTATCGTGCTCTAGCAAAATCAAGCATCAGATAAAAACCACCGATGATATTCCAATTTACACGAAATCATATAGGCACCCTCATATTCTGAGGGAGGAGATTCAAAAACAGATTTTGGATATGCTTCACGCAGGTATCATTCGTCGAAGTTTTTCTCCCTGGTCATCTCCGATTTGGATGGTTCCAAAGAAGAAAGACGCAAGTGGAAAGGAAAAATGGCGATTAGTTATAGACTATCGAAAATTGAATGAAAAAACTGTAGACGACAGATATCCAATACCGAATATATCTGATATCCTCGATAAATTCGGTAAATCTATGTATTTCACTACGCTTGACCTGGCATCTGGATTCCATCAAATTCAGGTTGAGGAAAAGGACATTCAGAAAACAGCTTTTTCGGTTAATAATGGCCATTTTGAATTTGTAAGGATGCCGTTCGGTTTAAAGAATGCTCCATCAACATTCCAAAGAGTGATGGATTGGGTATTACAAGATCTGCAGGGAGAAATATGCTTTGTTTATATGGATGATGTGATAATATTTTCAACATCCCTTCAGGAGCATATTGAAAGTTTAGAGAAGGTCTTCAAAAAACTAGAAGAAGACAATTTAAAGGTTCAGCTTAACAAATCTGAGTTTCTCAGAAAAGAAGTATCTTTTCTTGGACACATAGTCACATCTGAAGGGGTTAAGCCTAACGTAGACAAAATATATGCCATTAAAAATTTTCCCATTCCACGAACATCTAAGCAAATCAAGTCCTTTTTAGGCCATCTCGGGTACTATCGTAAATTTATTAAGGATTTTGCAAAACTTACAAAGCCCATGACCGAATGTCTTAGAAAAGGTAATAAAATAACTCTAGATTCCAAGTACGTAAGCTGTTTTGAAACTTGCAAGAATCTTTTATGCAATGAGCCCATATTACAATACCCTAATTTTTCTAAACCATTCAACATTACGACAGATGCCAGTAATGTTGCAATTGGCGCAGTACTTTCGCAAGGCTCTGTTGGATCAGACAAACCGATTTGTTATGCAAGTCGCACCTTGTCTAAGTCTGAGCAAAATTATAGTACTGTGGAAAGAGAACTTTTAGCTATTGTTTGGGCAACGAAATACTTTCGGCCATATATCTATGGCAGAAAATTTACCATTATAACGGATCATAAGCCTCTACTCTGGCTATTCTCTTTAAAGGATCCTAGTTCCAAGCTTATGAGGTGGCGCTTACGCCTTGAAGAGTTCGACTACACAATAATACACAAAAGTGGAAAATTAAACTCCAACGCTGATGCCTTGTCCCGTGTTGAAATAAATCTAAACGAAGACATAAGTCAGGAGGTCGAAAATCTTGATTTAATATCCACTCAAAACAATATTGATGAATTTGAAAGCTTAAGCACTATTCATTCAGCATCAGAAAATATGGGTGATGGTATTCCAATTTCTGAAAGGGCAATTAACGAATTTTCTAATCAGATAATTCTAATCGAAAACCCAAATCGAGCAAAACTTCATTCGACTCTTAAAATATTATTTAAAAGGAAAAAACGACACCGTATATAAAGTAAAAACATAAAAGAAGAGGATGAGATAATTAAAATTTTTAAAAACTTTATTAACACCAAAAGAGTAACTGCTATTTTAGCAGATGACGAAACTTTTAAAATTGTACAACGGGTTTACTCAAAATACTTTAATTATTCCAACTTAAAACTGGTTAGAAGTCATGTACTTTTAAAAGATATAATTTGTCCAGACGAACAAGAAAGAGAAGTAAGACATTATCATGACAAATCCAATCATAGGGGAATAAACGAAACTTTAGAACATCTTAGGGCAAAGATATACTTCCCCAATATGAAGCATGTCATATCTCGAATCATTAACAACTGCGATATCTGCCAAAAATATAAGTACGAACGTCAAGTACATCCATTAAAATTTTAATTGACTGAAACACCGTCAAGACCCTTACAAATACTCCATTTAGATATTTATTCCGTTTCCAAAGAAAATTTTCTAACCATTTTGGATAAGTTTAGTAGATTCGCAAGTGTTTATTTTTTAACACCTAGAAATACCTTGAATCTTATAAAATCACTGAAACATTTTTTCAGACATAGTTTCAGACAATGGCATGGAGTTTCTTTCCACACTCTTTAAAGAATTTTTGGTTCTATATAATATAAATTTTCATACAACTTGTGCAAAAAATTCTACTGGAAATTCACCAGTCGAGAGATTCCATTCCACTCTCACAGAGTTAATAAGAATCATAAAAGCTAAATCTTCAAATAAATCTATAGCTGAGATTGTTGATGAAGCGGTAATTGCCTACAATAGCTCCATACACTCTGTTACCAAAATGTCTCCATTTGAGTTATTAACCGGACACACGGTCAAAACCACCTTTTTCCCTAAAGTAAACAATTTTCATACAGAACAAGACTACCTAGTTGAACACATTAAAAACTATGATTCATTAAAACAAATAGCTTTTGATAGAAGTTTAGCATATAAAAAACATGTTATTTCAAAATTAAATGAAACCCGAAAAAATGCTCCAGAATTCGATGTTAATGAAAAAATATTTGAGAAAGATGACAGAAGAAACAAGCTAGCTGCCAGATTTATCGAACATAAAATTAAACGAGACAATAGGGCAACAGTCGAAACAGATAAAAGAAAAGTTCACAAACAAAAAATAAAGAATAAAAGAAAACATATTTAACAAAAAAAAAAATCTTAATATTTTCAACATTGGCTTCGGAATTTTTTTTTTCTCAAATAATAAAAATCCAAATACCTGAACAAGTATCTACTTGTCTATAGATATATAATATAAAAATAAATATATAGAACATGAATATATAGATTAACAAATGAAATTTGGTAAGTTTTAAGACAGCTCAGTTCCAGCTACATCTAAAATATGTACTGAATCTAAAGAAAAACATAAATATAAAGATAAAAGTATAAAGAAGAGCAACTCTGTACCCATCCCTGTCCACTCCACTTGATCCATTTCCCATTTATATATAGTCAATAGAGAAAGGACGAAAGCCGGTGGCAAAACTGAACTGTTGCAATTTGTATTCATATGCATCGGCAAATTCACTCTTGGGCGGGAGGAGTTACGTGCCACCCTGTGCCACTCAACCGAGCTACAAATAACCATGCATTTGGTGATGCATTGGTCATGCACAAATCACGCACGAAAGCATGTTTGCAAACTCAACAATGGCTGGCGATAAAAACAGCAACACGCATTTAACACGCATTTGGTGCGTGATACATAGATCTAGTAGTTGCAGTTGTTTACATCAGGCGCTAGGATCAATCATGCATCAACACGCTCCGAATGCATGATCACCATACTCAATAATAACATCGAACCATCAGCATCGGCAAAAGCCAAGCCACCCGAATGTTCTACCCAAAAGAGAAGTTCACCAACAGGGAGAATAGAGAGGACAACTGTGGGAGTGCAACACCAGCAGCATAACATTTTGACCATTCTTGTTCTGACCACGAAATAAAGAGCATCTAATAAATTGTTCCGAATAATTGTTATAAATAAAGATTTGTGTTTTTTTTGCTCCCAAACATAACTCGTGCTTGCCTATGAGGCAGTGTCCGGTAATGACACCTATTATGGCGCTGAGATGTTTCCTATCTAAAAGGATCAGACACTTAGATCGACTCAGATCCAGCCTTGGCCAGATCTGTTTGGTCGCTAGACATGTTTGTCCAGCAGTCCACCTAAGGTCCGTTCTTTTATTGGCATCTAGCTTTAGTGTTAGTTTGCCCGTAGCGATTGGTATACCTATACTACTTTGTCCGGTAGGATAGGTAGAGTGGTTCCAATTTTGGCGAGTTCATCGTCTCTGCAGTTCCCTGGAATGTCTCTGTGGCCCGGCATCCAACAAAGGTGAATGTTGAACTGCTCTGCCATCTCCATGAGAGATGATCCGCATTCAAGGGCAGTTTTAGAACACAATGAGACCGAGTCCAGGGACTTGATGGCGGCCTGACTATCCGAAAATATGCGGATATCCTTTGCAGATATCACGTTTTTCTTCAGCCGGGACAGAGCTTCTTTAATCGCCAAAATTTCCGCCTGGAACACGCTACAGTGATTTGGAAGGCGGAAAGAGAGGCTTAGATTTAGCTTATCTGAGAAAACACCGCCACCAACTCCGCTGTCGGTTTTAGATCCATCTGTGTAGAGATGGATTGACTTGTCCTCCATGAAAGCATCCTCCTCCCAGATGATCTAGAGGGGAAGCTTACATGGAAGTTTTTGTCAAACCAAAGTTCAGGTATGGTGTAATCGGTGTTCTCTGTGAGGATTCCTAATGTATTAAGAATGTTGGCGTGGCCAAATGAATTATTTGTCCAATGTTTAGTCGCTTTAAGGCGAATAGCTGCAGTCGCAGCTACTTGCTTGCTAAAAATGTCGAGGGGTGTCAAGTGAAGCAGAATATCTAATGCCGCAGAGGGGGTAGACCGCAAGGCTCCGCTTGTGCATAGACATGCTGTTCTTTGGACTCTGCTTAATTTAATGCGGTTGGCTGCATTTTCCAAGGCCGTCCACCAGACAACCACCCCGTAAGTAAGTATCGGTCTTATGACCGAGATGTATAGCCAGTGGGTTATGCGAGGTTGAAGGCCACATTTGTTCCCAATGGCTTTCTTTCAAGAGAATATAGCTATTGTAGCTTTATTGACTCTTTCTTGAATGTCAGGTTTCCAGTTTAGTTTCCTGTCAGAAATGAGACCCAGATATTTTGCTGTATCGGAGAAAGCTAAACTGGTACCGTTTATTGAAGGAGGGTCTATGATTGGAATTTTATATTTCCTAGAAAAGAGGACAAGATCAGTTTTATGGGGGTTTATTCCCAATCCACAGCGATCTGCCCAGCTTGTTAGCATTAGATTAATCAGCTCCCCAAGTGAGTAGTCTACCTGCAGAGTTGACAGCGCAGTCGTGATTGCGGATGCGTTGACGTTGTTAAAGGCGCCCTCTATGTCTAGGAAAGCAACCATTGTGTAGAGAGTGCAAAGCCGTTTCCACCGACTTTCCTTTACAGTAGGCATGTTGAGCCGTAGACAGAAGTCTTGGATCAACTTTAGCTCGAATATGGATATCAATCAGTCGTTCTAAAGTTATCAGAAGGAATGATGATAGACTTATAGGTCTGAGGTCCTTTGGGACTACATGAGAACATTTTCCAGCTTTGGGAATGAATACTACATTGACTTCTCTCCATAACAGTGGAATGTGGATAAGTTCTACACAGCTCCTCATAATATTTTCCAACACTGGTAGAATAATATCTGAGGATCTCTGTAGCTCGGCAGGTATAATACCGTCCGGACCAGCAGACTTGTATGGTTTGAAGCTATGCAGCGCTCAGAGCAGTTTGTCTCTCGTAATCAGACCATGAATTTTGGTCACGGTTGTAGTAGGCTTGTTTGGGCTGCTACTGGCCGCGAGTTGGGAGCTACCTGGAAAGTGGGTGTCCAGAAGCAGGTTGAGTGATTCATCACTTGAGGTTCTCCAAGAGCCATCGGTTTTTTTCAAACAGATGGGCATCATAGGATTTGTGGAGAGGATTTTTCTTAGTCGCGATGCCTCAGAGGTTTCTGTAATTTTGTCGCAGAATGACCTCCAGGATTGTCGCTTTGCCTTCCTCAGTTCTTTTTTGTATAATTTGAGGGATTCTTTATATGAGTCGAAGTCGGTCACTTTTCTTGTGCTTTTTGCTGCGTTGAAAAGTTTTCTGCAGGTGTTTCTGAGCAGTGCCAGTGCCGATGTCCACCAATGTGGCTTTTTCTTGCCTCTTGGTTGGATAAGAGGGCAGGAAGCGGCCATAGCCTTATTGAGAGTCAGAGTAAATTCCCTGACTTTCATGTCGAGCTCATTGGTGTCACGCGGGGGACTTGATAGTTTAGAGGATATCGTTTCCGACAGTATTCCTCTGTATTTTGTCCAATCAGTTTTCCGGTAGTTCCGGAAAGCTGGTTGGCGGGGAGGAGCATCACTCAGACTGAATTGGATGTATCTATGGTCTGAAAAGGAGTGTTCAGACGATACCATCCAGTTTGTTAGCCTTTGGATGATGTTGTCGGAGACAAGAGTAATATCTAATACTTCTTGTCGGTTTTTTGTTATAAAAGTGGGCTCATTGCCAATATTGCAAATTAAGAGGTTAGTACTTAAAATATAGTCTAAAAGTGACTCACCTCTATCATTGATGTCGGTACTGCCCCATACCGTATGATGTGCGTTAGCGTCGCATCCGATTATGAGGCCAGTTTTTTGCCTTCCCGCTTCCAGTACCACCCTTTCTAGGTTATCACCAGGGAGAGGGCCCACTTGGTCGTGGCCAAAGTAAGCCGATGCCAGCCAGTAAGAGCCTTTGGCAGTCTCTGATCTGGCAACGGTTAGGTCGGGGTCACTGAGGTTGGGAAGTAGAAATACATTAAGGCTACGTTTCACTAATATACAAGTTCTAATCTTACCTTTGTCTCTTGTATAGAGCGGAACGTATGTGGGTGTCCTAAGTCCACGAACCACGCCTTCTGCAATCCATGGTTCTTGGATTAGAATTATGTCTTCTGCGCTTTTGGAAAGACGCAGAATGAGTGCGGCCGAAGCCTTTTTTGAGTGGTGGAGATTAATCTGGAGAAACCGTATCATTGCTACAGTCTTCCAGAGTCGCCTCCACCACGGTGTTGTTGAGGTCCTCCGATTCTGAAGATGTGCCCAAGAGCTCATCTTCTATCTCTGATCGTGTAGAACCTCTAATTGCTTCGTCATCGGTTTCCATTTCCGACAGTGTGTCAGAAGAGGAGACCGACGGCTTGGTAGTCACCTCGGACAGATTGGAGTCGTCGCTATCCAATTCTGGAAAGGATATCGACGCTCCAAGATCCAAGGTTGTGATGTCAGGTGTTAAAGGAGGAGGACGTTGCTTATCAGCATCCAGCTCATCCTTTTTGTACACCCTTAAGTGAATGGACTCGAATCCGAACCGAATCATGCCTTTCGTCTGCTCCAGAGGATTAAGGGATTCCTTATTGATCACAAGTAACGCGCATCTATAAGAACCCCTTAGTTCCTCCAGTTTCGCGACTTTCCAGTCATGAGTCGGAAGAGTCGGGTTGCTGAGCCGGATGATTTCCAGTATATTTTCTGGAGAGGAGGGTTCGGCTGGAATCCAGGTACGAGTTCGAGGTCTACTAGGAATGTCTTCCTTAGATACGACCTCGAGTTTTGCACCTGGCCAAACCTCTCCTAAACCATCGATGGCCTTGGTGAAGAGATCGAGAGATCTCTGGTTGGAGCAAGCGATGAGCTTGACATGGCCTTGGTGCCAGCCAGCGTCGCTTGTGATAGGAGGTGGTCCTGGGTTTTCCCGCATGATGGCCAAAAAGTTGCTCGAGAGCTTCAACTTGACCAATTGCCACCGTTCCGGTGTAATGGAACCGTCGGTATCGCTCCTGTCGATCACCGCGATCACCAATGCGTCCTTTAGGACTTCATTGTAAGACCTCAGAGATGTGCTGTTGTATGGCCCAGGGGTTGTAGAACTGTGTGTTTTGGGCCTCTTGGAAACCGGTACAGTTTCCTCCAACGATCTCTGACGCTTAGAGGAGTCTTTTGACGTTTTGGGAGCAGTGCAAGCTGTGGGATATCCGTCTTTTAGGATGTTTTTAGCCCACTCAACCTTGCTCTTTATTTCCGCACTTCTCTCAACCTCCGGAATGGATCCGAAGGTTTTGATGATGCGTGAAGCATTTCGGCATCTTATGTAGAGCGCCTTAGATGGAGCTTGCCGATGCGGCTGAGCTCCAGATTCTTCCTTGGAGGGAGAATTTTTGGTAGCAGCTACAAGTCCGTGGCCTGCCACAAACTTGCTGCTGCTAGGGGTGGAGGAGGTGATAGGACCATGGCTTGCCACAGTCCTAACACTTCCTGAATTCTTATTTTTTGGCTCGTTCCTTTTGCCTTTAGAGGATGGCGCACCATGGCCTGCCACAGTTTTGCCTCCTCTCGGCAATGTAGGAGCCTTGCCGGTAGTCGGTGTAGTCACCGTTCCACCGCCCGGTAATGAAGGGGTACCGGCCTCGGTTTTTGTTTTTTGGTTGTTATCCATTAATGGTCCCACGAGTAGCGGAGAAAGGGGTGTCCATCTGTACAGAGATCCGCCGTATACAGACAAGGCTAGCTAATCCGGAGGTCGCCAGGTATCCGGATAATCCGTTTGCGACTGAGCTATTTTTGGAGACACTGGGCCCTCAGCCAGGTTGATCTTCGGCACGGGTCGTATAACACCTTGATCCAGCCCAGGGGAATGATGGAGTGCTTTGGGAGTTGGGGAGGGGGGGGGGGGGAGCATCCTTTGGTTTCAGGACTCGTCTGGAGAATTTCTTCTCGAGATTCATTGACGCTACTCAGCCTCTACAACTCGACAAGTTCGATGCTCGCGGTAGAAGAAAAGCCTGGCTATGGCTGACAAAATATATCTTTTCGTTGGCAGCGGATGTTTTAGTGGGGTGAAGCTGTACAAAAAACTATCTACTTTGGGGAGCCAATAAATTCCTAGCATCTTCAGTTGACTTAAACCGTCCGAAGGGAGAGAAAACTTAAACTTCAGGAGGTATAACTTGCATTAAGTCCGACGTGTTGTACGCCCACTTACGTAGATTAAATCAGGCTGTTTCAAGTGTTATTTTTATTTTTTTTAATTTTCTCCTCAGCTTCTCGTTTTGTGTCAGCCCCGGAAATTATGTCATCAACGTACTCGTACATCTCCTCTAAGATCATCCTTGCCGTGGGTATTGGAAACGAGCAGACGTGGTCCCAAAGGTAATTGTTTTCAGCCGATATGTTTTGAGAACTTGTTGCAACTCCCAGGTGAGGAAAAATTAATTAATTAATCTATTTAATTTAAATAGTAAAGGGGTGCCGGGCTACCGGCAACCAAAAAAAACCAAAACACAAAACTATAAAACAAAGAAAAAAAAAAGCAACCACACGGATGGTGGTTGGTAATCGAATGGGAAAGAATACGCAAAACCGAAAACAAGCCCAAAAGAGAATCGCAAGATAACCGGAATTGCAACCAGCAGCTGGTTCCAAGCTGCGCACACCGGCTGCTCAGTACGGGAGGGTTCGACAAATGTGTAATTGGACAATATGTAATTGGAAAACAAGATCAAAATAAAACGAATGAATTTTCCCTGATGGGGATTTAAATTGTGCCAGTTTAATTATTTCTTTTTTCTATTAAACGCGTGGGGGGGGGGGGGGGTGACAAAGACCGTGTGAGTACAAAAGGAAGAACTTGTTATAGGGTGTCGTGTAGCACCAGAGGGGTTGCTCACGTTAAAATCTACTCGGACAAAACACTCAACTTAGGGGCCAACAAGAAGGCCCACGATTCCGTACGATCACAAACGGGGTGACTCACTAGGAGGTAACGGGGTCGCGAACGTTTTAAGAGTAACCGCTAAAGGGTTACGGGGTTTGCCGCGAAAACGGTAAAGAGCCTTACGGGACTTTATAACTCACAAATAACCCCAACTGGGGGTAAATCACACAAATGAAAATATATCAAAAATTAAGAGGGGTACTTATCTCTTTTCCTGCCTACTTGGGGTCGCTCCTATCTGATTGTTGGGGTTGGTGAGGGAGTGTGTACTTCCCGCCGCTGTCACTCTCGTCGTAGGTTTCGTCCGTTGGTTTCTTGTCTGTCGGGCTTCCGTCTTCCTTTCTTGTTGGGTTTTTTTTTTTTTGTTGTTCGTTCGTGGTGTAGTTTTCCCTTAGTTTTCCTCCTTGTTGGTTTCTTTATGTTTGCTCGTTCGTCTTGTGGTTTTCCTTTAGTTTTTTTTCTTGTTGGTTTCTTTTGTTCGTTTGTTGGGTAGTTTTAATTTCTTTCTCTGTTTTATTTTTATTTATTTTTTTTGTTCGGCTATCGTCTTTGTCTGGTTTCTTTTTCTTTTTTTGTTCTCTGGGGTACTCTCCGCTATGACGGCTAGTTATCAGTTACCTAGCCGCGGATTTCGGCTAGTTGCCTCTCACACACACACACACACTCATGCATGGTTCCACTAATTCAGCTGTCAGAACAAAGGGACTCACTTCCAGAGCTCTGACAGCCTCCCAATGGAACCACCCAATCACACCAGTCGATGTTTTGTCGTGTTCGTTCTGTCTGTTGAGTGACTGCTGGGTCCATATTACACCCTCGGACCCGAAACACTTTTGGGGAACAATTAAGGGGAGCTCAAATGGTGACCGCCTAGTAGGAAGGAAACATTTATTAATAGAAAACTTTTACTGCGGGGCCCGTAAGTCTCCTTGCAGACACGAATGAGGGGAACGGATCGTGGGGAATCGTGAGCTTTCTTCCGCAATTATTGTTTTTTTTTTTTTTGAATTTAGGGTCTTGGGGGTTTTTACAAATTTATGTCGCTGGAAGTAAACAATCTCGTATTTAGGGTGGCCTCTCGGCCATTGCTGGGGTGTCGACATTTTCGGGCATCAAGTGAGGGGCAGACCGTCCGTCCGCTACAGTCTCCAGGCCGTCCGCCTGGCTCTATCCGGGGTACCTATATGGTCATCTCTGGAGCGGTAGGCCGAGGGAGGGAACTGGATCCAAAGGATCTAGTAAATCCCACCTGTACCGTGGCATCCAGAGCATGACGGGAAGAAAAGAACGGGGACGAAACAAGAAAAGGCAGGTGGGTAGAGGGGTGAAACAGACAACAACAGGAACAAAGGGAATGGAGGATTTTTGGGCGTGATTCGCACGTAACAAACTTCGGATGGATCCTTGCGCCAAAGTACAAGTTGGTAAATGGAATGTTGTTTTGTAGAGTCGGTCCCACCATCAGGGTGTCGTTGAGTGACTCCCCATCATACGTTTTAAACGAAGCATCAAAAACTACTCTCAATTTAGTTGAACAACTGTTTTCTTTTATGACTGCGTGATGTGGCAAGAAGTAGTGCGGTGTACTGCCCAAAACGTATTCGTTCCCAACTTCGGTCATGTGACCCGAGCGTATGTAATCTTCTATGCTCGTAGAGTAATCGGTGTGAAGTTGCATGTTTTTGAGTAGACTTCCTTCTAACTGTTTATATCTCCTTAGGGCACCTTCCAGGAGAAGGTGCAAGCACGGGACGAACATTTTCTTTAAAGAGAAGGGCAGTTTCACATCGTCCATCTGGCAGTCGCTCAATGTTTTTTTTAAGATGTGCTCCTCACACGCCATATTTTCTGGAGTTTCTGCACTCAGAAAAGGAGCTTCATCTAACTCTCAGAATTTTTGCAGACTTTCATCGAGGGTGTAAGCTTGGTGAAAACTCTTTACGGGTTGAGACGAATAGAGAATCCATCCGAGTTTGGTTTTTTGTGCCACGGGCAAAATGGCGTTATTGGGCCTAACCAATTCTGTCAAAAGTATGTCCGCTAACACTTCGCTGCCCAACAACAGATCAATCTTAGCTGGCTTAAAGAAGGACGTGTCGGCTAAGCACAAGCCATCGAGGTGTCTCCATTCGCCAACTGGAAGGCTTCGGGTCGGGATATGCCCAGACAGTGCCTTGTATACAAATGCCTGTGTGGAGATTTCGAAGGCTGATTGGTGAGAACCGATCGTGATGTTAACGACCTTCTTACATGTGCCACTGCTGACCAAACTTAACCGAAGAAACCTGGACATCAGTTGATTTGTGTCTAGAATTTAAAAGTTCGGTTATAAACGAAGCCTCTGATCCTGAATCCAGCAATGCTCGTAGTGAAACAACCTTTCCTGACGATCCGCTCACCTTCACCGTAGCTGTGGAGAGCATAGCTTGTTAGACGCCTGTGGCACAGAATGATATGTGTTGATGGACTTGCTGCAACAGGGTGTTTCTTGGTTCGATCGTTGAATTGCTGAAGGCTGTCCCAAAATCGGAGGCTTGAAACTAGGAGCATTGGGATTTATTACTGAGTTAAGAAAGTTGTTGTTATTCGATACTGGTTGCGATTGATCATTTACTGATAATGTGTTATGTGTTGAATTATGTAAAAACGAATGGTGTGGCTGCTGGCAGTAATGATATCATAATGATACTTGGACAACTAGCAGAAAAACGGCTGTATGCTAGGGAGTTTCTACACAAACCTAGTCTACCTATGCTTTGACAGCGATCAAATATGCTCATTTTTAAAAACATATTGCATTTTCGAATAGAATGTGCACCTTTGTAGCATAGCCTTCATGTGTTTTTGGACGTCACTGTCTGTGAGTGAAAAGAACTGCGCTGGGATACCGTTTTCGATTGTTCTGCTAATATTTTACAATTATGGCAGCTCACTGCTTCTAAAGTACGGAATCTTGTTTCAAGAAACTGCTTGAATTCTTTATATGTTAGCAATTCCTTGGTATTGTCCTTGGAACCCAGTTTCTCCTCCCAAAGCTGCTGTGTTTTTAAGGGTAGTTTTTGAAGTAGCACGTATACTAACACCACGTCCCAGTGTTGGACTGGCACTTTCAAACTATCCAAGCTGTGGACTATTTCGGTTGACGTGTATAATAGCTCATTGATTGCTTCAGACCGTTCTTGGGTTATGGACGCTTGATTGAAGAAAAACTTCAGTTGGGTATTGACAAGAAACTGTTGGTGATCATATCTCTCCTGTAAAATAGCCCACGCCTTTGGATAATTACCGTTAGCAATGGGTAAATGGGACAAAATCTATTCGGCTTCACCTGACACACTAGTTTTTAAGTAATGTAGCCTTTGAATTTCAGACAGAGACTCGTTATGATGGACGAGAGAAGTTAATAGATCTCGAAAACCCCGCCAAAATTCATAACTACCGCAGAAAACGGGCACAGGAATGTTTTTCAAACGAACATCTGCATTGTGAGATGATACTGTTGTATTTAAATTGGTTTCGGCGACATCGTCCTTGGTTTCCTTTGTTTTTACTTTGTCCATGGCATCGAGAAGATTAGCTCGGTACTCAAAATAATTTGCTCAAACACCTCCTCTATTTCTAAACATTTGTCCTCCTCACCATCTGAAAAACCTCCTATGATCACTTCATACACACTTTCTGCTGATTCCATCGTTTTTTCCAGCATTGACAAACGACTTGATAAATAATTTGTCGTTCTAGTACTGGATCCTCTTTTGCCGAAATTGGATATTCTTTCTCCATTTGCGTGAGAATCCTACATAGCTTATTTGGCTTCATGTTTTATATGTTTACTATATGTTTTTTCTTTTCTTTTAGATAAAACGAATAGTACAAATTTATGTACTTACGTGAGAATCCTTCCGATGAGGCCACATACACAGCACACAACTTGCAGCTTTACCTCCTAGTTCCAGAAATTAGCTTGCCTTCAGCTGCAGTCCAGATTGAGTTGTGCAATTTATTTCTTCCAACGACTTCATCAAAATTAATTTGCAAAAAAACGAATTTAGTTAATGTTTGTAGTGTAATGTAGTTTAATTTAAATTTAGGATGGGACAGTGAAATCCGGCTCAAACTGGACCAATTTTTCGGGTGTGAACCAAAAGAAAAACGGTTGCTATGAAAAACTGCACTGTTAAAGAAAATCCGTATTAACTGCGAAAATTAAACCACTTCTTTTAACGTTACAAAAATCAATAATTTTAATTCAAATAAAATTGCCTTTTTATGTACAAATGACATTTGTGTTTTTTTTGTAATTTTGTTAGCGCTTAGCTGCCGAAAACTCCTAGGGGAAATTTGTTGATGCGTGGGTGCGTTTCGTCTTATCAGCTGTGTTGTTTTTATCGTCAACACCCACATAAAAGGTTTTTTCATGTGCATCCTTTATGATGAGTCGGGTGAAATAGTGACTCAATTTCAAAATTATTGGGTGAAGTTGGTCGAAACTTAAATCTGCATTGTCCAATCTACCTCCTACCCTCAATATAAGATAATCACTCAAAACTGGACATAGTGACTTGATACCTCTTACCTTTACTTACTTTCCATTGGGGTTTGATGAGGCATCAAACAACAACTTTGGACTATGCGAATGGAAAGTCGCAACGCAGATTGAAATTCCTGGGCGTGAGAGTGGACAATTTCCGCTTTACTGCTGATTTTAGAGCATTGGAAACAAACCTGTGGCAATATGCTATGATCCTTAATAATTTGTGGAGGTCTTAGTGACGATGAATCAGCAAGTCGATCTTATTATATTGAGCTATGGTGCAGTGCACTTGTATCTTGGGGCTCTTCTCATCAATCGCTATACTTGACGGTTGTTGTGGTGTAGTGAACTCACAATCTGTTCTAAGGAATTCTGGACCGTTCCACCAGAGAGTGTTTTCGCTTAGGCTAGTAGATAGTAGTCCACGGGATGAGAGACCAGTGGGGTTTTCCTTTATCGGAACGTGTCTCCTGATACTGCAGTTGGTAATACGCTGAATCTCTGCAACGTCTTCCACTTCTATGGGGGTGCCATGATCCATGCTAGGGTGATGAGTCTGACCAGACGTGTGTCCTTAGAGTACCACCTTGGCTGTAAAATTCAAGAGCGTAGCCAATGTCAAAGTTCCAACCTTGGAAGTGTTACGGTCTTCAGTGGAGCCACCCTGTTCTTGGACATCAATACGTGCATGTGAATGTTGGCGTCCTCATCCAAGACACGCAAATAAATGACCGCACCTTAAACCTTCTCCGACGCATCACAAAAGCTATAAAGCTCTACCTCTCGCTCCTTTTGCAGGTGAATCCGTCTTGGGATACCGATCTTCTTGAACAGTGGAAGCTCTGGACGGAAAATGTCCCACTCCTCCTTGAGTTCTGGTGGAACTGACTCGTCCCAGGCCAATTCGCGCCACCACTGTTGCTACATCATGATCTCTGCCTTCACGATGCAAGTTGTGGACAACATAGTTATTTTCCTCGGTACCCCACCAGAATCTGCGGACACATTCTGGAACGTAAATGAGTCATCAACGGGGCACCACCTTAGTCCTAAAGTGATAATGTGATCCGAGGACTCCAAATGTAATGAGAAACCTAACTCGCGTTGTTTCTGTGGGATGCCCTGCAGCACTTCCTGGGAGTTACTGGTCCATTTTCGAAGATGGAATCCTGCCATCGTCAGCAATTGTCTTACCTCGTCACACTTTTTAATCACGCCGTTGACTGTATCGGATCCGGATCATAGGTCATCCACTTACATTTCCTCATAAAGCGCCTTAGCACCCACTGGATATCGTGCCTCTTCATCAGCTGCCACCTGGTTAAGCGTGCGAATGATAATCGATATGTCTCAAACGGTTGATTATTATCGCTGCTCCAAAATATTACCTGGTAAAATGCATCTTGCTGCTTCATCCAAATCTGAATGTACATCTTTACGATGTCAGCAGTAAAGATAAATTGATGCGTTCTCCACCTTAATATAATATCCATTATATTGTTTTATTTCTTAGGGCCTACCATCAAACGCTCGTTCAAAGGTGTACCATCCGAACCATCTTTGCCGAGCTGGTCTACTTTATAACAGTGTGATGTGGAACGAAATAGTGAAGTGGGAGTTTGAAGAACTTCATCATCGATTTCAGTCATTTGGCCTAATTCAAGGTATTCTTCAGTACACTTTACATTTAGAGTAGTCCTTGTGTAGTGCTGGGTTGTTTTCCAGACGCTTCTCCAGTTGATGAAACCAACGCGAGGCTCCTAACTTCGAGGCCACTAGCGCAGGTTGACATCCATCCTTGAAAGGAAATGAAACTTCATATCGCCCATCAGGCAAACTACTGGTCGTGTCGTTAAAGTTTTTCTCGCACATTATTGTGATGTAGTGGCTTGAGACTCAGGCATATTTGGTTTCGATATTAGCTCTCCGGGGGTGGGAGTCCGAATAGGATGGAGAGTTTTTTCTTCACTCGGAATGTTCGAAGGTTATCAATTTTCACGCTTGTTTTGTGCTTGAAACTCTACAACAACCAAATCTACATGTCAGTGCTATGCCTTCACACGCAGATTTTTCTAACTGAGTTCCAATTACAGAAATGAAAAACTTGTCATAAGTGGGATTCGAACTTTGACCCTCCGAGTGAGAAGCGATTGCTAGTACCACTACACCACGGCCACCCCTCAAATTTCCGTCGGTATCTTCTACCTGGAATAGAACCTCTTCAATCTCAAAGAATCTCCGTAACTGAGTATCGACGTCATAGATCTGCAGAAAACTTTGGATGGACTTGTGCGGTTTTACTTATCTTGCAGAACCCAACCCAGCTTGGCTTTCCGGGCAACTGGTGACGTTGAACCCTCTCTAACGATTTCTGGAAGTATCAGTTTCACAGACACATCGCAGCCTAGCCACTGCTGACCAGCCCCAGCCCTGATACATTAACCCATGTTCGACGGACATCCAATTTCAATAGCTGTACTGCTGCTTCGGTGATAAAAGTAGCCTGAGATCCGGAATAAATCAAAGCTCGTAAGCACTTCCCATTTGTAATTTCAGAATCCGTGTTGTACTGCGCTAGATGATTCTGAACCACTACACTAGTACCTGGCTGCTCCTGGTGAACTGTCTGGCTAGGATGTACACCACGATGGCATCGTACATGTGGAGACAGTGTACTTGTGTGAGGAGTCTCCAAATTACGGTGCAACGCAGAATGGTATTTCTGCTGGCAAAAGTAGCAACGCGCTTAACTGGGACGATGTTGCGAGGTGTGGGTATACACTAAGCAATTATTGCAAGCGCCGATTTTATTTACCGTGTTACAACGTTCAACGATGTCCATTTTGATGAAACGGAAACACTTTGTGGAAGTATCTAAAAGGTGTTTCAACCCGAAGAATAACTTCAGATGAGTATTCACCAAAAAAGCGCTTGTTGTTATACATGGAACACAGCATGGAGCATGCCTTATAATAATTCCCCTCATCAATGTCGAGATGCTGCAATAAACAATCGGCCTCTCCCGATAAACCTGACTTAAGGTAATGCAACTTTTGTGTTTCTGTTAGACCCTGATTATTTTGAATCATTGATTCAAATATGTTTTTGAACGACCTCCATTTCTCGTACTGGCCAGAAAACACCGTGAGCGCCATTTTTGGAAGCCGAATACCATGTGGATTGAGATTGCTGGAAGTTTGCTTGCTAACGGACGTGGATTCGGCAAGCTTATCCTAACAATCGAGGAGCTCCGCTTTATATTCGAAGTAAGTCTCTCGAATCTCCTCGAAGATCAATTTATCACTAATGCGGAATTCCTTTGCTTTGCTTGAATCAATCCTCGAATATAGAGAAGCGATCGTTGACGATGTTTTTCGGCCTTTTTGTTTCTTCCCTCAAAGTAAAACACTTATATTTAAGGATTGAAGGTGCGTTTTTTAAGAGTTTTAATTCCTTCACGGCACTCATTTTTGGCAAATTTATCAACAAGAGGTGGCAAATGTATATTATAAAAAAGTCTAATAAGGCTTAACTCATTCACTAGAATATGTACACGCTTCAGTAGGTTTAACGTCGCTGAAACTGAAACTAGGTTACTGAATTTAGGGTTAATTTATTTTTTTTTACCCGGCTCGAAGAACCAAAATGTTCGACTAAGAACTGGTGTTGGATTCCGAAATCCGCACTGCAAAAATTAAAAGAAAAAAGAGGAAAACTGTTCTGCTGATTTCTAATATTTCCTAAAAATTCCGTATAAACGTTATTAAAAGAGATCGCTATTATCTACCTTATAAATCAATATATATGTATTTATTTAAAAAAAATGCTGTACTTTTTTATATATAATAAATTTTGATATTTAACTCAAATTTCTCTGAAGGGGATTTTTTATGCTTGGGTGTGTTTTGTTCTATTTGAACTGATCGCCTTCAACACTGCTAATACTGGATACATATCTCGCGCAGCTATTGAAGGTAATAGTGAGCATTCATTTTAATTCATGGTCCACACCTAAAAAGCTGTAATTAAATACTTACCAAATAGTGAGATAATTTGCAGAGGGGCTGAGCCCCCGAAGTGCACCGTATATTTTGGACACTATTATTTGTGCACTCCAAATAAGGTTCTGGCTAAGTAAACACCTAGATTTTTAAAACTATTTACGTATTCTATTGGAACATGACTAAGATACAACGGGGGTTGAGCTTTGGACAGTTTTCTTCTGACCATTTATGAATCTCGTTCAATTGTACATTCATGTTAATTGTTGCAAGGATTTTGTTGGATTTTGAAAACTAACAATACAATTGTGCGTCAACATCATATATGTTCATATAAGTTCTAATGCATCCAAAGATATTGTTTATGTATAAAATACATAAATAAGAGGGGACCACGAACATATCATTGATGAATACCTGAGGGGACTAGACGACTAGATGAAGATTTATTATTGTGAAATACATATTTTGAATAATTACAAATATATGTGTCGAAGGATTAGGCGTGAAATCGTAGGATTTTTTAGGATGATTGGCATGATTTTTTTTGGATAGTTATTTTATATTAAAAGGCACTCGATGCAACTCAAAATCAAGGAGAAGTGACAATGGTGCTTTATTATGTATGTATATGTTTCATATTCGTGTACAAAAAAAGTGTTTTGAAAACAGAAAGGTAATGAACGAATCCAGATCTCTTGTATATTACATGAGTTGTTTTGTATATGATAGTTTGAGTGAATGAATAAATGCGTGTACTCGTATATATGTAGCATGTTTATTTTAATTAACAATATGAATTAACAATTTACATAGAGAAACTCCAAATGATAATTTTTTAAGTAGCTTTTTAATTAGTAATCTATGGTTAATACAATCTAAACAAGTTGTTACCCAAGCTGATACGTAGGTCATCACACTTTGAATAGGGCGGTGGTGCAATTACGCTTAGCTCGAAAACCTGATTTTTTTTTGTATATTTTACGCGCGCCTAAGGGGTTAGAT
This sequence comes from Volucella bombylans, assembly GCA_949129095.1. Classification (NCBI taxonomy): domain Eukaryota; kingdom Metazoa; phylum Arthropoda; class Insecta; order Diptera; family Syrphidae; genus Volucella; species Volucella bombylans. The sequence continues at coordinate 304,979,884 of OX422140.1, forward strand.
ACCCTTACTTTTGCCAGGGCGCGGGCGGAAAGGTAGAAGGAGGAGAACGGAAAAATTGTTTTTGTAGTGGTTTGGAACTCAGGAGTGTTTGGTTTCGATACTCGCTCTCCAGGAGTGGGAGTCCGAATAGGACGGAGAGTGTTTTCTTCACTCAGAGTGATTCGAAGTTTATAATTCGCAGCATTTTTCAACTTTCGGGAAAAATAGGTGTCGGTATTATCGTATTAAAAATATGCGTGGTTTGTTTAATAAATTTTGGCAGAAGAATCTCTATGAATTGAGGGTAAATATTATCGGCACCCATCGCATTTGTTTTAATACCTAGATTGGTCTTGCCAACGCTTATTTCGGCGAGAGAGACAGAGAGAGATGAAATCGAAATCGAAGCAGTAGATGCTTCGGAGATCAACATAAATTTTATTGGATGATGCTTTGTTAGGTGTCCAGTGGATTTTTTAAAAAAAATTATAACTACCCAAAAACTACTCGTACCACGAAAATGTTAACGGAGGAGATCCTGTTCGACGCCTATATTTTGTGGTTTTAACAGTCACTATGAGTCACTGGTCTGTAGCACACCGCTCGTTGGAGTTAGTGCAATATTTTAAGAGTGCGAATCAATGTTTCGTGCAAATCGCACTTTTTGCTCTCACTTTAGTATTCGACGGTTAAATGATGCGTCAGGCATGCAATTTATCTGGCTGTGTAGGCAAACGTTTAGACAAAGAGGGACCGTGGGACTCCTTTGAGATCATTTACGTCAGTAGCGATGTCAGAACATGGCTCAAGTTTAATACGGAATTATATGGATTCGATGTATAAGATTTCGGCCGCTACGCTAATTTAAGTGACTGCTAAGGTATATTGCCAATAATAGATGAGTTTTTGTTATCGAAAATGTAGTTGCTTCCCGGGAACTGCAAAAGAATGTTATATCAATAAGACAATAAGATGCTAAATCTTAAGATGCTCAATTCCCCACATATCTTCTACGATCAGCGCTAGTGAAAGCATTTTTCATTCCTATTCTACATATGATAAACAAGTTTATCTGGCTTATATTTTGCAGGCACTTGCTTTCTCAGCTTGCAATACTATCCAAGATTAGCCTGATCTCAGATAAAAATTCTAACCGGCATCTTGCGCAAGGTGACGAGAATATTACATGTGGAGTTTCTTTGCGTAGTCCTTCCTGTATGTTATTACCAAGGCAGAACAAATCTTTAACTGCTTCGAAATTAAAGCCTTAAGTATATTAAATTTTTTTTTTTCTACAGGACTTACTGTTTGTTATTCTTTACGATTAATTTAATATTCAATAATAGGAGATTTAAATAGAATAAATGAGAACGGATTTACTTTTCTTTTTTATTTGGCAGAATATAATTTGTTTTTATTCGTGACTAGCGTTGCCCCTTTTTGCGTTTCATGTTCCTATTTTAGTAAGTAATTACCCGCATGTTCTCCAAAAAGATTGCATATTTGTTGTTTGCTCCTGAATTTTCATTTGAAAGGTCCAGCTAAGATTTGTTTGGCATTGAAGGCATCGAAGTACTCATGGTCAAGAGTAATTTTTATGAGTCGATTGCCCAGCAAAATTAATGCATTTTTAAGGCACACGCAAATTGCTCATACATTAAATAATTGTAATTCGAAAAAGCCAAAAAAATACATACATATGTATGTCACTTCGTAGCTCTGGTAAATCATTCCTCAAAAACGTGTTCAATTCAAGCCTTGGAAAAGCCAATATAGTTCGATTGGTTTACTATCCAATATACATACGCACATATTGGCGTCGTACTTGTGCTGAAACGCTCTCCATTTCGTAAAGTATTTGTTATTTTCTGCCAAAGAGTGCAAATTATGGAAGTGAGAAATTATATTGAAATTATTCCACAAGGTATCTATCCAAAATATTAGTCTAAAACTACAAACGATTCTCTGAATCTCTTGATATAAGCCTATGTACTATTTTTTGTTGACATGGATATATACTTTTCGAATACAGAACACTCCAGATATAAGTCTTGCTTGGATTAGAATGATGAAGTCTGAGGCTGATGTTTGCGTTATTTCTCGATGTTAAGCAATACCGCAGGTTTGAAATCCTTCCGCTTTTGACTCATATACATATGTACATATGTGCTGATAATTAATACAGTCCTTTCAGAATATTTTCTCGTCCATTTACATTTGGACCTCGATTGCGCGTCTCCATCATTATGGAACCAGAAGATATAAATCATGTCTTTTAACTATTGAAAAGTCTGCAATATTTTCATTAATTTTTCCTCCAATATATACAAGGACCACATATGTGTATTGCTCCTTTGTTCCCACTTTCGGAGTCACAAAATCAACCCTTTCCAAAAAGATTTTATTTCAACTCCATGGTTTAATCATAGACATATTTTGAAAGTACATAATTTCTATGGAGCGGTTAAAATAAAAATTCTACTACACTAATGGTAAAACATATCTGATATTGGGGGCTTATCGTTCTGGCAAGTTGAAAATTATAGGCTTAAAACGAAAAGATGTTCTTTTTTCACATTTTTTAGTTACGAAAAGAAGCTGTTGGTTAAATATTTTTTCAAAAAGTGTAAACATCTTGATTTAAAAAAAAATAACTCCCATTGTATTTTACTCCTGGTAAATGAGCGGTGTCTTTAACTATTTAAGAGCTGACTCCTTCGGAGGTATACTTCCGCTGGGAGGCTGCCTTCTATGGAATTGCGTTAAGTGTATATAAGTTATCAATAACCTTTATATATAAGTTAATATGAAAATATCTAATAGAAGATAACAACACGCACATCACCTGCTCCGACAGGTTCACCCGACACCCAATATGCGCAACATTCAGCAAGAGCTTTCAATGTTACGAAAGTGTCATCGAACACTTTTGCATAATTTCATAGGCATGCATTTCTACAGAAATATTTTTCTATTAGTTTATTGCATCGAGGAAATGGAACGATTTTACTACAGGAATGCCATTCGAAAAATTTATCAGATATTAAAATGAATATGCCGGTATACAAAGCCAAAAATATCATCATGAACAGCTGAGAAAGACTACTTCAACAGACTGCACAACGCAATAATAGTCAAAATACCTGTGTCAGACAGAATAATAAACCATTCACCCTGAACGATGGCGACAGAAAAATCCGTCGCCATGACCTAGACGAAGTTAAAGTAGCAATATTGAGGCTAAAGTCTAATGTAGACGAACAAATCTGGTTCGAAACATGCACCAGTTTATCTCTAAAATTTGGTCAGAGGACATGCCCGGGGCACGTAATCTCTTCAAGGATTGTCCGAGGTATTAGAAAGGAGACCTTTCCGACTATACCAGCTATACAGGAAAAAGTCTCAGTTTGTCAATAAAGAAAGAAACCCTAAAAAATTTCAACGATATTTTCATACGGCAATTTTAAAAAGATACCAGCAGATGTATCCTGTTCCACCTGTTCCACAATCCTACTATTGACGCACTGCACTGACAGAAAAGTAGACTTCTGACAAGACTCAAAAACTTGTACATACAGTTAACTGACCGACAAGACCCGGAGATTAGGACACTGAAGTCGTCGATTAAAAATATTCAAACGCTAATAAAAGAAAATTACATAATTTCTGTAAGTTTGTATTGGAACAACAAGGTTCGGGCTGTAAACACCAGCAACCCGAATATGTTTCCGCAAATAAATAAACTATTTCGGAGAAAAAATCAAAACGACCTTCAGTGTCTTAACATAGCCCGGACAACAGACAACGAACGGTTACTGACAATAGCAGATATTGGTCCAAATGAGGCCGCTGATGATGACGACTTCTTGTGATCGAGGATCCACAGGAGAAGGTTGAGGCCATAGGGGCGACTTTCCAGGTAGTATACAAGGCCACTGATACCATTGGCCCTAATTACGACCTGGACAATCGCGTCTTTGTGCACGACTTCTGCATTCGAAATGAAATAGGGAACTGGTGATCCGAGGGCTCTGGTTTAACCCGGTTTAGCGACGAAAATATGGCAAATAATGTCATTGCCAGAGAGGGTGACCTACCCCCGTTCATTTCGAAGGAAGGACTCCATGAGATCTTCGACACAATCAGAGTTAATAAATCAGTGGGGACCGATGCTATTCCGAACATCGTGCTTCGACATCTTCCTCTAGAAGCGGTGGACATCTACACCACCCTGTTTAATAATGTAATGAATAATGCACATTATCCAGCGCATTGGAAAACGGCGGTGGTTCAACCTATCCCCAAAAAGGGAAAGGATATATCCAATCCGGCGAATCTCCGGTCGATAAGTCTCCTTCCGAATATCAGTAAGGTTTTTGAAAAGTTAATCAATAGAGCTCTGACTAGGTGGGTTGAGGACAAACATATAGTTCCGGATAATCAATTCGGTTTTAAGGCGGGACATAATATCTCACATGCCGCGTCTAAACTGGTTTCTGATATCCAATGGAATAAAGGCAAAAAACAATGCACTGGTGCCTTATTGACTTGGAGAAGGCCTTCGACACCGTATGGTTAGAGGGTCTTTTCTATAAGCTGACTGGGCTGGGGATCAGTAAGTCACTCTTGTACATTCTTTATAATATGCTAACTAACAGACAGTTCATCGTGAAAAATGGCGATGTGACTTCTGTTGGAATATTTAAAATTAAAAATGGTCTTCAGCAAGGCGCGGTCAATTCGCCGATCCAATTCAACATTTTTACAAGCCACTTGATAGGTTCACTTCCCCATACTATTGCGTACGCAGACGATTTGATAGCGTACAGAACAGGTCCAAAAATCGAGGTTATTAATACTCTCTTGCAGAGTGACTTCAATAAGATAAGAAGATTTTGCGATAACTGGAAGTTGAAAATCAACTTTCAGAAGTCGGAAACCATTCTGTTTAGGACGCCGTTGTCTGGAGCCTCTAGGGATACCAGAAAAAATTGGCGAAAGTTCACCATCATTGGACAACACGGACAGCCTCTTGCGTGTCGAAATGTAGTCAGATACCTTGGAATCTGGCTCGCGCATATTGTACTTTCGTCCGACCATATTTTATAGATGAGTTGATGTATGCCAATTACCGAGTCATTGTCTGCCGGCAGATCCATCCAGAAGGAGTAGACGGAATTGTTGGCCTACATCGTTCAGGTTGAAAAGTTTATTATGCCGGACAGCGGTATTTGGTTTGTCATCGACGTTATACAGTCTACAGAAATGCTCTTTCCAAATCATCAGTATCGACTGCGTCTTCGGTATGTTTTTTTTTTGTAAAACTTCCGAGTCTCATTCCGGGAGTAGCATCTCTCAATTTGCTCACCTTCTACTCATAGTACTCGTCGGCAGCTCTAGTCGTTCTATGCTGCGCCGCTTTATGTGCATCTTGTTTAGCTGCGTGTACTTTTCGGCACTCGTCGTCAAACCAGCGGTTTCGTTGTGGTGGCCGAGTGAAGCCCAATACATAAGAGGCAGAATTTCTGATTGCTTTTTGGCAATGTTGGCACTGGTCTTGAATATTTGATCCTGCCGCCTTAGGACCTCTTAAGAGATTAAAGGACACTCGATTGGACAGGGATTTGGCTATCTCCTGCGGTTGTAGCCATCCAATAATACTGGAAGAAATACAAAATACTGCGTGGAGCGTAATGTGAGCAATCTGGTTGGCGGTTGAATATCGCGCTTTATGAATAGCGAGATGCGAGCACCGCATCTATACTTTACGAGAGTACTAACCTCTTTTCTCAGCTTTTCATTTAATCGTCTAGAGCAATACGCAGTAATACGCCACTGCTTTGAAGTATTGTCCAAGAGCTCGTAGAAGCTATATTTGGTGTCGTCATGTTTCTCCTCTGTGGGGTTTTCATGCTCTTTTTGTCCGGCCGATAACATCTGCTTTGCAGAGATCCACGGCCTCCACTAGTTATTTGGGCTGCAAGTGTCCTATTAAAGCCATGCCCCAAACTGGAGTGTCACTTCCATTATAGATACCCCTAGACGGGGGGTCGATTAGCCCGAAGCCGGAATACCGTCCGGGGATGTGAGCTCTGCTGTTGGTCCATAATGGACCAAGACCCTGATTCAGTCTCGGAGATCGTTACAGACCTTAGCTTGTTTTTGTTCAAGCATTTTACTTCACCGTTGATTCCATCTAGGGAATTAATCCGCTGTCCCGTTCATAGTCTTGCTATTTTTGTCTGCTAGTCAAACCTCGCGTTTATAAGTTTTGCAAGTCGAGTCCGAATGGACATCGACTATTACCCGATGGCATTATATAATACACCGTTATCTGCCGATCTTAACTCCCTAATCTTCTTTCTCCTGAGCTGTGTACAAACATTTTAAGAGTTTTCAGTTTTCAGTCCTCAACCATACGCTATTCACAAGAAAAGCTGCTATCATTTTTGAGATAATTTGTAAAGAATCCCGCTTGCCGCAAATCTAAATATTACTTTAGGTTACGTTAGGTAAGAGTGGCGGTTGGAAATACCAACCCACTTAGGCCTATTGGCCCATCACGTGGCATCACGTGGATCTATGATCTTCTTACTACTGGAACCAGTTTGAGCTTATAATAAAGCGTAGGAGACTGTTAACGTCTATTTTTTCTAGATCGTTTAGGTCGTTGTAGAAGAAAGCTCCTAGATGAAGCTTCCTTCTCTGAGAGAGAGCTGGGCATGTGCAGAGTAGGTGGGGGATTGTCTCCTCCTCTCCCTCGTCCATGCAGCTTCTACAGAAATCATTAGTAAAAGCGCCAAGCCTTCTTGCGTTCTTGCCTATGAGGCAGTGTCCAGTAATGACACCTATTATGGCGCTAAGATATTTCCTATCTAAAAGGATCAGACACTTAGTTTGCACGTAGCGATTGTTATACCTATACTACCTTTGTCCGGTAGGATAGGTAGAGTGGTTCCAATTTTGGCGAGTTCATCGGCTCTGCAGTTACCTGGAATGTCTCTGTGGCCCGGCATCCAACAAAGGTGAATGTTGAACTGCTCTGCCATCTCCATGAGAGATGATCCGCATTCAAGGGCAGTTTTAGAACACAATGAGACCGAGTCCAGGGACTTGATGGCGGCCTGACTATCCGAAAATATGCGGATATCCTTTGCAGATATCACGTTTTTCTTCAGCCGGGACAGAGCTTCTTTAATCGCCAAAATTTCCGCCTGTAACACGCTACAGTGATTTGGAAGGCGGAAAGAGAGGCTTAGATTTAGCTTATCTGAGAAAACACCGCCACCAACTCCGCTATCGGTTTTAGATCCATCTGTGTAGAGATGGATTGACTTGTCCTCCATGAAAGCATCCTCCTCCCAGAATGATCTAGAGGGGAAGTTTACATGGAAGTTTTTGTCAAACCAAAGTTGAGGTATGGTTTAATCTATGTTCTCTGTGAGGATTCCTAATGTATTAAGAATATTGGCGTGACCAAATGAATTATTTGTCCACTGTTTAGTCGCTTTAAGGCGAATAGCTGCAGTCGGAGCTACTTGCTTGCTAAAAATGTCGAGGGGTGTCAAGTGAAGCAGAATATCTAATGCCGCAGAGGGGGTAGACCGCAAGGCTCCGCTTGTGCATAGACATGCTGTTCTTTGGACTCTGCTTAATTTAATGCGGTTGGCTGCATTTTCCAAGGCCGTCCACCAGACAACCACCCCGTAAGTAAGTATCGGTCTTATGACCGAGATGTATAGCCAGTGGGTTATGCGAGGTTGAAGGCCACATTTGTTCCCAATGGCTTTCTTGCAAGAGAATAAAGCTGTTGTAGCTTTTTTGGCTCTTTCTTGAATGTTAGGTTTCCAGTTTAGTTTCCTGTCAAAAATGAGACGCAGATATTTTGCTGTATCGGAGAAAACTAAACTGGTACCGTTTATTGAAGGAGGGTCTATGATTGGAATTTTATATTTCCTAGAAAAGAGGACAAGATTAGTTTTATGGGGGTTTATTCCCAATCCACAGCGATCTGCCCAGCGGGTTAATCTGTTGAGATTTACTTGGAGGAGTTCTTTAATGGTATTTAGATGTTTTCCTGCGACGGCTATGGCAACGTCATCCGCATAGACAATCACTCTGCTACCACCCGCTTCCAGGTATATCAGTAGTTCGTTAACTACTAAGTTCCAGAGAAGGGGAGAGATGACACCGCCGTGCGGCGTACCTCTACTGACATATCTTTTAGCAGAAGTCTCACCCAGTTTGGAGTTGATTATCCTGCTTTTTAGCATTAGACTGATCAACTCCCCAAGTGAGCCGTCTACCTGCAGAGTTGACAGCGCAGTTGTGATTGCCGATGTTCTGACGTTGTTAAAGGCGCCCTCTATGTCTAGGAAAGCAACCATTGTGTACTCCTTATAATGTAGTGATCGTTCAATGTGGCTAGTCAGAGAGTGCAAAGCCATTTCCACCGACTTTCCTTTACAATAGGCATGTTGAGCCGTAGACAGAGGTCTTGGATCAACTTTAGCTCGAATATGGATATCAATCAGTCGTTCTAAAATTTTCAGAAGGAATGATGATAGACTTATAGGTCTGAGGTCCTTTGGGACTATATGAGAACATTTTCCAGCTTTGGGAATGAATACTACATTGACTTCTCTCCATAACAGTGGAATGTGGATAAGTTCTACACAGCTCCTCATAATATTTTCCAACACTGGTAGAATAATATCTGAGGAACTCTGTAGCTCGGCAGGTATAATACCGTCCGGATCAGCAGACTTGTATGGTTTGAAGCCATGCAGCGCCCAAAGCAGTTTTTCTCTCGTAATCAGACCATGAATTTTGGTTACGGTTGCAGTAGGCCTGTTTGGGCTGCTACCTGGAAAGTGGGTGTCCAGAAGCAGGTTGAATGATTCATCACTTGAGGTTGTCTAAGAGCCATCGGTTTTTCCAAACAGCTAGGCATCATAGGATTTGTGGAGAAGATTTTTCTTAGCCGCGATGCCTCAGAAGTTTCTGTAATTTCACAGAATGACCACAAGGATTGTCGCTTTGAATCCCTCAGTTCTTTTTTGTATAATTTGAGGGATTCTTTATACGAGTCCCAGTCGGTCACTTTTCTTGTGCTTTTTGCTGCGTTGAAAAGCTTTCTGCAGGGGTTTCTGAGCAGTCCCAGTGCCGATGTCCACCGATGTGGCTTTTTCTTGCCTCTTGGTTGAATAAGAGGGCAGGAAGTGGCCATAGCCTTATTGAGAGCCAGAGTAAATTCCCTGACTTTCATGTCAAGCTCATTGGTGTCACGCGGGGGACTTGATAGTTTAGAGGATATCGTTTCCGACAGTATTCCTTTGTATTTTGACCAATCAGTTTTCCGGTAATTCCGGAAAGCTGGTTGGCGGGGAGGAGCATCACTCAGACTGAATTGGATGTATCTATGGCCTGAAAAGGAGTGTTCAGACGATACCATCCAGTTTGTTAGCCTTTGGGTGATGCTGTCGGAGAGAAGAGTAATATCTAACACTTCTTGTCGGTTTCTTGTTATAAAAGTGGGCTGATTAAGTAAGTACTTAAAATATAGTCCAAAAGTGACTCATCTCTATCATTAATGTCGGTACTGCCCCATATCGTATGATGTGCGTTAGCGTCGCATCCGATTATGAGGCCAGTTTTTTGCCTTCCAGCTTCCAGTACCACCCTTTCTAGGTTATCACCAGGGAGAGGGCCCACTTGCTCGTGGCCAAGGTAAGCCGATGCCAGCCAGTAGGAGCCTTTGGCAGTCTCTAGTCTGGCAACGGTTAAGTCGGGGTCACTGAAGTTGGGAAGTTTAAATACATTAAGGCTACGTTTCACTAATATACAAGTTCTAATCTTACCTTTGTCTCTTGTATAGAGCGGAGCGTATGTAGGTGTCCTAAGTCCACGAACCACGTCTTCTGCAATCCATGGTTCCTGGATTAGGATTATGTCTTCTGGGTTTTTAGAAAAACGCAGAATGAGTGCGGCCGAAGCCTTTTTTGAGTGGTACAGCTTAATCTGGAGAAACCGTATCATTGCTACAGTCTTCCAGAGTCGCCTCCACCACGGTGTTATTCAGGTCCTCCGATTCTGAAGATGTACCCAAGAGCTCCTCTTCTATCTCTAATCGTGTAGGACCTCTAATTGCTTCGTCATCGGTTTCCATTTCCGACATAATATTACTTTGCTTATAATATAATTTTTTTTCCATTAGGTTTAACTTGACTCATATATACTATTTAATTTTATACTAGAGGTCTGGCTACGGATTCAACTTACAAATTAAACTTTAAAATTAAAAGATTCTTTGGATATGTATGCATATTCTAGCAAGATTCCGACCGAAAAAGACATAACAAAATTTAACAAATAAGTACTTCCTGCCACCGCGTTTTGAAATTGTTAGCTTATAGTGGAAATTATTTTAACTAAATTAAGCATTTAAAATTGTTATTGAAATGATTTAACTTTTATTGTTTTCGACCATAGACCAGAATGTTGACACTTTAATTACGGGACGTAACCTACTAATAACCTGATCGTTGTAAATACGCAACGGTCAGCCTAAGGCGTCGCCTAAAGGAAAGTAAATAATGAAGCAAATGGTTAGAACTTCTTAACTAATTCTTATGTCCAAGGCATCAATTATTTTGTACATAGTACAAAGAAGAAAAAAAAGGGCCTGTTAAGACACTCTAGTATCCTGAAATTTGGTTAGATGAGTTATCGGAAAAATAGCCGATTATTTTCGGAGACTTGATGAATTGAATCAATTTAAGAAATTTGTTGCAAAATTTATTCAATATAATGCAAATGCATAAATATAAGACGTATATTTTACGATCCCTATGTCTTTCAAGTTTCTGAAAAATATCCTGCAAAACGACCATCCCTTTATTTTCCAATGTGCAGCTATTTGTATATTCATTCAATTAAGGACACTATTTTTGTAGAAAAAGTTAAGCTTTCGAATACAAATGTGAAATCTATTGAGCAAAACGCCCTTTGGCGTCCTAAGAACTGTCAAGTACGATGCCATGTCGCTGTCCGAGGCTAAACATCGAACCTATGCACACTTTCTTGACTAGTATACCTGCACTATTTCGGCATACTATTATGCGATGTGCAGCTCAGTTAATAGTTTTGCACACTTTTGATACATATTTAGTAAATTAAAAAATCCATAAGTTCTTATGTTTAAAAACTATATCGCCTGTTGCCACTTTGCAAAGACATCATGAAACAAAAATTTTGAATTTGGTTTTAAATCATGACACGTTTATTTCCTTGTCTGCTTTCAAAAGCCGTTGATGGCGGGACTTTAAATTCCTGTGTCTCTTATTTCTTATTTTTTAAGTTCACCGCAGCTACCAAAACAAAACCAAAAATGTAATAAAGTAATATTTTATATGTTCTATTGCAAATACGAGGGTGGGACAATAAGACTGCGACTTTTTGAGTGTAATATAGTCTTCCTGCAAAAAAGTTGTATTTTCCAACATAATCTCCTATATGCCCATACGCTCATCCAACGTTTCAGCTTCAATTCATCGTCGATTTGGCCTATTAGTTGGTATAATATTTGCCGTTGATTGTTTTTCCATTTGTAAGGTAATCGAAGTGTATCATGCCGCGTCCATTCCAAAAAAAAAAGTTGATATGAACCTGATAGTCAAGAGATCGCCTTTACCTTCGTTGGCGCCCTTTTTTACTTCTTCTTGGTCTATGGTGTGTTCTAGTTAGTAGATTAATGTTCCTTTTCGATTATAAAATGGTTTATTTCGGTTTAAGGATGCCAAACACTCCTTGGAAGTTGTCACACATTTCTCTGTGTTTTCAGTTTCCCTAAAATTAAGGCGGTTGTCCGCTTTAAATAGTAGTTTATTGACTAGTTGACTACAACGCGGGAAGTTAAAAGGGGCACAAACTTATTAATCCATCCTCCTAGTAGACTGGGAACACGTTTAAGACCTTCTGGTGTTTTTGTATCTGTTTCATTGAGGTTTTTAAATTCAAATGAATCGCTACCATAAGATTTTGGTTTGCTTTTATTTTTCCGGTAGTTTTACTTTTTAAGTAAGCTAAGTTTTTGCTAACAGAAACTGCTTCTGAAGAACATAAACACGATATGTGCTTCTAGATACAGATGAGGCTACAAAGGGAACATAAACTCATACCAACTTACTGGTCTCCGGCTGCAGAAATTTTGTTTTCCGTGAAGGAGTTTTTTTTAATGAATATAAAAGCTTTCGTCGAATTTGCTGGCTCTTCATCATGTCATACTTGAATATTACATTTAGGTAATTAAATTTTTTTATATTTTGAATATTGTTTTCTTTTCAAATAAGAATAAAATCAATTGACTGGAATACTTTTTGAGTTTGTCAACCATTTCTCAGAATAGTCGATTTTTCTTTTTCCTTTTCAAAAATGTTTGGGAAAAAGTGAAATGCGGTTTCCCGCTGCCCGCATAAAATAAAATAAAAACACGCACATTCTTAGTATACAAAAACAATATTTTAATTTTTTAAAAATCCCAACAAATTAATCTCGCTTTGCCTTAATTTATAAATACAAAAATAACGAGTTCCAAGAATAACAAATAAATAAAATCCCTGTGTGGTAGTAGGACACCTGTCACATATCACACCCGTCCTACTGTTTTCCATATAAACGACTTTTACTATACATACTGTCCCAAACAGCTAATTTATCAGCTTCTGGCAAATCGATAACTTTAACATCGTTTGATATATTAATACACTTCAAGACGTTGTCACTTTTAGCCAGAGGTTCAATTTTCACGTCACTAATAGCTTCACAGTTAGGGTTACTCGTTGCTGCAAAGTTAGTCCAAATTCCAATCATTCTCTCTAGAGTTTTATATTCGATAGTATCCTTTGACAACTTATGTGAAAATGTATTGTGAAACAGATAGCAAAGTTCATCACCATGACATGCTCCCTTATGTCCCTTGCCACAAATTAAATTACGGATCATGTTAAAGGTTGCTGAATCGAATTCGAATCGGAAAAGATATGTTGGCGCTGCACTGAATTCTAATCGCGATAAAACAGCACGATGAAGACCATGCCAGAACATTTTATATGAAAGCAGCTAAGAAAAAAGAATACTTGTTAAAAAAAATCTTCGAAAAGTTATTTGAGCTATATATTAGTATTTACATCAAGATACTCCATAAGTGTGCTCTGTTCACATTCTTTGTCGCCAAAATGTGCCTTCTTAATCCGCAGACCAAACTCTTTGCATTCACCACTTTCTCTGTCAAGCCCAAGGTCTAGCGGTACCAAATACTCGCAATCCTTTACCTCTTCCAAAGTGACAGGTCTTCTCCGGATTTCTAAAAAGCAAGCAAAATTTATTTAGAAGGTGTATATAAGAAAAAATAGAGCTGATTGCATACCTGGTATAAAAAGCAAACCTTCATGAGAGTTTCCACCTATCATAAGCGGAATATTATTGCTCCAAGATGCTTGCATCATTTCTAGCGGTTCTGCTGGCAAGACACAACTATCTGTGATGTAGGGCTCAACAACAGGCCCAAAAGCAAACAATATACGATTTTTCTTCTCGTCCTTACTTGTTATTCTAGGGGCAGCCTTGACTATATCTGGACCATGGGCTTTCGTCAAAAACTCTATCACAGCCTGATCATCATCTTCGTCTTTATATCCAAGTGAAACTGCTAATCGATATGGCCAACTGTTCGCCGGAGGCATAGCCCAATGGTTCAGAGCGCTCCCAGACTGAATAATAGCCTTATGAAAGAGACCCTTAGTCTGTTCAGATAGCATAATGAGATGAGTTGAAGCAGCACCGGCACTCTCTCCGAAAAGGGTAACATTATTTGGATCACCACCAAATATCGAAATGTTTTCATTTACCCAGCGAAGACCTAGGATTTGATCCTTAAGTCCAGCATTTCCAGGAATGTTTACCTTTGGGTCTTTCAAGCTGAGGAAACCTTTAAATAAGGTGCTAAACATTATAACACCAAATTTGAACACTAAATTAACTTACCGAATGGGCCCAATCTGTATGTCAGTGATACAATAACAACATCTTTGGACATAAAATAATCTGGTCCATATAACTCCCTAGTGGCTTCGCCAATTTGAAATCCTCCTCCATAGATCCACACCATGACAGGTGCTGGTTTCTCTGGTTTTAGCTAAAAAGCTATTTGAAGTTGTATGATCTCATGCTTTTAATTTGTATACTTACGTTTCTTGAATAAACATTTAGGTATAGACAGTCTTCGGATCCCTTATAGTTTTTGAATATAAAATTCTCTTGAAGTGGCTTTTGGCAGGATTGAGTACAGTCTATTACATCTGTCCATGGTTCCGGTGATACTGGTGCCTTAAAACGAAGTTCGCCTAAGGGTGGCTTGGCAAAGGGTATTTTCTCAAAGCTGTAGTATGGTTCACCATAGACCGTGTTGCGTTTTACGCCTTTTATAGGTCCTTTCTTCGTTTCGATTTGACAGAATTCACTTGTGGTGAGGGAGCTTTGCTGAAGTTTGTACGAGATCACCCTATAAGCAAGAAAACGTATTTGAATTAGTATAATATTGCATACACGTGAACGTAAAGTCTAATGTTAAACCCAGTATTTATTAGAGTATTTATTACAAATTAAAACTAAGAGTGAGTGCTATGGTTCCACTTCATTAAATTATGGAGGATAAACAAGGACGAGGATGAGATTACATTAAATTAGAAAAATATGAGCCGGGATGGAAAAGTAAGGTAACAATGAGCTAAAATATACGGAAGTTACATGCATTTCGCAGTATTTTTTTCGATTACACAGGCTAGGCAGAAAAGGGTTACCAATATTTTAATTTTCAGCTAATAACTTATACACGAATTGTATATCTCGTACAATACGGATTTTAAAACGTTTTTTGCATTCAGTAGGTACGGGGAAATAATACATCGTTCAACTAAGACCAGGTAAAGTAAACCAAGTTTAGCAACGCCGGTTAGCTTCTTCTCTGTGAAGGTTTTAGGGTGACAAAACCTGATTAGGATGAACACGCTAAAGGTAAGCTCTTACATAAGTTCTACATGGGGAATTGGGTATAAAATTTTGAAAAAAAAATTAAAGAATCCAAATCCAGAGCTAGTCTTTAACATTTGCACGGGCTTCCGTCTGATCAATATGCATGAAGAAATTAATTTTGGATAAAGGTAGGCGAAAGGAAATTATGAATTGACATTTTCTCGACAATAGATCAAGAATATGTTTAGTTGTCTTTAAGCCATCTGCTCAGGTTTACAGTTTTACATCTTTGGAAAGAAGCTTGAAACCGTTAACAACCTGTAAGAAAAACAGGTGTCTGAAATAGTTGCCCTGAAGAACTCTAAAGGTGGTAAGTTTTACACATACTGAAACTATATATAAGTAAGAATTGTTTCATGAAATCATATAAATGATCTGTAATTTTAAGAATACTAATCTGATGAGAAATTTTCACAAATGCTTTACTTTTACTTCCTTTTAACATTTCAAAAAAAAGGGAACAAATTTGCTGTGATTACTGGCTGCAGATTTACTAATTGCATGTTGCATTGAAAGGAAGATTGATTTAGATTTAGAATTTAGCAATGGTTTACGTGAGAAAATTTCCGAGCCAGGTGCAAAACCAACACGCTAGTTCCATTTTTCGGTCATACATACATATCGTATACAGAATATACTTCTGTATAGTAGCATGAACAATTGACTTCTAATCCAAAAGAAGCAGCTATTGGCAAGACTTATTCTTGCCATTATTTCCGCGCTGATATCATTGTCGGAGTTGATAGAGGAGCCGAGGTAGACAAAGCCGCTTACTACTTCAAACTTGTAGCTGCCCATCGCGATGCTTTGTCCTAGGCGTCAACGTTATGTGTCCCTCTTTGTTGACAGCATATATCATACTTATTTTTTTCTTTTCAGCTGGTACTGATTCAATAGTTGCGAACACTCCATTGGCGGATCGCTGGCTTCTTCCCATTATATCAATGTCGTCTATATATGCGAGTAACCGAACATACTTTTGAAAGATGGTGCCTTTGGAGTTTCGAGTTTCGCACAACTCTTTCAAGAACCTTCTTGAAAAAATGAAATGACAACATCGCCACCGGGTGTTTTACCGTCCTTGACAGAAAAGCGTGGACTCTCCATCGTCGTCCTGCAGAGTCGAATGAGCTTGAAAATGGTGCCAAAACTAGACATATGTAGCTCCGTATCGCTCACCTCTATAAATGCTATTATATCCGCCTCTGACATCGATTAACAGATGGTGTGTATCTATTTGGAACTGAATGATGAATCTTTCTGGCCTAAGACAACACTGATATGGGCCCATCTGAATATTTACGAAGGGTCTTAGGCATTCACACAATACAGGAAACAGGATTTTATACGCGATTTTGACGAGACTTATTCCGCTGCAGTTTACCTTAAGGATCGGACAAACAATGCTGAGATTCCATTGATCTTGGAGTTGATATATGCTCCATGTCCAATCATAACCTACCGCTTTAATCAGCTCAGCTATTAACTTATCGGGTCCAGTAGCTTTGTTGAACGTAAGTTTGAAGATGGTTGTTTTGACTTCATCTTGGTCGGGTGGATGAAAATATTGTCAGCCTTCGTCCAGCTTGTATGGTTCGTTCTGCCTGACGGTGGGATATTATTCGTTATCACCGTTCAAGCGTGTTCGTTTTATTTTTTGGTAAAACTTCCAAACTTCATTCTTCTGGTAGCACTTCTATAAGGTCTCGATCAAGCACTTCTCGTTCTGTCTTTTTTTATTCTGAGGAGGCTATGTTTTTTCTTTCTTTTAAGCTTATATTCGCGAGCCCTTCTCATTCTCTTCCATAGGGCCGCTCTGTACATCCTTTGTTTTTCTAGATTTGACTGTCTACATCGTCACCGAACCAGGGATTTCTCTATTAGGGTGGGTTGAAAATCAATGCATTAGAGGCGGCCTCTCTGAATGCTCTCTGGTAGTGATGCCATTGGTCTTCTACTTTCGGACTCCTCGCGAGGTTAAGTAAAACTCGATCGGAAAATGCGCTGGCACTCTCTTGTGATTCTCTCTTGAATTTCCTAACAATGGTTCAGTGAATTTGGGCTGCTGTGGATATCCGCATCCATATCTTGGTTAATATAAGGTAATGGATGAAGTCGAAGTTAACTGATCAGAACGTTTGGACATCCAAAATATTTGCAACGACACAGTACCTGCAATAGTTACATTACTACATTACGTCCAACCGTTGGGAGATAAGTCAAGCACTTCACAAAGCGAACTTGAATTTTGTGTTGTTGGCACAATCCAACTCATAGGACAATCAGCATTTTCCCGATTAATCGCCGCGCAGATCCCACAGACTTGATTTCAAGTATGCAGAACATTAAATAATTGTTATTTTGCTCGATAATTTGATTTTGACTCCGTTTAGCAGATAAACTTGCTTACATATGTGGAATTTTGAGATAAAAATTATCATATAATTATTGGATATTATAGGTTTCTATATTTATAAACCGTTTGAATGTGCTAAAATCAACTATTCGTGAAAACACGATTGGAAGATTTTCATTGAACCAAAGTCAGGTAATTTACAGTTAGGCGCCATATTTAACAGCAGTCAATACATCTCCTTTAAATACTCGTAACGCTAGAGCTATATAAAGGGTCCGCCATCTAAGGACTTTGTATGGCGTCATACCAAGGTCTTTATGCAAAATTCGTCTCAATGATGTCTCCGAAATGTTCAATTGTTGAGAACGACGGTGAATTGATGTTGATGGCGCTTCACGCACACTTTCTGCCACAGCAGCAATATTCTCGGGTGTACGCACTGTTTTTGGCTTTTCACGCTTTGGTTTATCGATGAGGATGCCAGTTTCTTTCACTTTTTGACAAGATAACGAACATACGGAGCTGACGGTGCTTCTCTTCTTCCAAAATCCGTACGCAATTTTCGCACACATTCTGCAACATTACCATGATTTTCAAAGTGATGTCCCAATATTACCCAGCATTGTTCAAGCGTTTACACAACCATATTTGTTCAGCGGAAGGATAAAACAAATTATCTGTTAAATCAGACATGAGCTAAGTGTTACCATTCACGAAATAAGCACTAGTTGAAAAAAAAACGTTAGATGGCGGACCCTTTATATATAAATAAGTTCATTTTTTATCTTCGAACGCACTGTTTACAAACACATTAATGGTTCTCAATTCAAGGGTTCCTAGAGCGCGCGATAATTATAGAAAAATAACTGGAAACCGTAATTATTGCTATAGAAAAGAAATCATTTAAAGAAGGTATTCCCATAGTATGTAGATTCTATTTAACAACCTCTTTGGAATTTATTCCTCTTCTTGAATATTTAAATAGAATCCGGGTTCAATCAAGTTTTATTTTACAGAATAGTGGAAGCGTGATCTACTTGTATTAAGTGATTATCAATATTATTCCTCAAACTTGTTAGGTCTCTGAGTTCAAAGTTTTTGAATATAAGCGAATATAAAATCCGCTTAATATGTGCAATCAATAAGAAAATGCACGAGTGTACGGAATTCATTATTTTTAAAGAATGGGATTTAATTTATTTATTTGTATTGCGAAAAAAAGAAACATCCATATCATTTAATAGTGGAAAAGTAGTAGATATAAACACTAAATATAATAAAATACCTTTCCTTTAAACGGCGCCACAATCCGAGGTGAACCTCGGCCTTAGCAGCTTTCTTCAGCGCGATCGTGTGCTAAACACACCCAGTAACGGACACCAATGCAGTTATGGTTACTTTGCGCTTTGCACTTTTACTAAACCAAGATCTTTCTGACTAACTAAGCAACAATATATTGGTTGTCAAGACCATTATTGTGTCTTATTACGAGTATATAAATTTCATTTATAAAAGCTGGATTGAATTTCTCTTAAACATCCTGAATCTTGAAACTTCAAAGGGAATTTTCATATTGAAGCAATATGTAATCATCTTGATATATTGTTGCAGTGCTATCGGTTCGATAAAGTTTTTTGCTTTCTTAAAGTAGTAACTGCCTGTTATTTATTACAGTAACAAGCATTCTTCTTTTAGTTAATTTTCGATGATTAAATTGTATTTTTTACGAATAGTTTGATAAATGTTGTGATCAAGTGTCTACATCGTTTCTGGATTATCAGCATGAAATAGATTTTTAGCGGTAGAAAGGAAGAGTTGTCGATTTTGAGATAACATTTAATGTAAAGAGAAACTAGAAGATGTGAGTATCTTTCAAACTATTGCGATGTTTTTCATTAACATCAAGAACCTCTTATGCTTCAACATATTCTCGGTATCGGGGTGAAGCTGTGGTTGTATATATAAATTGATTATTTATCAAGCAATACTATTATTTTAGTGGATTCATGTAAAATTTCATATAAATGTGATTATTAATTCGCGTTTTATCTCTAGTTAAACAGAATCATAATGGTAACTGAGACGATGATGGTGAAAATTGAGCATCGCGCTGTAATTAAATTTCTCACTAAGCAAGGAAAAAGTCAAAAAACTATTCATGAAGAGATGGTGGCTGTTTACCAGGGTTCCGCACCTTCATTATCAACTGTGAAAAAGTGGTCAAGTGAGTTCAAGAGAGGCAGAGAGAGCATTGAAGACGACCCCCGCTCCGGCGCCCCGGCTACTGCTTGTACGGGAGAAAGCATCAAAAGCATCAAAGAAGTCCACCACTATGACCCTGAAAGCAAACAAGAGTCCATGCAGTGGCATAAAAAAGGAACAGACCCCCCCGAAGAAGTTCAAAGTCACTCCGTCTGCCGGGAAGCTCATGGCCACAGTTTTTTGGGACTCAAAGGGAACCTTGCTCGTTGAGTACAAAAAAAAGGTGTAACCATCGACGCCACATCCTACGCTTCCACTTTGCATAATTTGCGGGAGGAAATTAAAAAGAAAAGACGGGGTAAACTCGCAGCGGGTGTGTTGCTTCTTCATGACAACGCTCCTGTTTACCCGGCGCGAGTTTCCAAGGCTGCTGCGCGAGATTGTGGTTTCGAAGAAATCCAACACCCACCCTATAGTCCAGACCTTGCCCCTAGTGATTATTTCCTGTTTCCGGATTTGAAAAAATGTCTTCGTGGAAAAAGATTTTCGGATGATGAAGAACTCAAGTCGGCAATAAATGGGTATTTTGCAGAGAAAGAGGAAATTTATTTTTTTGAGGGTTTAAAAAAGCTTATCTCAAGATGTAACAAATGCATTGATGTTAGGGGAGATTATATTGAAAAATAAAAACAATTTAAATTGAATTCGCATTTTCCTTCATATCGATACCGAGAATATATTGAACGTCCCTCGTATATTCAGATAGCAAGAAGGTGATTTCGATATTACGAGTAGATTGCGTTATGTTTGTTGATTCTCTCTTTTATCAATATTATTTTGTTTTCTTTTGATATTATACAGCAATCACTTTAAGCTTTCATAAGCACCAAATTGAACTTCTTTTTTTTCAGTCGGAACAGAGCACTCAGATACAGAAGTAGTCCATTTTACTCCTTGTAAGTTCCGTTTAATGGAATCTTTCAATCTATTGAAGGAAGACGAATAAGCGCTTCAGTGATAAAGTGATAAAGTGCCTACTGTATCTCAGTACCCACCTCGTCAATGACCAGTACCTGCAGCCTGATGCGAGCGTAAGCCGGACATTCACAGAGGTAGTGCTCCGCGGTGTCGTTATCACTTTCACAGCAAGGGTCGCACGATGTTGTATCACATTTAAATTTTTAGCCAGTACTCAACCTGCAGCCTTCCCGGTTGGGGGGCAGCAGGAAGGCCGGCCACTTCGTAGAGACATCGGGAAGCATTCGTTTGGTCTGCCTGCATCCTGGAGAGTCATTCCATCTGCAGTGCGCATATGAATTATAAGCTTTGACATCCCTTACACCAATTCTTCACAATATAGTTCGTTGCCGTTAGAATTGCATATAACCCTGCTTGGAAGACAGACGCACGAGGAGTGCAATCAAATGTTGTTGTGTTCCAGAAGAGACGGAACGCCGCCTTGCGGGCAAACCCGGTTTACTCCCCCATCATATATTGACCACAGCCAGCATCCGCAATCACTGACCAAATATTAGACCGAGGGTCTCTACTTTCGACTCAGTGTAGGTATTTCCTATATTCCCCTATTGAGGACTTTGACCAGCCTACTGGTTTCTACGAAATTCGAATTAGCTTCTTATTTTCTTTTTGCTTCGATCTGTAGACTCCAGTTTTCCTGCTCACGAATACGCTGCAGATTTGCGTTCCACCAAGGAACTAAGATTGCTTTCTGAGCTGGGCTTGCCATTTCAAAACACTTGGTGAGTGTATCGTTCTGGTTCTGAACAGTTTCCTCTAACTTTTGTTGTACTCTGATCTTAGGGGGAGCACTGTTGGACTTGTCGAGCTCCTCCCTTAATCGTTAGTTTTCTCCTCTTCAAAAAGGTCCTACTGGATAACGTTAAGTCGATTCTGAGAGCCAACATTGTTGCCAACCAGGGAAGATGATAGTATGAAATCCACACACGTTGCATATGCTACTGACATTAAAAGTATTTTAAGCATTAGCACCGCAGAATATGATAAGACCTATCTTCCTGGAATCACAATTGTGAATTACAGTTGGCGATGGTGAATTTGTACATAAAGACAAGTTCTTGGTCTTTCGGATCGCTCGTCATTTAGTGGTCTAAAACTCCTTAAACCTCCGAAATCATAGATGCGTTTATTGCACACCCACGGTTCCTGTATAGATATTATCTGAGGTTTGGTATCCAACACGAAAAGTCTATTGAGCTTAATTTTGTTTACACCTGCTAGTTCTCGTTCAGTGTTAATTTTTAAATGGAATGCCAACTCGATCGTTTTCGATATCTTTTGACTTTTTACTTCCGTAAATCCAAGAAAGCTGCTGAGGCTTAAAAAGAGATATCTATGCGTAGTTTATGGTGCTAACTGCTTAACAAAAGACACAAGTCAGAGGTCGTAAGAGAAATTTTGTTCTGGAGATTTCGCACTCAAAGATGACCGTCGTTCTGGCAGACAAACCGAGGTTGATGATGACCAAACCAATCGAATCAGAGCGTCATAAGACTGTCCGAGAGATTACAAATTATATACGGTAATTGAAAAACATTTGAAACGTCTTAGTTTCGTAAAAAAGCTCGATAATTGCTATATGCATCTCAAACGCAATGAAATTGATTCTTTTTTGGAACAAGTCATTAATGGTGATGACGAGTGGATCAATCGAAAACGATTATGGTTTAAGTGTTATGATCCAATACAAACCACACCGCAAGTTGTACTGTTTAAAAAAAAGTTTATGTTGTCAATTCGTTGGGATTGGGAACCAAACAATCAGTGCAGATGCTTAATCGTTAGAGAATCGTGTTCTAACATAGCAACGCTAGACCACACACTTATTTGTTAACTCGTGAAAAATTATTGAACTTTCGTTCACATTAACTATACAGATTCGAATTTGCATCACCAGATTTTTATTTTCCTGCCAACCAAAATATTTCCTTGAAGTGGCGTTATAATCCGAAATGGACTTGACTTTAACAGCTTTCTTTAACGAGATCATGTGCTAACCGCGTCTTGTAACGAAAACCAATTTGTTTACGGTTTCCTGGTACTATAGCGAGGTTTTTCATAAGGCAAGGCTTTCTACAAACATATTGCTCCAAACTAAGACTTTTCTAACTATTGTTGCCAACACTATATTAGTAGAAAAGTTTATTATTTTTATTCAAATTTCGTTTATAAAAACAGGACTGGATATCACTTGAATAAATTGTCTTTTGGAACTTATAAGGAAACTTTCATCCTGAAGCATTAAATCATCTCTGCTTAATTGCTTCAGTGGTATCACGTCCATAAAGTTGTTTATATCTTAAAGTTAATACAGCCTGTTATTTGACACAAATTCCAGCTTTCAGCTTTTAATTTGTGAAGTGTATTTCACGAATAGTTTATTCAATATTCTGCTAAAGTGCTTAAATCCTTTCTAGATTATTAGCATAACATTGATCTATAAAGTTACATCGAAAGAGTTTAATTTAATTTCAATGTAATTTACAAAGAAATTAATATGTAGCTGTTTGAAATTTAAGCGCTGTTAATATAATATATCTCAGGACTGTGTTAAAATCGTTCTCCGGTAGAGATCCTTTTTTTTTTCAATATTATCCTCAAGCTGTTATTTGCATTAAAGAAGAAACTTTTTAGGATCGGTACTTCAAAACAAACGCCAAATATACTATATATTATAGCTCCTCTCTAGAATATTTCTTATTCACAGTACACTACATCGTTACTACATGGTTTCGGTTGAAAAATTGATAATACCATTATGAGTTATTAAATAATAATTCCATTAAAATAACTGCGAGCAAACGAAATAAAAAATATTTAATTCCATTCAAGTTAAAAAACATCTAATATAAAATCATTGTTGGTACATCAAAAAAAAGGCCACCACAAAAAAATTATTCTATTGTACAATTTCAAAAATTTAATATATCTTTGTCACGAATATGTGAAATAATAAAAATTGCGCATTTATTGTTTCTGGTGACATTGCAGTAGTACTTGACAAAACCAAAATATTCGAATTCCTGATCGTAGTTGAAAATAGCGCCGCAAATAATATTTCAGAAAAAAAATTAATAAACGAAAAAGTGCAGACCACACGCAACCTTTAATTCGTGTAGGTATAGATGTTCTCAAATACGAATATGTACATGTATGTATACATTTTTTTAGGAAACGTTAACCTGCATTGGAAGTATCTAATTATTTTGCAATTCATCACAACAAGGGGTAAACAATAAGAGAAAATTTACCCATTTCAATATAAATAATGTATGTATGTATTTTGCCGGACCAGCAGCAGCATTACAATTTTTTGTGAGCTGTTATTAGATTTATTTTTCCCAAATAAATTATTTCCAACTCTGACAGAAGAGGACGCTCAAAGTCCATTTTGGCAAATAGATGTTCCTGTTCTAGCTTGTGATTTGAAATATTGCAGGTGAAGAAAACAAATTTTAGATACATAGATTTTTAAATGATATACGTACGTACAACAGCCCCACTCCTATCTGTAAAGTACAAAATAAATCGCTTCGTCCCATGTTCTCACTGTGACAGATAGTTAATACACCGGCTTGTATTAATGTGTAAACAAAACGAATAGCTTAAGTCTGTTTACGTTTGTCACTAAGCATAAGGTGAGTAAGATCTACTGTAAACAAGTTGGATGTTATCATAGTACGAGTATGAATAGTTACCCAGAGAACATTAATCTTTCAGTGACCCTTATTATAAATACAAAAATAATATGTACATGGAAAGCTTTGAAAAGGTATTATATAAGATACTTTGGTAAATACGGGTACATATTAATACCATATCTTTTCGATGTAAAACCTTTTTTTTACAACAGGTTATGGTACCTGATGGTAATACTGTTTGTTTTTTTATTTCAGGAAACCGAGTTAGATTATAATTGTTATACCTTGAACTTCGAGTACACTTGTTTTGAAGTTTTATTCCATTAATATGCAAATAATGATGACATGGCGAAAAATGGCAGGTTAACTGATGATATATCACCATGATCAAACACCTCCCGGAAAATGTTCAGAAAATTAAAAATACAAGTTTATTCATCTAAATCTATATTGTCCCCATCGACTGCAACACACTTATGCCAGCGCTTGATCCAATCCTCGAAAATTTTTTTATATTCGGTTTTCAGTATGTCCATCAGTGCTTTCTGCTATTTTTCCATTACTTCCATTCAGTAGTTTTTATTTTAACTTGATTGAACAGAAAGAAGTCACAGGGAGCCAAATCAGGCGAACACGGTGGCTATTGGATGGTATTTGTTGCATTTTTCGTCAAAAAATTACGAATAATGATGGTCAACACGGTCTCTTTTTTGCATGAAATTGGGGTCTTTTGGCACCAACTTTGCTGCTACACGACGGAAACTCAAATCATTAACCAAAATGTCTTGGACGGATCCATAGGCAATGGTCAAGTCCTCCGCTATCTCTCTGATGGTTAATTTGTGGCTATTGACCAACATTTCTTTTACTTCATCAATGTTTTCGTCGGTTTTCGATGTCGATGGTCTGCTACTGCGTTCATCATCTTCGATTGGTTCACGACCACTTTTGAACCGGTCGTGCCACTGGTAAACGACCGTTTTCTTTAGAGAATGGTTGCCGAAACACTTTTCCAACATTTCGAACGTTCAAGCACCATTAAATCCGTTTTTTACGCAAAATGTAATACAAGTTCATTGTTGCGTCCATTTCTAAAATTGTAAAAAATCGCCAACACACACAGAGATAGATGTACTCTTGGCTACGTAACTTTTGCAAATGTCAAGCTATGACGCTAAGATTTAGAGGGAATGTCAACAACTTAACAAAAAAAAAACAGAACTCAAATAGGAACAATGGGAGCGCTACGCGATGGTTATCACGGGAATTGAAAAGAGTGCGGAGTGCTATTTATAAGATAAAATATTATTTATATATTTATTTAAAAAAATGGACTTTATTTTACTGAATCAAAATTAAGATTAACTTAATTCTAACTATAACTGCTTACGTAGCAATCCCGTATTCATCCCGTGTTTGGTGATCAGGTGCATGGGAACATCTGATGTGCACTACATTCCTTTGGTCAAGTGCAAAATAAACCTCAGACTTTCTGTGAGCATTACGTTCATGCGATGGGGTCGTGATGATTCGTGGGAACAAATGAATAGGTGTAGCGAATTAGAATAAAATATTTCGTTAACTCCTCCCGTCTTAAATGCAAAACGTCCTCGTTTGGTACCAAATTTAGAATAACGGTATTTGGTTAATGCGTGACGTAGATGCTCTTTCGGGCGGAGTTGTTGGTTTGATAGCAACTGCTTCCATGGCTATGGCGTCTATGACAATGTCTATGTTAGTGTCTAGTTCTTTCATCAGTTGCAAGGATAGAAGTTCCTCGACGTTGTTTCCCGTTGAAGGAGGTTACAGCATTGCGGGGAGGGGTCTATACCCAGTTGTTTCTGATGATCTAAATTTTGATCGCTGTATTTCGACTGTAGTGTTATGATATTGTATTATGAATGCCCTATTCAGCATGACTACGTTTTCGTCTATCGTTATTTATCCTTCATACTGGCTTAAGAAACTTATTCTTAGTGTAATCAATCTCTTCAAAGGATGGTATGTGTTGGTTGTTTACGATGGTGCAGGTAGGGGGAAGGCTACTTAGCAGATTTTAAATACATGTTTCATTACTTATATCTATGATACTTTCTCTAGGACAGATTGACAACTTATTATAAGTTTTACACATTTATTAAGACAATCGTTTGGTATTACATTGCAGAATATTTTCGTATAATATTTGATTTATAATTTTGCCTCTTTTACGGCTTTTATTAAAGTGGTCTCGCAGGACTTTATTTCAGTAGTTGGTACGATAATAATATAAAGAATTAATGTATTGTTGTGCGCTATTTTTACTTCGGCGAATTCTATAGCTTCTTAAATATTTGTATATGGAACGTTTTCTTCTTTAAATATATGTTCTATTATCTTAATTTCTAAATTTGACAAAATGCAATTTTTTACTATATTTACTTTGGCCCAATGCATAGCATAGCCTATATTAATAATCTCTTCTTTTAATAATTCTATTTTGTATTTAACATTAAGTATAAATTCATTTTTTAATTCTTCATTATCTTTTAAGTGTTTGCTTATTTCGTTAGTTAAGTTTGTTACTTCGTTAATTTTATCAATTACTAATTTATTAATCACTACATGTTTATTATTATTACTAAATGCACTATTAATTGTTTCATTTATAATTTCGAAATCGTCCTGGTCTTGATTGCCTGCAATACATTTCCAGGCACTACCAATGAAATCTAAAGACCTTTTATTTTTAGTATTCAAATATGGTAGGAGTCTGTTTAGATGGGTTCTAATTTGGGAAATTTCATTATATAAGAAGGCAGACTTTGGATGGTTGCTGTTAATGTTCTCTCTAATCGTTGTCTCTATTCGGTCAGTTGTGTCTTCGTATTTGCGTAAGTCGATGACATGAATAGTTTTGAAGGGTCCTGTTTGCAATCTTGCTGTTCCTGTATTTACTGTTACTAATCTCAAGTTCGTGTAGACTAGTATTTGGACGTCTGCCGTACAGGCTCTAAGAAATAATCTAAAAAGATAAGAAGAGAAATTATGTTTTGATGTGGGACTTGTGGACGGTTTTTCCGGATTGTGTTACTATTGTAGTTTTTTTATTTTCCGCTACGACTTCCTTGGAGTTAGCTTGGATCCCATTCTTTTGTTTCCTTTGACATATATTTTGTCTCCAGGTGAATAGTCTTTGATAGACTGCCTATTTTTATTATGGTTCACTAGATAAATGGACTGTTTTTCTATGATTTTCCTCATAGTGTGTTGGAGAGATTTTTGAAACATTGCTATATTTCTTTTGGTTTTTTGCCTACAACAGAATGCACTGAAAAATTGTAGGAGTTAAAAGCTCTCTCTAAAAGTTCCGTGAAAGATCTTTGGATGTTTTCGGTCTTAACACATCCCATTATTTCAGTCAGTGTGGAATCGGAACGTTCCACCTGACCGTTCACAGCGCTAGTATATGGAAGGGTCTTGAATATTTTGATGCCTAGCTCATCTTCCATCATGAAGGTAATAGAGGCAGAGTTGAAAGATCTTTCGTTATCGACAACCACGGTATTTAGGATACCATAAATACGATAAATTTACTAAATTCACGAAGTTCTTCCGTATTAAAGAAAAATCGGCTTTGTACTTGAGAAACAAAATAATAAAAATCCTCCACTACTTTACAGTTCCGAAAATACTAGTCATGGATAATGAGAGTGGTTTTATAAGTCCCATTGTTTCGAATTACATCCAAACGCTAGGAGTTCAAATATATTTAACACCAACTCAAAAAAGTGAAGTCAATGGCACAATCGAAAGAGTTCATTCAACAATAATTGAGATGATCAACACAAAGATGATGAACACAAAGCAGTAACAATGCCATTTTTCCTTCCCGTTCTGTTTCAATAGGATTGTCCTCGGCAATCCTAAGCATATTCGAATACAATACACCATTAATAACTATAAAACATGGAAGAGGACGAATCATTAACGGCAATTTTAAAATGATCCACGTTATAAATCTCACATCGTACAATGAAATAGTCAGCGTCTCTATTTCTTCAATTGAACAACAAATAGAGAAAAATATTATACTCAGACGTCAAATACTGTATCAATTACACCAAATCGAAGAATCATTAAAGATATTGCACGTCAAAAGACTATGGTTAGCCAGATCAATAAACTGGCTTGGATCTGCATGGAAATGGATCGCCAGAACACCGGATGCCACCGATTGGGATAGCCTTCTGAAAACTCAAACCGTCATTATTGAAAACAACAATAATCAATATCGAATTAACAACCGCATTACCGAAGTAACTCAAGGAATTTTGGATAACTACAAGTGTCGATAAGTTTGAACAAACAATGTACGTATAATAAACTTACAATAATTAAATATGAAGTCAATGAAATCGTTTCAGCAGTTCAATTAGGAAAAAAAGGAGTCGTGAGCACAAACCTTTTGAACGAGACCGAGGTCCAGAAAATTCTCGAGAAGATGGAGACATATAATAAGGAAGTCGAAGCTATCGAGTATGCAGTACCAATAGTGCTACAAAAAGATTCAATTATACTTTATGCTATACTTTATGCTTTATACTTTATGCTATCCTTACCAAAACAAAACCAATCGATTTCAATCATCTTCTAATTAGATCTTCAGTTAAAGACAATAGACGAATTTACTTAGAAACAAATGAACCTCTGGTTCGTAAATCATGACGAACAATATGGAATCAAAGAACAGTGCAGAGAAATGAAAGGCATACTAGTATGCAACAGCAACCAACTTCAAAAACTATCCGCAGACCATTGCATCAGTCAGCTGCTAAAAGGAATCAGTGCTAAATGCGAACACCAATTGTATAAAAAACCAATCATCGAACTCATCAACGAAAACATCATATTCCTAACCAATTTCAACGGAATCATTAAACATCAAGAGGAGACCAAAATTCTAAATGGAACATTCTTGTTGCAATTCAATAATGACTCTATATTTATCAACGACCACTTTTTCAGGCCAATTTAACAGTAAAAGAAATTAGACTAGATCTATAATATCTACATAGTTTACACATAGATAATATTAAGAAGTTATAAAAATTTGCACTAATCAACCATTCTCAGTCGTTTCAGATG
The DNA here is from genome assembly GCA_949129095.1 of Volucella bombylans. Classification (NCBI taxonomy): domain Eukaryota; kingdom Metazoa; phylum Arthropoda; class Insecta; order Diptera; family Syrphidae; genus Volucella; species Volucella bombylans. The sequence continues at coordinate 305,009,317 of OX422140.1, forward strand.
TTGTTATCTTTTTTGTTCTGATAATCATTATAACCATACTTATTAGATGCAGATGCAAGAAAAAACATGTCCATGAGACATGGACCCAAGGAGGGAAGAGTTATCACACACAAACCAGCTTCGTCAGCTCACGCGCCAAACACCTACATGCATATCCAGCGGATATGGATCAGATATCTCTCTGGAATATTTTTTGTATTTTAAGTATTAATGCTGACTTCATGTAATTATTAAAAATTGTATTTTCCCCCAGTAAAATGTTATAAATACTCGTAGTACTGTAAGACAAAATTGTATTCAGATTTAAGTAGAGTGAATAAAGTGAAAGTAACTTTTTTTATTTAATTTAAAATGAAAAGTTAATAACTGTGACTTATTTTAATTTTACCGCCTATAGAGTTCGCACAGAAAGGTTGTAAATTAGGTATGGGTTTTGAAACAAGACCTGACTGAATGTAGTTCTTGTTTGAACCAATATCTATGAGAATTTGTAACATTTGTCCACTCATCGTTCTGCACTCAAAATAGAGCAGTGAAGAGCGATTTAGGCTAAAAAATAAATGTCCGTGAAATCGATGGGTTGTTGTTGTATGTCGTTTGGATTTCCAAATGATTCGACATATTGTGAAAATGACTGGTCATATTTGTTTTCTTCAGAATCTAGAACACGTTCGTAATTAGCTACATCGTTACTTTGTGGTTCTACGTAAAAATTTCCTTGTTCCTCTTGATATTGTATTTGTTGGTATGGATCTAGTACTTGTTGGTTCTGGTCTTCAGTTTGGTTTCCTGCGGTTCCATATTGAAATTCCTCTGGTGTATAATTGGCACTTGCGTCTGTTGTGTAGATGGCGCGTACCTTTGTTGTTGTTGAGGCCTATTCATATAATCTACAGCTCTCGTTTGGACACTGATGTCCATTGGAACTGGTCTTTGTTGAGGTTTGGGTGCCATGGGACGTGGTGTTATAGGCTGTTGGGCCTGATTGTTTGGATAGTTCGGAAGGGCTTGTCTGTACATGACATGTTGTTGCTTAAATTATGGAACGTAAGCTTGCTGAGGAAAGAAAACTGGTTCATTTCCAGGAGGACCTCTGTGTATGATATTTTTCCGTGGAGGAAGTTGAGGGATAACTTGGTTATGAGATCCAAGGGGTGGACCAGAATGTGTAATGGCATATTGAGTCCTGTAATTCTGGTTCTCAAGCTTTAAACACAGATGTAGTGCTTGAGGTAAATCGGTTGGCTCTTTTATGTCAAGGAGTCACGGCAGATCGCCTCTCAGACCTCTGATGAAGGTATCTAAGGCCTTGTCTCTGTACGTTTGTGTAAGGATATTTAGTGACTCGTTACCGATCTCCATGCCACCCATTTTGTTTAGAATCATTGACAAATATGCGTATGTCGCGTGATAGAACTCTTGGATTGTAAGATTCACTTGAACCAAAGATGTCATCTGGTATTCAAGGGTATGCATCATTAGACAACGAGCTATGCAAATCCAGTCCAGCGGGGTATTATACGACTCTAATACCACATCGGCCTGGCCAACTATTTTATTGCGAATGACATTAAGAATCCCATAATACTACTTTTCTTCTAGGAATTAAATTCTCCTGGTTGGCCAGTGAAATCCTTCAGACAACGAACCACATCGGGTATTTTGTCCAGCTCACCGATATCTTGCTGAAATTCTGGATTGATCGATTGGTCTACACCAATAAAATGGTCGGAATAAGGGCTTATGAGTGAATGTATAACTTTTCGTCCTTCATTCCGAAGAACGCGAGTTACTACGCCTGTAATTGAGGCTCCTAAAGCCACATTAGTAACAACTCCACCAATATTGGGTGGATGTGCTCTTGCGGCTTGGGGATTCGGTTCAGGAACATTTTGAACAGGGAGTCTAAGAATATTGTTGGGGTTTGCCATATTAATTTCAAAACAAAAGGAATTTAGAATTACGAGAGTTGAGGGGTGTTATGAATTTGATTACTTATTCTAGCACTCAAAAATTTGCACTTTTTATAAATATTAGATGTATGTATTGTATGTATTTAATGTAGTTGTATAATATGGTAATATAATGTGGTTTAAATTGATTAGTTTGTTTTTATTCAATATACTTTTATGTTATTAAATTTTACTTTAATTTAGTTTGCTAATTATTATTTCTTTAGTTTCAATCGGTTTTTATTCTATGTTTTTATTTAATATACTACTCTTATTTTATTCAATTTCACTTTAATTTAATTTGCTAATTATTATTCCTTTAGTTTCAATAAATTTATATTCTATTTTCTGACTTTCCACATTTATTTTAATATAATTTTCTTCTTAAATAGACTTAGTTTCTAAACGTACAAAACTACATCCAGGCAATACATTGGTCCTGACTTTTTCCAGATCGTGGTGCGACTAGCGTACAACCTTTCCTTTTCCTCCGGCAGACGAGTGATTAGCTGCTACCGGCTACTAAGGGGCCCTTGATGATTCTTTGTTAAGTTCACCTTTCACCACACTCGCGACGGATACGACAGGAGTTTTTTTTTGTATTTTAACAGTCTGTTAAGCGGCGAGAATCACACGCGTAAACGATTCGTAAGTGCAACTTGAGGACTTATGACGAGACTTTTTCGCGAAACTCAGAACTACTTGAGGTCTATACTGTACCGTTATTTTTATTTCACTCCTGTGGGTCCCTGCTCGGGTGCCAGTTAAAAAATTATTTATTTATTTATTTAAAAAAATCGACTTTATTTTACTGAATCAAAATTTAGACTAACTTAATTCTAACATTGTTCAACCTTAAATAAACCATAACTGCTTACATAGTAATCCCGCATTCATCCCGTATTTGGTGATCAGGTGCATGGGACATTTGTGTACCAACGCTCTTGAATTCAGCAAATTAGCGACTAGTAGTTACTTTAACGGACCAGATTCCCTATAATGCTTTACGAGCCATTCTTAAGTCTTAACGGAATTTTTTGAAATCAAATAACGGTTTTTTCCCATGGTTTTCAAAATATTAAAAAGTGCGTCATTAAAACTTCAATATCTCGATGACTAAATGTCATTAAATTTTTACCGTATCGTTTGAAGGTTCGTACTATCTAAAAATCGCGTATCTTATTAGAGTCGCGATCTATGCGTCAGACTCAAGACTTTTCGAACCACCTATTACCTTTTAGTTATATGTATAGTTCGAGGTTTATGTAGTTAACGCTATGAACATTGCATATATGTGTATGTATAACAAACCCGATTTTAATAAATTTCAACTTTTCTCTTTTATTAACCGACTAAGGACATTTTTTCTAAAGCTTGGCACCCGTTTGCGAAAACTCCGCAAATGCGGAAACATTTTGAAAATTAAAGAAATTGTTCACAGACTTTTTTCATAGAATTCGGACTTTCTGTGACAAGTTTTTAATGTTTTCTACAGCTTTTTACATCCAAAATCATGAGGAACCTTTAAATATTTGAGGGTGTGTCCTTTCCTAGATGCCGGTAAATCTCTTAATTTTTATGTTTTAATGTGTACCACATGTTGAATCAGCTGTAAGATTCACCCAGAATTCAACGTTGACTTCAAATATAGCACCCATTAATTGTCGCATATACAGTATATCACCTTCTCAAATCTGATACCGATTTCATATGTTTTGTCCCGGCTCTAGAACTCCTCTTTGATGATGATTACTGGTGAGTGATTTAGCATTAGGTACTTAAGTGTGCAGTATTAAGAAGTATAATACCTAAAAACCAGTCAACCACACAATTTGCCTTGATAAAACATTGGTCGCCTTAATGTTTAATAATTAAAAAGTTCGATGTGTGTATGTAAACAGGAGGTACTAACACGTACATTTACCTACAAAAATATAAATATTTTTTCGGATTTATTGTTTTCTTTTTCTTTAGATGATGTTGATGTATTGTAATATTATAATAAACCACTCGTAGCTGACCGGGCGAACTGCGTTCCGCCTAAAGTTGATTAAATTATTAATGTCCCTTTCAATCGAGCCTCTTTATTGAAAGAATGATACGCTTTTGGAATTGAATTGAATTCAATGCATTTTATTTACACGGAAAATGGATTTCACACATTTTAGGTCACTGCAACGTTGTTTATTTTGGGAACAAGGAGGAACGCTTCTGATCGTGATATAAAATAATCATTTAATACGAGGGGCGTTCAATATATTCTCGGTATCGATATGAAGGAAAATGCGAATTTAATTTAAATTGTTTTTATTTTTCAATATAATCTCCCCTAACATCAATGCATTTGTTACATCTTGAGATAAGCTTTTTTAAACCCTCAAAAAAATTAATTTCCTCTTTCTCTGCAAAATACCCATTTATTGCCGACTTGAGTTCTTCATCATCCGAAAATCTTTTTCCACGAAGACATTTTTTCAAATCCGGAAACAGGAAATAATCATTAGGGGCAAGGTCTGGACTATAGGGTGGGTGTTGGATTTCTTCGAAACCACAATCTCGCGCAGCAGCCTTGGAAACTCGCGCCGGGTGAACAGGAGCGTTGTCATGAAGAAGCAACACACCCGCTGCGAGTTTACCCAATCTTTTCTTTTTAATTTCCTCCCGCAAATTATGCAAAGTGGAAGCGTAGGATGTGGCGTTGATGGTTTCACCTTTTTTTTTGTACTCAATGAGCAAGATTCCCTTTGAGTCCCAAAAAACTGTGGGCATGAGCTTCCCGGCAGACGGAGTGACTTTGAACTTCTTCGGGGGGTCTGTTCCTTTTTTATGCCACTGCATGGACTCTTGTTTGCTTTCAGGGTCATAGTGGTGGACCAATGTTTCGTCCCCAGTAACAATTCGATCCATAACATCGTCCGCGTTCTCACTACACATCTCCAAAAGCTCTCTACAGCATGCGATTCTCACTTTTTTCTGAGGCGCTGTGAGCATTCGTGGCACCCACCTTGCACTGACCTTTGAAAGGTTAAGATGGTCATGAAGAATGGTGTGAATGGCACCAATTGAAAGCTTGGTGATCTCTGCCATCATTTTCACCTTTATTTGGGCATCCTCAAGAACAAGTTTTTCGATTTCTTTGATGCTTTCTCCCGTACAAGCAGTAGCCGGGGCGCCGAAGCGGGGGTCGTCTTCAATGCTCTCTCTGCCTCTCTTGAACTCACTTGACCACTTTTGCACAGTTGATAATGAAGGTGCGGAACCCTGGTAAACAGCCACCATCTCTTCATGAATAGTTTTTTGACTTTTTCCTTGCTTAGTGAGAAATTTAATTACAGCGCGATGCTCAATTTTCACCATCATCGTCTCAGTTGCCATTATGATTCTGTTTAACTAGAGATAAAATGCGAATTAATAATCACATTTATATGAAATTTTACATGAGTATAAAAAATAATAGTATTACTTGATAAATAAGTCAATTTATATATACAACCACAGCTTCACCCCGATACCGAGAATATGTTGAACGCCCCTCGTATAATTATAATTGGTGTAGTAAGCCCCGGTTTCAGTTTATTCGACCCAATGTGACTTTGAGTTAACTTATGTCGAAATTGTCTACTCTTATTAGATTCGCCCTTTTGCACAAAACCTCATTAGGGCCGAATTGTATGCACTCCAATCCTGGCATTCTCTACGAACCCTCTCCTTTACCCGAACCTTTTCGAATAAACTTGATCTCACTTTGAACCATACGTGACATCTAAGTATATGCCAGATGGCAGATAAGGGCAGATTATTTTCACTTTGGCATGGAATTGGTTGCTATGAAATAGTCTCTTTGTGAGAGGAAAAGCTCTAGATCTGTCCAAACAGCATGACATATATGAATAGTATCGGCCAATTAATCGCACCTTGTTTCAGACCATTTTTAATGTCAGACTGGAACAGAAGTCACAATGCCAAACTTCACTAAGAATTGTCCACTGCTGAGCGTATCAAAAATAATGTACAGCTTACTCTTGCCTGATTTGTATCTACAGACCCACCAAGAATTTCATACTTAGGCTTTGTGAATTAAGGGACTGGTCGAATTTAGAATTTTTAAAAAATCAATCCCTATATGTAAACAGTAACAAATAACAAAACATTAATTATCGCACGAGTTTTGTTTTCGTTTACACATTACTCTCCAACAATGATTACAATTTATTAAAATTTATTACCAGGATTCACAGTCGGTGGCCTCAACTTTAATTGATGTTAGCGGCAATTTTGCTGTTTAATGTTCCTGTGACAGTAAAAGAATGAAATCTATGGAATGCTGAAAATATTGAGGACGTAAGTGCATCTATTGGCAGCGACCCAAATCAATATATTCCACGCCGTTCGCAGGAATTGGGCAATAGTGAGTTTTGCGAAAGGATATCGGCATATACCCATATAAGATCAAATGAATTTGTTTGATAATCGTTATTCATTCAATTTCAATTATTTAACTAATTCATTGTTAATCATTCATTTTCATTTATTTGTTTCATTCTTTTCGACTCGTTTAGATATTGTATTAATTGTTAATTATAAAATTATTGTTGCTACATTTGTCGAGTCACTGTTTATTTGTACGAAATTGCTGTTAGTCACTGCACCATAAAATCGGACCACTTTAAATCCTGCCAACAACAACACAGGCAAACCAGATGATTGGCCAACAGGAGCATCGTACGATATTTTAACAACAACAACGCTGTACAGACCGGTGGTGCGTAAACAAGTGCACTATGGGAGAACCCAAATGATGAAGAATTTGATCAATCACTTGCAATTGATTCGCCGCAGTGACAAGTTACCCTTGTAATTAGTTATACAAAATAAATATACATTATAACGTGGATATTCGCGTGTGCGTATTATTTTCTAAACTTTTATTTCAAGATCGTTCGGTTTACTCTGTCGATAGTGCTCACACAATAATTTCGATCGTCGAATCCAAATCAGAATTGAAGAACTTAAGCCAGATGACCATCTGAAGCTTCGAACTTTCTCTGAGATTGGTTACAACCGATTCTGAATTTCATCGCAAAATAACATTCAGTGATTAAGCTCATTTCTGGCTAGATGACTTTGTTAACAAGCAAAATATGCGCTACGCCTGCAAGCTCCCTCGTGGTGGACATATACGAGTAAATGAAGTCCAGTTCCATTCATAATGGTATAATATTACTTTAATGGGAAACAAAAGTTTTTTCCATATCCCAAATAGTTTGTGTTTTATCAAAAAGCAAAAATGTATAGAACTTAATGCCAAATCCGAGATCTTATTTCTACGAGTAAAAAAAAACCGTTACCCCGTTTGTGAAATCCGAAAAATGTTTAAATTGATTTATTGTTGCAGTTAGCATGTACTTTAAGCAAAAAAAAAACCACAATAACATTGTAATAGTTTGAAACTTGAGTTTCATACCAATCTTGACTTAATTTGATAGGGTAGACACACAGCAGTTACAAAATATAGCGTCTAATCGTACAATTAATTTCGCAGTTAATCGAATGGGATAACATAATAGCAGGCTGATACAACTGGTATAAATAGTTTCGCTCTCATAGCCATTGGTATACTTTATAAAAAAAAACATTGTGTACTCGCCTTATACGAGTATGTAGGTGGTATAGGTCTTTAGTTAGTTTTTTACCGGCCCCAGGTGTGATCGGTCAGAAGATATTTGAACAGTTTAACGTTACTTGGCAAGAGAATGGTGGCATCAGACATTATTTCAACAGTTTTCAGTATACCGTTGTAAATTGTAGTAGCCGAAAAGCGATCAGCTTTGCCTACATACTATACAACAGTATTGAAATACTAAGCAAAATAATAACGCGGTATATTAACAAAAGTTTCCTTGTTTGTATGCTCTAGATCTAGATTTGGAACTTTTGTTATGTGAGACCGAGCCCGCCGATTTTATGTATTTCTTTCCGAAGTTTTATAAAGTATACAGGAGCAATTCTTATCAAATCTTGAAAAAATTATTGAAGTTAGCTCAATAAGTTTTATACTTTTTACGAGAAAAAGTATAATAATTATATTTTTATATAATTCGAACACAAAAATATTAAATGATCTCTTAAATATGTATACTTGTGAAATATGATTCTAAATACGAAAAGTATTAAGTTTAAGGTTACAATTTTAACCGTTTTTGTAAAATATACAATTCATTCTTCAAATTTCAGGATTTTTTTTTTATTTTAGCTAATAATTGGGTCCGCTACAAATTTGTAATAATTAAACAAGACTCAGACACCAATTTCTTCGACTTCTTAAAACCCTTATATGAAAAATATCATTGACTTTGAGGTTACAGTAATAATACCAAAATTTTAAATAAATCAACTGATCAGTTCAAGCTGTAATTCAAATCAAACTATTGCATTGTACTTGTACATTTCGTCAACAAAAAAACTTGTAAATTACATAGTATATATATATATATATATATAAATAGGAAGTTCGGATTTTTACATGTATAGCTAAATATTAAATATAAATGTTATTTTAAATATTTTCGGAGAACAACAACTCTTCATGTAAACTTCGGAATACCTGTTATCGTTAAGATTAGTATGTAAACATTCATTTAATTAACTGAAAACCAGTAATACAATGACTTGCAGACTTATTTCTTAAAGTTTACCATTAAAAACACACACACGCTGATATATATAAATCATGAACTATAATTATGATATCATCAAATTTCTATCAGTTTTCGTTAGAAAAAAAATTTATATCACTAACATTGTTTAATATAAATCGGATAGTACTTGAACGCATTGTATTATCTTGTATGTATTTGATAATGTTTGAATTTTAGGATAATTTCAATAAAGCTATTTGAAGCCAGTGCATTCATATACCTAGGCATATCGAACTAAATGCTCTTATTTGTATTAAATAAATACAGATCATCCAAAATATAGGGAATACATACATATAATATATGATAATTTGCAGGACTATTTTATATGAATAGGAAATGCTTAGCAAAAGGCTTCTCGGTAATTCAAAAAAAATCGCGGTTTAATTTTTGTTTATGCTCTATACTATATGAATGCCTTAAAGACATTGAGTAGTTCACTCAGTTTTATTATTATCTTACGGTTCACAAAATCGAATGCAAAGTCTTGGCTTTGGGGAAGTAGAAAAAATAACATACGATACTCAAATAACTACTCTAGTTTCCATTGTAACTAAAAATAGAAACAGAAAAAGTGCAATAAGCTATTGGAAAAAAATAGAACCTCCTAATTCGGAAGTGGAATTCAAAACTGAAAAAAAAATTCTAAACAGATCGCTTTAGACAAACCAAGATGCTGACTGTAGTCTATATCGATTAAAGGCCTTCGGACTTCCTTCTTGGAGTATACAAAGATAGAGCCATTCTGAAATTGAAATCAGTTAGTAACTTCTTACTTCAAAATGGAAGAATAGCCACGAATTCATTTGCCTTTTAGCAAACAAAGATGACATCCTATTTTCACCATATTATAAATTAATAAAAAAAGAAAAACGGATGATAAATATTGCTAAAGTATACATCTTAGTATAGAAGGTTTTCAAATTTCTTGAAATGAAGTTTCTTAGACGATGGTACAAAATTTTTTGGGGAGCATTCAGACTATTTGAACAATGTTACAACTCTACATACATCGTACAAGGATATTGAAGAGTGTAATTTAATTCTCGTTGCCCGTCCCCAGTGCCGCGAGTATTCTTATACTGCACTATCTTTTGGAGATGGATTCGAAGCGAAGTTTTGGTGTTCATTTACTGATTTACTGTGCACATCGCAGCTATTATATTTGAACTCCTTTGACTCGGTTGATGTACAGGCTGCACTGAGGAAATCAATGATCACTCAACAAATTTTATATCAAGCCCAGGTTGTCTGTCTAAGATGATTGGGGCCTTACATAGTCACTTCAGTTGCTTAGGACAAGGTTTTGATACACGATTGTCTTCTTAAGTTGCAGAAACAGTGATTGGCAAGAGTCATTATTGATCGGGACTCTACTTCTTAAAACATACGAGTAAAAATGGTAGAAATGCATCCTACTCAAGCAATATTTCGCGGGGTGGATGCAAAGTCTATCAACTTGTAGGACTAATCTAGAACTGTTTATTACGCAGAACTGCTCGTATTCCTGTGAACAATGATTCCCACGAAAAAACTACAACAAGCAGCAGTTTAGTTTTCTCACAACAAGTGACACCTTGCACCTGTGCGAATAAATAAAAGTGCAAGATAATCAAAATCAACTTATAAAAGGGAGAACGCAACATGATTCAGCAGTTTATTATTTGTAAATACTTCAAAGAAGGAGTAACAATAAACATAACAATAGACTCTCTTGTTTTGCTGTTCTGGTTAGTGACTGTCTTGTTGTTTCAGTGTTATTCCACATTCATAAATAAATATCTTTAATACTTAAAATCTAACATTTGTTTTACTCATTTTTCTTCGTCTACACAAAACACAGCGGTGAAACTGGAGGCGAAAACCCAGCCATAATCCAGCCTACGTGTTCCTCTTTTTTTATAATTCGTATAAATCCAAGGCATCACACAAATTTGAGGGAACGTAGAAGTCCCTTAAAAGTAAAAAAAAGGAAAGCAAAAACAAAAAATAAAAATGTTATTTGTTTACATATATGTATATAAATTAAAACATTTAAAATTGAAATGTTTAAAAAAAACTTTATTTGGGCAGCGTAACTGCCTTACAAAAATTTACTTAAAAACTGAGTACATGATTCTAAAACTAAGAGCTTAAATACCTAAATTATGCTGACCAGCTAGCTACCTGTCGTGGGAACGGATGTGATCAGCTGAAACTGTGTCATATTGTCGTTTGGTGAATACAGTGTTGCTTGCTGCTTGTTGCTTGTTGTTTATGCTGACGTCTGGTCAATACAGTGTTGCTTGCTGCTTGTTGTTTATGCTGACGATGTTGTTTGGACTGTTGCCGGTGAAATGTAGGTAGCATGTATCGAACGTGCGAACTTCTGTCGTTGACTTGTAATGCTGTTTATGCTGACGAATCGAATGTTGACTTTGTGTGAACTTATGCTGTGTTAACTCCTCCCGTCTTTAGTTCCAACGTCCTCGTTGGACATTCAAAAATATGGAATTTGGTTAGAGCTCATAATTTTGGGTGATTCGGGATATTTTATCTCTGTGGGTATTTCCTCTGTTTTTGAGCCTGTTGGTATGTGAAATGAAATGGGTAATGCAGGTGATCTTGGCTTAAAGCATCTGTTTTTAAGCGCGAGGATGGCGACAGCTATCATTATGAACGCTGTTATGCTAAAGTTTGCCGTCGGGCCTAGCTGATTTCTTGTCCTCAAGAGTTGTATTTCCTGCGTATTATTAGCATGAAGGTCCTTCATTGTTTCTAAAGTGAGGATTTCTTCGAACGCTTTCTGGGAAGTAACAGGCTGTAATATGGCTGGTAATGGTTTGTATCCGGGGATTTCTTTTGAAGTAAAGTTTTTACCATCTATCATGATACTATCGTATACGAAATGAACGACAAATGTTCCGGAGAAATTTGTTGTGACCTTGTTGACAATGATGGAACCATTGTATTGATTTAGCAGGAAGGTTCCTGGTTCTATTAATTCTATCGTTGGTACGTGCTGGTTACTAGTTTTAGAGCAGGATGCTTGCTGACTTCTTAAAAGTCTAGGTATACAAGATGTTTCAGTTATATCTATTACCTTATTACTATTACATTCATAATCTTAAACTACCGTAATCTATACAATTTTCTCTTAAACCATAAATTATATCATTACAATTTAATACATTTTCGTATGGGATTTTATAAATTGATTTCTGTAATTTAACAGTCTTAACCAATAAGACTTGACATTGTTTATCATCGGTGATCGGAACACCTATAATATAGATTATTGATGAGTTAATAGATGCAATTTTTATAGTAGCAAATTCAATTGCTTCTTCAATGTTTATATATTGTATTTTATTTTTTTCAAACGCTTCTTTTATAATGTTTAGTTTCTTATCATCTAAAATAAATGAATTTATTAGGCCATTTTTAGCCCAGTGTACAGCATATTCTGTGTTAATTATTTCTTCTTTTATTATTTCTAAGAGTATCGCTATTTTGTTCATATCTCAAAATTTGGCTAGTTACGTTATTGAGTTTGTTTATTCTTTCTAATACTACTTTGTTTAAAATTACTTGTTTACTGTTATTTTCAAGAACATTATTTATTTTTTCTGTTAGGATAATTAGACTATCGTGGTCTGGATTCCAGCAATCCATTTCCACCTTTTGCCTATAAAATCAAAGGATCTTTTGGCTTTAGGTTTAGGTTTGAGTTTATTCAGGTGGGTTTGGATTTGGGAAAGTTCATGGATAAGGAAGGGATAACTTGGGTCTCTGTTGGTCACTCGTGAGTTTATGGTTATCTTAATTTCATTAACTTTTTCCTGATATTCATCTAATGCAATTACTTGTACTAATCGGAATGTTCCTGTCTGTATTCATGCGTTGCCTATGTGCCATGTTATTGCCTGTGAATTTGAGTAATCCAAAATTTGAATGCTGCCGAGACATGGAACTTTTAATGAGGTTTTTGTGGATTACCTTTCCAGATTGTGTTAGGACTGTTGTTGTTTTGTCCTCCTTAACTGTTTCCTTCTTAAACCTGGGAGATAGTTTAGTTCCTAGACGTTTGTCAATCTTGACGTGGATAGTTTCACCGGGCTTGTAAGTTTTAATTGTCTGTTTACCCTTGTTGTGATAAGTTAGATCTTGAGCTTGTTTAGCTTTCAATCGTTCAACGTTTTCTTGTCTGTCTTTTTCGTAAGTTTCAGGGTTAATGCTTATGATGGTACGGCCAAAGAACACTTCTATTGGTCGTTTCTTTGTCGTTAAATGGATTGAATAATTGTACTCGTATACTGGACGATCGAGTAACTCCTCAAAAGATCTGTGTATATTATCAGTTTTGAGGCAACAAATGATTTCGGATAGCGTTGAGTGGAATCGTTCCACTTGGCCATTGACTGTACTCGTATACGGGGGAGTCGTGTAAACTTCTATTCCTAACTGATCTTGGAGCTGGAATCGGATGGGTGCTGAGTTGAAAAATTTTTCGATGTCAAAAACGACGATTTTAGGGACGCCAAAAGCGAAAAGGATTTGTCGTAAAGGTTCTCTCACATCCTCTGTGGCTTTAGACTTCAGAATTCGGGTCTGGGCATATTTTGAGAATTTATCCACAGCAGTCAGAACTAAATTCTTCTCGGTAGAGTAGATATCTATGTGGATGCTGTGACCGGCATATTGAGGGATTGGTGTAGATTGTAATTCTGGCCTATTAGGGTGGCGATCATATTTATATTCCTTACAAACTGAACATTGTCGGACTATCTTATCCACTTCGGATCTCATTTTCGGGAAGTAGAAATGTTGGATTAGTTGGTTTTTATTTTCTAAACTATTTCGATGAGCTCTTTTGTGTTCCTTTAATATTTCTTGTTCTCGTTCTATTGGATCTGTAATATCTTTTACTAATGTTTGTGTAAACCTAGATTTATAGGACCTGAAATGGAGTAAGTAAATTTTTTCAATCTGTCACATGATGGGTTCTGAAACATATAGGCTATTTTTAAAACTAGGGTTTACTCGTAAATATTTTTTAAAATAGGGATAAGATCTTCTTCAGTGTAATTTTTTCTAACGATGGTGTGACGATGGTAGGTTGGGAAAGGGATTTCGAACTTATAACTTTCTTCATCTCCAGCTGATAGCATTATCTGACTTTTGAAGGCATTTGTGGGTGCTTCCACAGCTGGTATTAGTTCATGCGATGGACTTTCATCACTGTGTATAGTGGGTGTCATTGAGTTAATCTGAGTTATTCTTGAAAGCGCATCAGCCACTACATTGCTCCGTCCGGGTTTATACTGGAGTTCATAGTTGTACTCCTCTAGAATAGCTTTCCAGCACTTCATTTTGGAGTTATGGTTTTTAGAACTCAATACATAAGTTAGCGGCTGATGGCCAGTAAAAATTCTGACCTTTGCTGTGCCGTAGAGGTAGTTACGTAGCGTCTTCAGGGACTATATTATGGCGAGCATTTCCTTCTCATTTGCCGCATTATTTTCCTCGGTCTTACTCAATGCCCGAGAAATGAATGTTATTGGCCAATTGTCTTGAGATAATATAGCGCTTGAAGCTACATTTGAAGCATCGGTTGTCAGTTCGAACTAAACAAACTATGTACACTACAATACCGCGGTATCGACTCACGACTAACGAAGACCTGTTTCGCAATCCGACTATTGACGCACTGCACCGACAGAAAAGTAGACTTCTGACAAGACTTAAAAACTTGTACAGACAGTTGACTGACCGACAAGACCCGGAGATTAGGACACTGAAGTCGTCGATTAAAAATATTCAAACGCTAATAAAAGAGAATTACAGGATTTCTGTAAGTTTGTATTGGAACAACAAGGTTCGGGCTGTAAACACCAGCTACCCGAATATGTTTCCGCAAATAAGTAAACTATTTCGGAGAAAAAATCAAAACGACCTTCAGTGTCTTAAAATAGCCCGGACAACAGACAACGAAAGGTTACTGACAATAGCAGGTATTGATCCAAATGAGGCCGCTGATGATGACGACTTCTTTGTGATCGAGGATCCACAGGAGAAGGTTGAGGACATAGGGGCGACTTTCCAGGAAGTATACAAGGCCACTGATACCATTGGCTCTAATTATGATCTGAACAGTCGCGTCTTGGTGTACGACTTCTGCATTTGAAATGAAGTAGGGAACTGGCGATCCGAGGGCTCTGGTTTCACCCGGTTCAGCGACGAAAATATGGCAAATAATGTCATTGCCAGAGAGGGTGACCTACCCCCGTTCATTTCGAAGGAAGAACTCCATGAGATCTTCGACACAATCAGGGCTAAGAAATCAGTGGGGACCGATGGTATTCCATACGTCGTGCTTCAATATCTTCCTCTAGAAGCGCTGGACATTTACACCACCCTGTTTAATAATGCAATGAATAATGCACATTATGTATCCAGTGCATTGGAAAACGGCGGTGGTTCAACCTATCCCTAAAAAGGAAAAGGATATATCCAATCCGGCGAATCTCCGGTCGATAAGTTTCCTTTCGAATATCAGTAAGGTTTTTGTAAAGGTAATCAATAGAGCTCTGACTAGGTGGGTTGAGGACAAACATATAGTTCCGGATAATCAATTCGGTTTAAGGCGGGACATGATATCTTACATGCCGCGTCTAAACTGGTGTCTGATATCCAATGGAATAAATGCAAAAGCCAATGTACTGGTGCCTGCCTTGTTGACTTGTATATTCTGTACATTTGTACAGAATAATATGCTAACCAGCATCGTGAAAAATGATGATGTGGCTTCTGTTGGAATATTTCAAATTAAAAATGGTCTTCAGCAAGGTGCGGTCAATTCGCCGATCCTATTCAACATTTATATAAGCGACTTGATAGGTTCACTTCCCCATACTATTGCGCACGCAGACGATTTGATAGCGTACAGAACAGGTCCAAAAATCGAGGTCATTAATACACTCTTGCTGCGTGACTTCGATAGGATTAGACGATTTTGCGATGACTTGAATTTGAAAATCAACTTTCAGAAGTCGGAAACCATTCTCTTTAGGACGCCGTTATCTGGAGCCTCTAGGGATACCAGGAAAAATTGGGGGAAATTCTCGATTATTGGACAGCACGGACAGCCTCTTGCCTGCCAAAATGTAGTCAGATACTTTGGGATCTGGCTAGATTAGTTTCTGTATTTTGACAAAAATTTAGATGCTGCTCTGGCCAGAGCTAAAGGCGCTTTTGCCCTTACAAAGAAACTGTTTTATAGCAGCCAACTCGATGCGAGGGTGAAGGTAATCCGCTACATGGCCCTTGTCAGGGCCATGCTGGTGTTTGTCCCGTGTTTTTCAATGTACGAGCAAGCTTAATGGAAAAGATCCGGGTGTTTGAGAGGTCTTGCCTTCGCTTGTAAAGAACATCAGAGTCGGAGTACAAACAATTTTATCCTAATGAAGTCCTTTACAATAGGGAGAGCCTAATACGAGTGGACAACTTCGTAATTAAGCTGACTCGAAGGCGCATTGCAAGAGCAATGACCTCGACGAATAACCTGATATCTGGGGCTTACTACCCCAATACCTTTACCACGAGAGTGTGCGCTCTGACGTCTTCGTTCCACCGGAAGCATTCCTCTACCTAGATCAGATAGGGTTGATCCAGGATAGATCAGCGGTGCCGTTAATTTTCCACGTCGCTCGGACAGCTGGGGACAGGCAACTCAACTACGACAGAGACGTCGCATACGGCAGTGTGGATCGCTTCAGGTTCAGTAGGGCGGTGGGGAATCGCGATAAGAGGGATGTCGTTCGGCAGCACCAGCATTTCTGGTGGCTGAATATTGGAGAAGATGTTTCGTCGTCGTTTCCGTCAATTACGAACCAGCCTCACTGAAGAGGCAAAGCTGACCAATTTATTTGCTCTGTGAATAGCGGTGGCCAGCTTGCATAGGTTTAGGTTAGCATTTAAGAAACATATACATATATCAGTGTATACAAAGGTATACTGATATACTGACAAAGGTATATGTATATGATTGTGTATAATGTCTATGTGTGTTTATGTGTGTATTGTACATTTAGGTTAGGTAAGCTAAGGTTTATTTTAAGTTAGATACTAAGTTTTTATTAAAAAAAAAAAGTCCATACACTAAGTTCTGTTAACAATTTTTTTTTCTTAGCTTTAAGTATACAAAATAAATAGTTCTAAGTAAAATGTAAATGAAGTCGAAAGACATAGTTATAAGAATTTTGAGTAGCTTAGAGTGCCTGTGTGGGGCCAGTAAGTTAGTAAAAGATTATTATGTAATTGTAAGCTAGCATTTAAGCATTTTTTGTTAGTATGTAAGAGTTAGTGATTAAGAAAATATAATGCATATAAAACTAAAACTAAACTTGTCAGTTCGAACGGTTTTTGGATATTTTTGAATGCTTCTAAGCCTTCAAAATTCAGAGTAATGTCTTCTGAGATTCCGTTTTCGAGTTTCGCCCTTCTTCTCCTCTTAGTAGGGAAGTTAAGGGTTTCGCGTGTTGCGCATAATCTTTAATAAATCGTCTATAGTAGCCAGAAAGGCCTAGGAAGGATCGAAGTTGTTTTAGTGTTGTGGGAACTGGAAAATTCGCGATTGCCTCTACTTTATCAGGATTCGTCCGAATTCCATGACAAGAGACGATGAACACAAGAAACTCCACTTCATTTTTGAAAAAAATACGTTTGTCCAGTTGGACTTTCATATTGGCGTTCTGAAGGGTTTCGAATATTTCGGAGATATTTTTGATATGTTCCGTTTCATTCTCACTATAGATGATGATATCATCAGTATAGACGTAGCATGATCTTCCTATAAACGCGCGGAGTATATCATCTAAGGCTCGTTGGAAAATTGAAGACGCGTTCTTCAATCGGAACGGAGGCCCAGTGAACTCGTATTCTCCGTTATTAACAGTAAATGCGGTTTTTTCCATGTCGGAATCTTTTAGCTGTATTTGACGAAATCCGCTGCGGAGGTCGAGAACTGTGAAATATTTATTGTTACCAAACTGGGAAAGAACTTCATTAATATCCGGTATCACATATCGATCAGGTATTGTGACGGTATTTAATTTCCTATAATCAATCACCATTCTGTATTGCTTATTCCCTTGCGAGTCGCATTTCTTAGGTACGACCCATACCGGTGAATTATAGGGTGACCGGGACTGTCGAATAATGCCATCAGTTAAGAGTTTCTCAATTTGGGTTTCAATTTCAGATCTTAAGGATGCAGGGTACGGATATGATTTTGTGTAGACTGGAGTATCAGTATTAGTACGAATTTCACCTGTGACCCTGGTCATATAGGTGAGTCGTTCGTCAGGTTCAGAAAATAAATTTGAAAATGTTTGTGTTAGTACTCTTATTAAGTCTTTTTGCCAATCTGTCATGTATTTAAATTTAGTTTCAAGAGAATTAACGGAAGGGGACTTGAGTTGATTTATTTTGATTTTGACGTTGTTAAGGACTTCCATATAGCTATCCCTTGCGTAAATTACTGCAGATAGAGCTTTTAAGCTGTCATTACCGAGTATGCCATGGAACGACTTTAGGGTAGGTAAAAGGAAAAATTTGAGTTTTATATTATTGTTAAAGAGATTAAGAAATGTGTCCTGACTAACTTTAACGTCTCCCGCAATAGACTTAGCGTAGAAGCAAGAATTATTCAAGATGGGTTTTTCCACCAGGTTCGACTGGATATAGTTCTTACTCGATCCAGTGTCTATTAGAAAATTTAAAAACTCGCCACTCTTCGTTCTACACCGGAAGTAGGGTAACGAAGAGTACGTTAACCTAAAAAATGCAGATCTGTATATTCAGGAATGGTCAAGGTATCTATAGCGCTGTTAGTGTGGTTCTCCGTAGCGCTGGGGATTTCTTCCGCAGGTGAATACTGGTTAAGAGTTGGGTTGTAATTTGCATCTTCCATTGTCATAGCTTGGAATAATTTTCAAGGTTTATTTGTTCTGTATCTACATGATAATTTCGTTGGTGTTTATTTGGTATATGCTGTTGAGGGTGAGGTCCAGGAGGTCTCTTTGTGGCAAATCCAAATGGTGCTGAAGGCACCATAGTTGAAGCGTCCATAGGTACCGGCTTCAGTTCAGGTTTCTTAACGATTTGAGGAAGTCCGTTTGGTTGAGGGAAGTGTGGTTGATAATTGTATCGAGGGAACTGTACATTTTGTTGGTTTCGGTCCCCTTGCGGTTGAGTTGTCCAGGTTGGTCTTTGTTGAGGAACTTGGTAGAATTGTGGTGGCAGATATTTCAAGTGAGGATAAAATTGCTGGATAGGATTATGTGGGTTGGGCTTACGAGGTGGCTGCTGAGGTGGTAAGCCGTTGTTAGGCTTCTTTACCGAATTTTGATTGTTGTTAGCATATGCGGCACGAAAGTTTTGGTTCTCAAGCTTAAGGCACAAGTGCAAAGCTTGAGGGAGGTCTACTGATTCACGGATACCCAACATTCTAGGCAGATCACCTTTGAGCCCTCTTACAAATGTGTCTAGCGCCTTGTCCCTATATACTTGTGTGAGAAGGGTCGTAAACTCTCTAGAGACTTCCATACACGCAATTTTGTTTAAGATTAACGTCAAATGATTGTATACGGCTTGATAGAATTCGTGAATGGTAGAATGCCCCTGTATAAGAGAAGTCATTTGATACTCCAATGTACCCAGATCTCTCTTATCCGCGTAATGTAAGGTCAAGCAACGCGATATGGCTCTCCATTCTAGCGGTGTGTTATATGATTCGAGTGCATTGTCTGCACTGCCAGTTATTTTATTGCTATTTTATTATGGATCACCGATAGTATCCCGTAATACTTAGAGGTTCCTCTGAGGTGTTCGTAAATACGCAGGATCCGATCTACGCTTTTCTTCCATGAAGAAAACTCTATCGGGTTCCCTGAGAATTCCCTAAGACTTTTTACTATGTCGGGAATCCTTTCCAAATCGGGTAGGTTCCCTGGCAGTTCGGGTCGGATTTCCTGATTCCGTTCTGTTGCAATGTCGGCATTTGGGTTATGGATAGACTTAATGGCTTGTTTGCCCTCATTCTGAAAAAATCTATTTACTATTTCCGTCACGAGAATAACTAATTCTGGGGTTAGGGTTTGGGTAAGTCTGGAAGGATTAGGTTGGGTTTGTTCTGGGTTAGACATATTTGTTTGTATTATTGGAGAAACCGAGTTCAATATGAGATAACGAGTTTAAAATATGAAAAGAATTAATTGAAATAATGGCACAAAATAATAAAGAATAAGAATACACAATACGAATGATTTCTTAAAATTAAATTTCAAAAAGGATAGATATCTCCTATCTATTGTTCTTTAATTCAATTAGTATTAAAATATATTATTATATTAATTTAATATGAATGGATTTATTTTTCTTTTGATTTGCATGTGTTTTACTTTTCTTAAAACTATGAATGTATTAAATTTTCACTTTTCTTAAACAATATTATCTTCATTTAGCTTAATCTAACTTACAATAATATCGAAAGCATCTCCACACTGGCATTGTTGAATTTTCCTTTTCGTCCGTTGGTTTGCTTAGATCCCCCGGTGACTCAGGTTCAAACTCACGCACTAAAATGTGTGGCTCACTAATACCGTCTTAACGAGACTTTCGTTTGGACCGGTAACCGAATGTTCAGAACGCACTTGAACTTCTTGAGGACTTTTGGCGATTTATGTATTCTTCCGCACACGCACTTGAACTACTTTAGGTCGTTTGGCGATTTATAAGTTCGTCACGCACTTGAACTTCTTGCGGACTTTTGGCGGTCAATATCGAACTTATTCGGTCGAACACTACTACAGAACATACGCGATACCGGTCCCTGCTCGGGCGCCAATTAAAGCATTTACGATTAAAATGTTTAAAAAAACTTTATTTGGGCAGCGTAACTGCTTTACAAAAATTTACTTAAAAACTGAGTACATGATTCTAAAACTAAGAGCTTAAATACCTAAATTCTGCTGACCAGCTAGCTACCTGTCGTGGGAACGGATGTGATTAGCTGAAACGGTGTCATATTGTCGTTTGGTGAATACAGTGTTGCTTGCTGCTTGTTGCTTGTTGCTTATGCTGACGTCTGGCGAATACAGTGTTGCTTGCTGCTTGTTGTTTATGCTGACGATGTTGTTTGGACTGTTGCCGGTGAAACGTAGGTATAATGTATAGAACGTTGCAGCATGTGCGAACTTCTGTAGTTGACTTGTAATGCTGTTTATGCTGATGAATCGAATGTTGACTTTGTGTGAACTTATGCTGTGTTACCTTATATGTAAACATATACGAGGAGGTGGTGTGTTGCAATAATTGAAGATACCTTTCAGAAGGTGTTTCAGTAAGGAAAGCGGTTAGTGTTCTTGTTGAATTGCCGTGTTCCAATAAGAGAAGCTGTAAAATGTTCCAGAATAAATATGAATAAGTTCATAATAAATTTGTTAATTTAAGTTTTTATAACTGTTATGAGCACAAATTATAAAAGTTTTTTAAATAAAGCTAGAAATACATACTCTGGCATTGTGTCGTGATACCGGGTGTGCAGACTAATGTGTCGTGTCTATATAAGCTGAAGAATAAAAAAAATCATGCAAAAATGTTTTTTTACTTACCAGGTTCATTTAATATTCCAGCTATTTCTTCCCATGCAGCGGTTCTTACTGATTGATCTTTGTATTCTTCGGACTTTGTGTCGTATAAAACTTTGAGTTGACGAACAAGTTCAATTAATTTTTCACACATTTTAATTTAATTTAAATATTGTGCATCCAGAAGAGTGCACATCCACGACACAACTGGAAATATACTTGTGTGTTGTGTTATGTGATGCATCAGTACCCCTCACGAGCTCTCTGATGCGATCGGTTTCGATCGATCCATGATACGAGACATAGGGTTGCGACACAACACACCGTAATAATGTGTTTCTAACCATACTAAATGAATGAAACCGATATGCTTATGACGTGCCCCAACACGACACGACACAATAGTGTGTTTCTACCTAAGAGGGATAAAATTTAACTCCATTATTACTAGTAGATGATTAAAATAAAATTCCCTTCAGGAAGAATAAAAACCAAAAGTCTAGAATGGATAGACAATACAGAAGGCAGGTAGGTATAAAATTCTATTAGGGAACTGGGTTACCAGGAAAGTTTTCATGGGTGATAGAGCATGTGATAGCGAGATTAATAGTGAGGATGAAATTAGAAGACAGTTGGATAGTGATATTATTCATTAATTAGCGTATTGACTTTATTCGTTCCTACATTCAATAGTAATACCGAAGAAGTTTTCAACTTCATAGATGCTTACAACGATATCATGCAAATGCCAAGCGCAAGACAGAAGCCGTTTCTCTTCAAATTCATTATGACATGAATTCGTGGCAAAGCCACAACAATTGTAATGGATACAGGAATCAAAGATTGGGCAACGTTGAAGCCAGAACTGAGTTGTGTCTGCAGAGAACCATACTGTACTCTCAAACTACATCGTGAGCTTATCAAAATTTGACAAGCAATAGATGAGACAAATGCACCATATACGCAAACGGTCAACACATTATAACATCTTTGAATACATAGTAAACTTCACGCTATGATCCAGAATATCAAAAAGATCCCTTGGAATATAATTATAAAAGATGAAAGCCCTACAGTGTTTATTAATGGGCTAACGGAAAGGTTGTTAACCTGCGTTGTAACCTAAAAGCCAAAGGATTTAGCAGACGCTAACCGTTACGCTGAGTAGGAAGAACAAAGGATAAATTTGGTCAAAACCAACATAAATATGGATTATTCAAATAGAAAAGCAGCGAAGTTCATATCGATAGAGATTCTCGACTTCGAAAGAAAGAGAAAAGACACTGAAGTCCGGAATGCTCAAGCACAAGTTCAGGTATAGGCCCTAGTACAGGTTCAAAGACAAAAAAAAGGAGTAACCTTTTGTTAGAACTGTAAAAGATTTAGTAGTATTAAACGGAATAGGAAATTCGGAAACCCCAAATATTAATGCAATAATAAATGGAGATACATACTAGAAAATGAATAGTTCACACTGGTGCAGAAATATCAATGGTTTATGCGAAGTTGAAAGCGAAGTTGATGTAGATGTATTAAAATTATCATATTTAAAGGTAACCCAAACGAAACTACAGCAGAAGTTGTAAAAGACACTGAACTATTTCCAAATAATAAAGGAAAACTATAGTCAACTAAAGTCGTAATGCAAGTTGCAGAAAATGAACTACTTACCTACTATGATGGCATTTTAGGAAGTCACTTTCTTATCGAATGATCAAACAAATCTCAAAGTATTTGAGTGAGGAGAAATTCTTAAAGCCCAGAAGTGAACTACTTAGGGTTGTTAAACTATAAGATGATACCGCTCTTAAGAAAGAGGTAGTTATTAAAAAAAAGGAGATAAAGCAAGGAATAATTATTCCAGAGTGCATAACAAGAAATAATAAAAGTGAATGTCTAGCTGAGATAATAAATACTACAGAGGAAAGCGTAGTTAGTAGCAATGTAAGAATCGTAGGAATGAATCTGGATTATTATGAAGTCCATCCGCAAAAAAAAAGATAAATAAGTAGAAGAAAGGGGAAACATTAGTAGTGATCACATGAACAAAGAAGAAAGAGAAAGTCTTATATTCATAGTAAAAAGCTATAGTGACGTCTTTAGCATTCGCACGTATGTAATAAAGCTTCAGATTAGTACTACGGAAGATTGCACACAGGTTTTTACCAAAAGGTATAGGTACCCAAATGTACATGTGGAAGAGGTGCTTAAATAAGCCGAAACGCTAAAGCAAGACGGGATAATAACAGACAGTAACTCGCCATGGAGGACTCTCCTCTTTGGATCTTTCCAAAGACGGCTGATGCAAGTGGTAAGAAAAAATGGAAGATGGTTATAGACTATCGTAAGTTCAACGGCCTAACAATTGCCGATAACTATCCCCTCCAAAATATAAATTAGATCCTAAATCAGCTAGGAAAAGCGAGGTACCTTACTATATTAGATTTGACCTCGCCCTGTAGACGAAAAATACATAGAAAACATCGCCTTTAGTACTCCATACGGATATTTTAAGTATACTCGAATATCGTTCGGGTTGAAAAATGCTCCAGTATTAGCAAGATAGACTGTATTGTAAAAATTCAACCTCCATGTAATCATAAATCAATAAACTCATTTTTAGGAATAAAATCATTTTACAGTTCTCCGGCATCCAAATTATAATAGGGTATTTATAATTACAACGGATGCTTCAAATAAGGGCATAAGGGCTGTTCTAAGTCAACAGCATGCCACTACTGAAAAAGAGTGCTTACCCATAGTTTGAGCAGCGAAACAATTCAGACTCTGCATACTTGCATTTGGGAAAAATTGTATGGTTCAGACCGATCATAGTAAGTGGTCTATGACTCTTTAATGTTAAAGAGCCTTGTTCGCGCTTAGTTAGATGGATGCTTAAGCTTGAGGAGATTGAATACGAAATTATGTAAATACAAAAAGGGTAGTGAGAATGATGTTGCAGGTGAGTTGTCAAGGAATATGAGGCTGTTAGAACATGGAGAATATAACGTTAATCCAGATGAATAAACAGAAACACAAGAGGAGGTAGATGAAATAATTGAGGAAATGATACGAAGTTTAGCAAACGAGAATAGAGACTAAGAAGCTCATGATGATCTGGAAGTTGTAGACACGCCAAAAGACGAAAACAGTGGGAAAAGTCATCATAGGAAGGTCAATGACCTAAAAGAAAAATAGAGTATTTTGGCAGAAGACCATAATGGTTCCTTAGGAATTGAAGAAAAATTTATATTAAAAAGTATGCAGAAAGACGTGGAAGTGTACATTAGGAATTATGAACATTGTCACATAGAAAAGGTGATTCGGAAACTAACTCGGAATCCTATGAAAATAGTTACTACACCCGAAAAATCACTAGAGGGGGTTTTAATGGGGGTTTTTTTTAAAACGGTCCACCAAAATCGGGTTACCAAAGATTATTTTAACCGGAAAAGGCAGTGAATTTTGTAATGAATTATTCGAAAATATGTGTGAAATAATAAACCTGAAACATCGAGCATTGCTTATCATCCAGCAAACAAGGCAGATAAAAGGGCACATTGCCAATTAAGTGAATACTTAAATAGCACAGGTAGGGAAATTAACAACATGGAAGATTGGGATGCTTATGTTATAATACAACCAGGCACTACGAACTAATTTTGGAATGAATCAACCAAGTGAAAGCGAAGATTTGTGCGTGAAAACAATGTTTGACTATTTAGATGAGCAAAGTAAATTTACACAAGCTCTAATGCAGTAGAATGTGCATTGAAGTCAAAATAAAAGTCTAAGGTAAGATATAAAAAACAAATAGTAACACCAATCGGATATAAGGTAGGTCAAAAGACTTTAGTTGAAAATGTAGGTAAAGGAAAATTATTGAGTGTATTCAAATATCTATTTGAAATACTAGAAGCATATAATGATTTTATTATAGCCAAATTAAAAAACAAAATATATAAATATAATGAAGTTAACATTAGACCATACTTTGCAAGATCACCTGGTCTGGTTCGTTCATGGTTCATGGCCTGGAACGTCGAAATAATCAAATTAAATGATAATAGCAGACTACATTTTAGCCACAAAGGTCAGACTAGAGAGATGGGAAGTAAGTTAACTTTAGTAAATAAGATCGATAGACGGGAAAAGAACGCATTTTTGAAAAAAGTGTTTCATGTAAAAGAATTGTAATTTTTCACGCAGATTACGAATCTATCAAAAAAATAGGGGTTCACATTAAAAAATCAAAAGTGGCCTTCGTTTGACCTTGAAAATGGGGCTCAAGGTCAAACTCGTGGTCACCATCTTTGTCCACTTCAGAACCTTGTGACTTTTGTCTGAAAATTTTTCGTGATATCGCGTATTTTTCGAGTAATTTGGATGTCTCAAGTTAAAAAACTCACCCAGTAGAAATAAACGACTACACAGATAATATTAAAAGTACTCGTATATATAATTAATACAATAAATGAAGCAGATTTAAATATAGGTACTGGTTTTTAAACATTATTCGGCACAATGGACAACGAAGACTCTGAATTTCATTCAGAAACTATTAATACAATTAAACGAAATGAGGTCAGAATCAAGAACGGTATGGAAGAAAACGTAAATTTAATGTCCAAGTTCGCTAAAGAGGTTATTCATATAGGTACAATTCAAAACACAACAGCTGGTAAGATAAATCAATTAAAACATTTTGTAAATTTAATCAAAGCCGAGGAAAAAGATGTTGAACAAAGTAATTCCATTCAGTCGTATTTCAATGGGATAATGGACAAAGTCAATTTCAAAATTATTCAGTTCGAGTTAACATAGAGATGGAGCAAATGTACAGTATATTGTCTAAACAAAATGGAGCCCTGCACCCTAGAATCATAGAACCAATGCCACTACTGGAAGAATTAAATAATTTACGTCTAGAAAACACTGAAACTTTGAACCTATTATACAAATTATGCTTATCACATGAAAGAATTAGAAATTCAAGCATACTCGTATGTTATGGATAATACCATTATTATTAAAATATGTATTAAAAATAGCCTTCGTAAATGTATTTGATCTAAAAGGTGACCAGATCGCAATGATACTTTTTCCAATTGTTATATTTCAGCAGCTATCAAAGTTACCAATGATATCCAGCTCTTAAAGTATTTAGTAAGGCTTGCCATTTTATCATGCATTGTGTTACGCTTGCCGAACGTGCAGAAATTATTAAAAAATATTATCGAAATTCGGGTTCAGTTTTAAATACGCAACGTGAATAATTTCGTCATGAGGTCGGTCCTCATTATGACTTCAGCGTGGAAAAGTTTGAGCGTGAATACACTCTTTTGGATCTTAAGCCAGCAACCAGATAGAGATTGGTGCGAAATGAAGAAAACATAGCCGCCGTAGAGGCCAGTATCGAAGAGGACAGAAATGTCGATTCGGCGTCGATCAGCTGAATTGAGCATCGCCAGAGAGTCAATCCGGCTAATTTTGCGATTGGATTTGGGCCTACATCTATATAAGCTTGTGCTAACGCAAGAATTGGAGCCGAGCGACGATAGACGATAGATTCGAATTTTGGCCAAAAAATCATCTTCTGAAGGCAAAATTGCCGTTATTGGGGCGAACACAATCCACAAGTGTTCGGCCAAGCACCAATGAGTCTACAAAGATTGACTGTTTGGTGCGGTGGCATCATCGGACCTTATTTCTTTCGAAATGAGGAAGGAGACACTGTTACCGTCAATGGTCTCAGGAATAAAGATGTTAACCGGCTTTCTGTGGTTAGAGCCAGAGTGAATTTTATATCTCAAACCATCGTTGTTTTATTTTTTTTCCTATAGTTTTCATCTGGTCACGCTATATATGTATGTATGAAAGAATTTCTGCACATTTCAGTAAAGATAAGGAATTGTACAACTTAAAAAGTAATATTGAAAATTAAAAAATTAAAAATGGCACATTTGTTTGCAAGTCTTAAATATCTACTTAAGAGTACATTAGATTATAACAATTGCGAAATTAATGTGTTTATGCGACCAAAGCCAATAATTGTATTCTTAAAACAATTATTAAAAAAATTTAATTGTTCACTAAAATCTAGGAAAATATATTCACCGTGACAGAGGAAATAAATTAGAAATGTAATTGTAATAAAAGAAATAAAGAAGCTACTTTGACAAATGTAGGAATATTAATTCTAAGTGGAAATTGTAAATTTAATACAATAAATTTAATTTAACAATTTAGGAGATTGTTAGTGACTAAATAAAATAAAATAAAGTTCAATTAGATGTAAAACTAATTAATAAAATCAGAATACGATATATCAAAGAGCTGAACGGATTATCCATCAAAATCAGGAGGTTTTTTGGGAAGCCGTTTTGGACCCAATCCCTGAAAGATCAGGAAACACAGTTGCCGGTATTGGAGGAGGTATAATAATCATAATATGATTATAATGCCAGAGATTAAGAGAGGAATTGACGATGCTCGTCGGAAGAAATAATTATACACTGTCCTGAGCCTAGTTTCAGGGTACCTTCCATAAACTTGTTTAAGGAAGGAGATGTTACGCAGAGCTATGCCTGTGAATAACGACTCCCACGAAAAAACACCAACAATCAGCAGTTTGGTTTGTCGGCAACAAAGTGACACCTTGCAACTGTGCGAATAAATAAAAGTGCAAGATAATTAAAATCAATTGATAAAAGGGAGTCAACTTTTTGTAAGTCCTTCAAAGAAAGAGTAGCAATAAACATAATAATAAGTGTCTCTCTTCTTTTATTGTTCTGTTATTATTGAGGTTAAAGACTCTCCTGTCGTTCGTGTCGTTCCGTATTCATAAATAAGTACCATACATACTTAAAATCTAACATTTAGTTTACTCGTTTTACTTTGTCTACAAAACCGGCAAAACTGGTTTCGAAAACGCAGCTGTAATCTAGCCCTCGTTTTCCTTTTTTTTATAATTCGTAAAAAGCCAAGGTATTACAATATATTTAAAGCCATTCTTTGTCCTTTCTGTTTTAGAGTAGTCTAGGGTCTTCACCTGTTGACCAGGCGCGGTCCATTCCATATGGACATTTCAAAAATTATTTTCCGTTTGCATGAGTTGTCAACAGTGAAATAGTATTTGAGGCTTTTGGTTTAGTCGCAACATCAGAGTTTTTATGTGGTGGGCAGTTAACCTCACGAACAAGCTTCAAGTCAATCTCTTCTAAGACTCCTTGCATAAAAGAAGCTGGATATACCGGAAAGAGTAACCTGCTCCGAGGTTATGAGTCATAAGAGTGGCTACTGGCCCACAAAGAGTTTATCTGCCATCACATCTGATTAACCACCCTGCTTTGTGCTGAAAATTGATTATATTCTACAACGTCATCCCGATCCCTTAAATTCGTCTGCCACATATTGTTGGGGTAAAATTTACTATAAGTTCTACTCGTTCCCCCTTTTTTTTGTCCTTTACTCGTCCACATCCTTTTCCTTTGGTTCTTCAAAATCCTTAAAGGGTGGTGGGCAGCAATTAGTTCATCAGCTATTGATGTACTCTCCTAGTATCTTGAAGAATCAACAACCGCAGGACGGTCCGTTACTAAAACAATAATGACAGACGGTCTGTCGAGAGGAAGGCGCAGGACCAGCATCCAAAATATTAATATTGATATATAAAAGCCTTTAAAGAAGTAGTCGGCTCTTGTCCGTTGTATTGTATTGTCTCTCTTATATTGTAGTATCTTAAGCCTTAGAAACCATCCACCCCTAACTCTCCGGCCCAATGCGTTGTTTTGGCCTGCCGTTTATTTTATGTCATTATCTATTTGGAGGGGCATAACAGCGGGGAGAATTGTTGGGTTCTTGATCTCTGCCTTTCTGCTTTTATGCTTGTCGGAGAATACAACCAATAGGTCGTCAAGAAGACAGAGATAGGAGCCTTTGTGGAAGTAAGGGACGGTCACTTTATTTAAAGCACTTTACTTCTAGAGCCCGAAGGACGGTTGAGAATTCTCTGCATATAATAAATCCCCAAATCTGTGGCTTAGACCAATCAAAAGACGGTTACCCAATGGCACTTTTCTATTAAAAAAAATGTAATTGTAATATTAATATAATGGAAAAGAATGGACCCCTATTTGCGTGTATCTCATTAATGAAATTTTGTATTGGGTAGCACGTCAGAAGAATGTCAGAACTCCTTCTACTAGGCCCGTCTAATGAGTAGATTCTTGTTTCGTCCTCACTGTGCCCCATTCGATCATTATCAGAAAGGGATAATGATTATGATTTATAAACGCGAGTAAGAAATATATTGTTGGGAAGGAAGGACTAATGTTGCATCCGGACTGAATGCAACCCCAATGACCATCAAAAACCTGAGAACATGGCACTTAAAATAAAACGAAAAAAAATATATATTAAAAAAAAGGAGCAAGAAGGAATTGAGAAAATAGAAAGTTTAAAAAAAAAAGTTTCCCCATTTCTATTTTCCTTTCCTTTGAATCCCAAGTGACAAACGGTCACTCGGATCTTTAATCACCAACTGTGTGATTCGTTTTTTTTTTTTTTTGTTGGTATTTGAATTATTTTTCGTTTTTTAGTTCCGCCGGCAGCCCGGCAATTGAAGTAATTTAGTGTTCTTCAAAACCGGAGAAATTATGCAACAACTTCTTCCTTCTTTGGATTAGAAGGTAGAATCACAAAAATATAACTTTTAGCCAGAAAAAGGATAAGTATGTTAAATTAATACTGTTACTCTAAAATTAAACTAAAAACGTAATCTTACGAAAATTTGTCGAGTTTTTGATGCATTAAAAAAAAGGAGAAATTAAAATTTGCCGCGAAACATAGACTTTGTAGTGGACTACATCTAAGTTAATTACAGATGTTATTCAGCACGAATGAAAATAACTATAAGTCTTGCCAATGCAGTTTTTTTTTTAGTTTTCGAGACATCTCTGGTTTAAGTCGAAGAGACAGTATAAGTGACGGGTGACCATAGATGATTTGTAAATATGACCAAAGTTTTCGGTTATCAGTCACTAGTTGCGAAATTTTGTTAGAATTTAAGGTTTAGTTACAGATTTTTTGAGACGTTTTTTCCATTGCATAGCTCATGGTAATACAAAGTCAGCTTTGTTTTTTTTTTTTTTTTCAAAAAGAACTTAACACTCAAGTGGGTATTACTATACTTAAAGTGGCTGAGCACGTGTTGACTTTTTAGGAAAATGAGAAAGAGAGTGAAAGAAAGATCAAACTACAAACTTCACTTTTCGACTTGAGCGGTCTTCATTTTTAAAATATTTAAAGAACAAAAAAAAACGGCCTCACTGCATTGAAAGCATCTTTTTCCACGGCTTTCTCAGGCCTTCCCTTCACTTATACAGAACACCAGAGTCTGAGTACACAAAATTCCATCCTTTTTCCTTTATTAATGTTTGGAGGTTTTTAATCGACGACTTCCGTGTCATGATCTCCGGATTATGTCTGTGATTCCAAATCGGAAGTTTCGCAGTTCAAATCCCAGCCTCGCCCGAAATACATTTTCAGGCAACTTAATTCACGTCAGACGAATGGTTGCATTTAGTACAACAACAAGTCCAATTACACTTGGGGAGTACCGACTCGACAACCGACGAGTGCACAAGTCAACCAGTGCACTCGCAAATTATCGTGTGCTGTGCAAAAAAAAAATTATAAAACAAAAAAAAAGTGCAGTGCAATGGAAAAAAAAAATATCACACAGTGCGGGTATCCCACCTCTCCCGCTCCTGGTCGAAGTACTGTTGCTTGCACTCAATCACTGCCATTACTGTATTTACCATACGGTACGGGCAGTGGCTGAGTGTATGTAACAACTGATGGATAGCGGGTTGTGAGTGAAAATTTTGTTGGTGCACTGTTTCATATTGTTATAAGGGCATAACACCTACAACAATTTGATCCAGTAAATCAATGTTAGAAGTTTCACTTCGCAGCCTTGCTTAGTATCGTCGGTGTTTGTGTTTTCTGTGTTTGTTTGTGATTATGACTAGGGAATTCAGGGTAGACCTAGCCAATATACGCGGGCTAAAAAGTAATCACTTTTCTGCGTACGTCCACGTCTGTAAGTACAGACCAACTGTTTTGGCACTTAGTTAAACACAGGTAGATCCCCGCCCACACCTGTCAGATCATTCTGATCTGAAGCTACCTGTCTACGAACTAGTACCATTATTCTTCTCTCACCGCAGTCTCGCCATTTATGTGCGTAGTGATGTAGTTTACCAAACTCCACCACAATGTGATCCATGTTCCAATCCGGAATTCAACTTCATGTGGCTAAAATTCCATCTCCGTAAGCAAATTATCCACTACTGCTTAACAGAAGCCCCAAACTGGACAGCAATTCAACTTTTAACGAGTTTGATGCGCTATCTGACTCCATACAAAGAATTGTATCCCTGTATCCTCATACTGAAATCGTTATTACGGGCGATTTCAATATACACAATTCTGGGTGGGTTCGACATTCTGGACAGACAACATCCTGTCGCGGTAAATTTTCCCGCAACAAGTATGGCTCTCGTTTTCCCCTGTAAGTCGCTTCGATCCCTTTTTTTCCACCCAGCTCTGGCGAAGGTGGAGGGCAGCCATGGTCCCATCAGCCAGTGGCCCACCAACCCCAGACCTTGGAAAACAACCCACATAGGTTCACGGGAGGAACCCCGGGGTGCGACAGGAGGTCCACCGGGAACACCATTGTCGGAGCCCATAAATAGACGGGGGACTCGCAACGGGCAACATCAGACAGGACGTCTGAACGTCGCCGACGGGTGGGGACGGACGGTCCTTTCAATCCAGACAACCCAACACCATGATGACGGGTGGGGGAAGACGATCCCTGGAACTTACACCCCAACGGAAGCCAAACAACAGGAGGCTAAGAGAGCACCCCATCCTGCTACCGATGGGTGTACGAGCACCGGCATCACATCCAAAAACTGATGTGGATGAAGCTAGCCAGAGCTAGCAACGAGCCAAGTGTTCGATGGTTGAAGAGACGACACTCTCTTTTATAGCAACACCCCAACGAGGGAGCAACAAAGGAGCAATAGTGGTGGGCAGGCGGACGGCCAAGACAATCGAGCACACGCCAACGACGCACCAGCATTAAAAGTTAGGTTTGTTGAGTGAAGGGATGTCGACCACTTTTTAAGCCAGCATGCCACCGATGGAGCACCGAAGTAGCAGCAGAGGCATGAAGGCGGACGGCCAAGTATTAAGACCGCCTCCATCGAGGAAACAGACAAACAACAACGAACAACAACCAACAAAAAAGAACACCAACCAACAACAACCAGCGAACACACAACAAAGAACGACCACCAACAACAATTGTACGAAAAAAAAGTACAAACTGGCAGCGTGGCCAGAGGGCAGAAGGGCCCAATTACTAAAAAATAAATAAATAATTGTAAGTAGTGACACGCTATTTGTCAGTCCTCACCCCCCAAATCTGAACGCCGATCCACCGGAGTAGTTAGGGACCCGCCCATAAGAATTTAAAAATGTAAATTCACACAAGCACTATACTTAGCTTTTGTGAGGGGCGGCGATCCAACGGATGGTTGGATCGAGATACAATCCCTTCTGGAATGTATTATATCTACACTTTTCCTTTCGTTCCAATACTCCAGCTACCATCCCATTGAGTTTCCTTTCTCCTTCACGATCGCGTTAATTTTAACAAACAATTTTTATTAGTGTAATCCGATGGGCGAAAATTACCCGGTTAGCAGAAGGAAAAGAAACTCTGCCTTTCGCAATTTCTTTTTTGTAGAACCTAAGAGTAGGAGAATTGCTAGGCATAGTTAGGATCTACAGCTTCCATAAACTCGCTCAGTGGAGTTCCCAGTCATTACTGAAAGTGGGAGCGAACTCCGAGACTGAGGAGTTTAGTATGAATGTGGAAAATGGTATGTGTGAGAGGCCTAGTCGGACACGGGTGCACACACTAGCAAAGCTTGCTAGTGTTATAGCGAGAAATCCCGTCGTTGGGTCCACTAGTGCTGAATGGATGTGTGAGAGAATGTGTGTGTGTGTCTGGCGGGAGTTGTGGATCGTACAAGATCTGGGAGACACTTTTGTGACGACCAGCAATTCAAGAGGTCAGGAAAAGTTTTTTGTTCTACCAAAAAAAAGAAAAAAAAAATCGTTGATATTGCGAAGACCAGAGTTCTTTTTTTCTTTCTAAAAAGTTTGCGAATTGCAAAAAGCAATTCTGTCTTTTTTTAGTAGAAAGAATTAAAAGAAACTAAGACAAAGGGAAAAAGGAGAAAGGATACGGACGAGGAATTGGCCAGCTGGAGTAGCGGGACAGAAGGAGTGAGGTACTGTGCCAGGAAGGGGCGCAGTACCGCCAGGAATAAAAAGCTAAGTATAGTGTAGTGCAGTGTAGTGTAGAAAAAAAAATACAATAGAGATTCTTTTTTTTTTTTTTTACTGCAAAATCGAGACTCCAGTAGGCCGCGCGTGAGTAGAATTCCCGAGAACAGACGAGGCATGCGACCCGTTAGGTAACGTTTTTTTTTTTGTTCGGGATTGTAAAAATAGCGGGTCACTCCTACGACTAGTGTACCGCTACGTAAACTGAAAATAAGTCGTCGAGCTCCAATGGAGCTTTGTAAGGAAATATGTTTTTTCTCTAATTTTTTCCTCTTTTCGTTCGTTTTTTTTCGGGGAAGCTTTCCCATTTTTTTGTCTCGATAGGTTTCGTGATTCCGGGGGAAAAATCACGTGGGGCTTTTTTTTTTTATTTGGCCCAGGTCTAGCTGCCGTCAAAGCGCTATCTGGTGGAACCCACCGCGGGGATAGTGAGATCCCAGAAAGGTTATCGTTTGGTTCGGGCATCGCCCTATCGGTGCCGCTAATCAACCCTAATAACCCGAAGGACGGTGTGTTGAGATTATCGCTGCGGAAAACAACCTAACGCAGCTTGTAAATGAGCCCACTCGAATACCAGACGTTGATACTCATACCGCCAACACCCTGGACTTTTTAACTTCTCACCATATGCATAAGTACACCATTGGTGTGCTCTCCCCTCTAGGCTCGTCGGAGCATTGTGTCATATCAGCTAATTTCTCGTACACCGACCACACAGTTAGAGAAAAAATTCCTATAAGAACCGTATGGCAATACGAGAAAGCAAACTGGAGCGGTCTTAACAGCTTCTTTAGGAATGTTAACTCTTGGTTATGCTTCCTCGATAACGACGTGGATGCCGCTGCTGATATGATTACAGACACCATTCTCTTTGGAATAAGATCATCCTTTATTCCTCATCGGATAAAGAGCATTAAACCAAAAGAAAAGGCGTGGTACGCCTCGAGCTGTAAAGATGCCGTCAGGGTTAAAAAATATTTTTTCCGTCCTACCAGACCAACCCGACGCAGGAAAACCGAAAAAAAGTTCAAACGAGCCAGAAATGATTGCAACGCCTTTTTTAAGCGTGTGAAATTCCAATACGACCAAAAACTGAGGCAAAAATAATGCAATGTCCCAAAGGCAGTAAACATTTTTGGTCGTTCGTCAAAAACATTAGAAATTCCGCCTCATCCTCCATCCCAACGCTCATTTACAATGACATTCCAGCTGTCAGCTCTTTGGATAAGGTCAATCTGCTTGCTTCTGCATCCACTTTGCGGCCAGCTCAACACTCACCGATTGTGCTTTGTCTCCGCCTACATTTGAGAGCGTCGAATCTTCAATTGGACGAATCTACTTTCGCACTCATGTAGTAGCAAGAGTACTTAAAGATCTCAACATACATAAATCCGCTGGTCCAGATTTTATATCTCCCCTTCTTCTGAAGTGGTGTTCCTCGCTGGCAAAACCACTGCGTAAGCTTTTTCATCAATCCTACTCTTTAGGACTCTTCCAGAGCAGATGGAAAGCAGCATTTGGCCAGCCCGTCCCTAAAAAAGGCGAATCATCTTCTTTCTCCTCCTGCAGACCCATTGCACTTACGTCCCTTCTTTCCAAGGTCATGGAAACGCTGATGAATTGTCAGTTCATGAAATATCTCGAAACACGAAAACTTTTCAATGACCGGCAGTATGGTTATCGTAGCAACAGGTCTACTGCTGATTTGAATGCATGTCTCACCGAAAAGTGGAACCACAGCGTACATCAATATGGCGAAAGCAAGATAGTTGCACTTGATATTTCTAAGGCATTTGACAGAGTTTGGCATCAGGCTCTTTTGTCGAAAATGCGTGCATTTGGGAACGACGACTCTCTTCTTCAATGGATTAGAAATTACCTTTCGGAACGTTCAATTCAAGTTGTTTTGGACGGTTTCAAGTCTGATATTCACAAAATAAATGCTGGTGTGCCCAGGGCTCTGTTCTGTCTCCGACACTCTTTTTAATTTTCATTAATAATCTCTTGTCTGCTACTTCTAATCCAATATATTCCTTTGCTGATGACAGTACTCTCTGCTTTTCATAATCATTCCCGGACTCACGGCCATGTTCTTCGGCTGTAGAAAGACAACGACAGCGTATGCTAAGCTCATTAAGTTCCGATATCAACAGCATAACCAATTGGGGAACTATCAACAGAGTGGAATTTAATGCTTCCAAAACACAATGCTGACTGCTGTCGTTAAAGCGAAATTTAAACACCCAGCCATTATCCATGAATGGCACTTGCATCGTCGAAACCGAAAAACTTTCCATTCTCGGTATGTGTGTCAATGGCAACTTACAATGGAATGACCACATATTTAATATCGCCAAAAATGGTGCGAAATGTCTAGGTTTCCTCAAGCGATGTAAGGAATATCTTACCCCCTTTGATCTGGTCTCCATATATAAGGCATTCATCCACCCAAAATTGGAGTACAATGCCCACATCTGGTCAGGTGCTCCTAAAACATCTCTGCACCTGCTAGATAGGATTCAAAACCGTGAGATAAAACTTATTGACGATACTAATACCAGTCAACAATTGACACGCTCGAACACCGACGTAATGTCTCCTGTCTCACTTTGTTTTATCGCTATTTCCACCACCATTGCTCCACTGAAATCGCCAGTAGCATTCCGCCCATTTAAACTTTCAACCGCAACACCCGTCACAAGCTCATTTTCGGACATACTCTAAAATATCGTGATTCGTCTCTAAGCCGTACAATTCTCTTATGGAATGCCCTACCGATCTCTGTATTTCCTGGTCGTTATAACTTGCAAACATTTAAAAACAATGTACATCGGTACCTCTCTTTTCTTCCTAACTAAATTTCCTTTGCCCGCGCTGTGAACAATCACCATAAAGGTACACAAACCCCTTGAGCGCGCGCTCATTATATAAAAAAAAAAATTACACTAACAACTTAGTCTCCCCATTAAATGTTGGATGCCACCCATAGAGCAAAATAACCACTGATTCCAAAAATCTTTCTTTCTCTCTCTGTCCCATTTTCCTAAAAACTTAACACGTTCTCAGTCATTTTAATTGTAATAATACCCCCTTGAGTGTTAAGTTCTTTAAAAAAAAAAAAAGTAAACTGTCTGTACAAGGTCTCTAGTCTTGATAGCAGTCTACATTTATGTCGGTGCAGTGCGTCAATAGTTGCGTTGTGGAATAAGTCTTCTTCGTCAGTGCGTTAGTACCGAGGTATCGTTTTGTCCATTGTTCGTGTGATTGTCGCGTCCATTAGTCTTAGATACCTGTAAATCTACTTGTTTGACAGATTTCTGTTGAACGGTGGGTAGAGCGAATTCGAGGAGAGTGCTCCAGTCAATGTTCTGGTGAAGTGTGTCCAACGCAACCTACTATAATTGTAGGAATGCCTTCGAACAAACTCATCCAATTCCGCAATTTCGTTGCGAACAGTTATTTCGGTGCTGAGACCGCAATGGTCACTGTCATACACGAAAGTGCGTAGACAGTTTCTAGTTTGTTGGTTAGTGCATGCCAGTTGTATTCGTGAGTCGAACAGCAGAAGATCCAAATAGGACGCGTGTCTGGGAAACGACGGACTATCCGTTGCTTTAAGCCCGAGTCGATACATTATACTGTGCTGACCCCACCAATTGAATAGTAGGCTCCCTCTAGTATTTTTTGTATTATTTCCCCAATCACTATGTTTGGCGTTAAAATCTCAGCCGATAATAAAGTAGTTGTCTTCCAATTCCAGCCTCAGAAATCGAAAAAGTGTCTCGAGCTCCGAGATAAATAAAGTGGATTTAGTAGCCTTAGGTGCATCGACAGACAGCAATTACAACCGCTTTCTACTACGGAGGGGGATATACACAATGCATGCTTCCAGCACCTGGAACCTATGTATTACACGACGGTATACCTTTTCTTACAAAAATCGCAACGCCTCCTCCCTGAATGGAGTTGGGTCGGTTTCTACGTACTATTTTGTATCTTCTGTGCCTCATTTTGTGTCTCCTGGTAAGCTTAGTTTCGCTAAAAGCACATCGGGGGCTTTGTCTTTAAAAAACTTAAAAAGTGCGGCTCGTCGTTCGAACCTAATCAGAGAATTCACATTCACAGCAAGCACCTTCAGGGTTTGCTCCGCCACGTACGTACCCATTACGGCAGAATGTGCGTTAGGCCAGGTAGCAGCGTGTATACTTTATCCACCCGCGCGGTCTGTTCAGTTAAACGACGTTGGAGCTGAGCCATCTGCCCCTGGATAGAGAGCAAGATAGCTAAGATGTCAGGTACTGGTTCCGATGTTCTGGGCGCTGGCGCCTGAGAAGCAACCTTCATTTGCTGTACCGTATTTCCCCTACCTGCCGCCATTTGGGCGTAGGTAACATAAGGAGTAGTGGCTGGAGTTTGTAAATGCACGGGTGGACTTTCTGCTGCCGGGCCAGATTTATTCTTTTGATTTACTGGAATTTGGGACAACCCCGATAATTTGCGGTGTTTCCCGTATTCACGCATAAAGCACAAGTGATTTGGCTTTTTTCAGACGCTCCGTCCTTACCCAGAGCGCATTCTTCAGACTTGTGGCTCTTTCCACATTTCACGCATCGAGGCTGCATTTCACAGTTAGACGCGGCGTACCCGAGCCTTTCGCAGCGAACACATTGCAAAATGTTTAGTCTAGGACTTTAATACTCCTTAGACCATCCAGATTGCTGGTGGGACTTAGCTGG